>JAFBJS010003288.1:184593-222280 GCA_016785265.1 Paraplagusia blochii | reverse complement strand
CAGAAACATGACACAATCCATCCGTTTGTTTTTAAAAAGTTTTTTTTTTTTTTTTCTTTTTCTTTTTGGCTGCTGTGCAGTTGCAATATCTATGTACAGTTATATTGTTGGACCATCCTTTTTGTTGGTTTGTTAGCTTTTACCAGTCCTTGGTGTGGAAAGCGTCCTGTCTGATGCTAACATCTTAGCACATGATGCTAGCGGACAGTTCAGTCTTTTTGATGCTGAGCCACAAAGTGGGGAAAGGCAAAGAGCCAGAGTTGTGAAAGCCTTTGGAATCAGGACAGTCGCTTATGTTTGTACAATGGCAGAATTGCACCTTGGGAGGCCAGGATGTCTCTTTATGAAACACAATCGAAAAGTGTCTTCAGGATTAAAGTAAATGTTAAAATACTAAAAAAAAAAAAAAGAAAAGAAAAAAAAAAGAAACGATAAGGACATTTAAAAAGCTCACGCAGGAAATTAAAAATTGACTTTTCATTGCTTTAAAAAAAAAAAACACCTTTACAATAATAAAACATAAAAGGAAATGTTACTTGATTTCATTGTTTGAAACAATAACTAAGCATGATTTGATTTAACCTGTCAAACAGTTGCATTACATGCTACTTGCTCATCTCAGAATAGGAAATACCAAAAGCAATACATTTTTGCATTTCTTCATATTAATAAATTTGTACCATGCACAGCCAACTACGAATATGTACAACAGCTTAGCTTTCTTTGTTCACAAGCCTTTTTCTTTCATACAAATAGCCTTCTGTTACTTTGGAATGAATCACATTGGTGTCAATTACCAAACTAGAAAGTGATTCGTAAAAATATTGAACACCCTTTGACAGCTTTCACATTCTTAGTTCCACAGCAAAAGAAAAGACAGAGAGAGACAGAGAGAGAGAAGAAGAAGAAGAAGAAGAGAAGAAAAAGAAAGAGAAGTTGCAAAAGCGAAGCATTTGATGGATCAGTATTTTTGTCTGGTAGAAAGTCGAGAATTTATGGCGAGCAAAATAACATTACACAGTAGCAGCAAACTTTGTAAGGTAATACTTGCGATGTTGAGATCACTAAAGGTGAAAAGAAAATTCAAGACGTTGACTTTAACTGTAGATCATCAGAAGTGCCCAGAGAATTGATGGGAGGACGTCAATCTATGCAATAAATGTGTGTAACACTGTTTTAAGTCCTACGAGTACATGAGAATGTTTTTAATATACAACGCAAATGCTGTTGTCCCCCTTTAAGCAGCATATTATCAAATGTAAAGCAAATGATCATACTTTTTTCTTTTTTTTTTAACATGGTGACCAACTTGTACCTTAACAGTTTCAAGTATACAGTACTGCTTTCACGAATGCACCAATTCTTAAATAGGTCTCTAGATTGTTAGGCATCAATCCTGTAACAAATATGGACCAATATGCTGCTGCAATAAAAACAAATAATAATTAAAATACAAACATACATACATACAAATGGAAAATAATCTATTAAATTAACAAATGGCCTACTCAAATAATAAAAAGTCAAACAAAAAAAAAAAAAATAAGTGCACTATAGTCCAGACACAAGCAGGTACCGTAACAGTACAGCAATTCACAAATGAAAAAAAAAAAAAAAATGTTATATTCACATAATATGAGATAGTCTATCAAAACTAGAGTTATTACCTCTTCAGAAAAGGGTGTGAGCAGAGGTAAAAGTGAGAAGGTTGGCACAGATTAGTATATACTACAAGAAAAAAAGGGGAAAAAAAATGGGTTGGGAATTAGATACAGCTTGTTGAAATACAAACTGGCAAACACAGGGGCATCATACACATTTACTTCACCATTCTATATTCCCTCAGTGGCAAAACCATACTGTCTTTGTAGGGCAAAACTAAAAGGATATGCACATCGTCCATTGTAACAGTAATATTGTCTCTTGGTACTCTATACACATCAAGGAAATGCGTCCGATAAAGCTTGACATGTTTTGGTTATAAGCCAAGTATACCCAGGCTTCTTGCTGCTTTAACAAATGAGAAATGTTATGTTCTGACCTGAGAATTTAAAGCTACTGAATTACACCTATCTAAACTAAGAGAGATTCTCTTTGAGGGTTTTCTGGATCGTCATCCCATACAGTACATGCTAGCATTTGGAAAACAATCCAGCTGAGGTGCAATTTGCTATCGTGAGAGTTTTTGGCTTGAAACAAGTTCCCCCCAGAGGGAGCTTGTGGGATTTTTTTCCTACTCCATGTTTTTTTTGTATACAATATAAGCTCAGTCAAGCATCTGCAACAGTTCTGTCCATAACAAAAATCAATCAATATCTTGCCAGCATATCAATATGGGAAAAACAATCCTGAGTCAATCATTTGGTACTGTAATTTTTTTGGGTTAAGAGAGACTTTGGAACTGCAGTTTAAAAAGTCTTATTTTTTTTTTTTCTTTCTTTCTTTTAAGCAAGGGATCCTTTTGTCACTCCTACACACTGAACATATCCATTCTGATACTACTGAAGCTCGCATCTAGGCCAGATGTTGACTTAGCCTTGACTTCCAACGCGTTTTCTAAATCATCCAAATTCTGGCTTAGCTCATTGTCAGACTCATCTGAACAACTCTCGGTGGGTAGTGAGGTTGGAACCCCTGAGGTGCTGCAGGAAGTTGAGGTAACCGTTGAAGGTGAGGAAAGGGGAGGGGGAGGAGAGGCTGACGGGGAGGAGGAAGCAGCTTTCCGGGCTGTGGTGGCCTGGAACAGGACATTTGGCCAGGACTTCATGGACAAGCGAGAGAGATGAGGAAAGGTGTTATTAGAAGAAGCTGCAGACTGCGAGGTAGATGTGGTGTTAGGAGTAGGGGAGCAGACAGAGTGAGGTAATAATCTAGTATGCTCTTTGGCATTTCTCATTGCTTGTTTGATTGTTTTCTCTTTGTGCAAGCTCGACTGAAGGTGTTGGCCAAGTGCTTCATTCCCATTAACAACCACATTGCAGGCAACACATTTGTAGTTGCTCACTGCCTTCCGAAGCACCGTCTCTTGCGGATCGGTAAAAGGATGTCCAAAGTAACAGAAGGACTTCTGGTGACGCACCACTGAATCTTCGTCAGCAAAAATCATCTGGCACTTCCTGCATGTAAACTCATGCTTGACGGACGGTATGATAAAAGCTTCTGAAAAATCCATGGTACTTTTGGTATCTGTTTTGGGTTCTTCTTTTGTGCTTTCTGTTGAAGAGCCTTTGTTGGTGTCATCCTTAGCATGGACAGCATCTTTTGGTTTGAAAGAGTTGGCTGTGGTGCTCTGTATACTTTGGGGTGTTTTCACAGGGGTTGGTTTCTGCTGCTGCTGCTGCTGCTGTTTCTGCTGCTGATGTTGTTTCTGCAGTGAGTCCTGAAGGGACTGCTGGTACTGCTGGTACTGCTGCAGGAGAGCGGTTGGCGACAGTCCGGCTGCCATGGCAGCCTGGGGGACTGCTGCTGGGCCATAGGGAAACAAGTTTTCCATTCCACACAGAGGTGGAAAGTAGCCGCCTGCTTGGACCCCTCTTGGAAGTTGAGGGGAGAAGCAGTTGGGGAATCCAGGAAGAAAGTAGGGCAGGAACTGTCCCCCCAAGAAAGAAGAGGGATCAGTAGCTGCAAGAGCATTTTGAAGCGCCTGAAGCTGCACAGCATCAAGCGAGGTCTCACTTCCTGGTTTCCCTTGCGCTGGACTTGGTTTTTCCCTTATCTTAACCTTGCTGGGAGTCTCAGGGCGAGCGCTGCTCTCATTTTCTCGTTCCTTCACCTTCATCTGTGGTGACTTATCACCTTGCTTCTTGCTGCTGTCTCTCTCTGTGTCTTTGCCTTGCTGCTCTGTATGATTTACTGCTGCCAAAGGTGTGGAAGGAGGAGGAGGTGGAGGAGGAGGTGGTGGAGGAGGAGTCTGCAGAAGAGTCTTGGTTGGGGTAGTGCTGAGAGACATGGCAGGAGAGGGGGTGGCTGGTGTAGGGAACCCAAGCATGCCAGCACCAGGAGACGCTAAAGCTGAAATACAGTGGTATATAAATATGGAAATATTCAATATTTTAAAAGTCAATCCCAAATCAAAAATGGAAATTGTAATAGATGCTAAAATTTGTCACTGGCAGACACTTTTTGTTTTGTTATGATTTTTGTTATGGATCAAAACTGTCACATGCGCATTATATTTTTTTCAATCTGCCAATAAATTACAATATAAATATATCAAACCTACAAAAAGGGAAAAGACAAAACACAATAATATGATATAGATACATTTTTTGTTAAAAAAAAGAAAAAAGAAAAAAAGGAAAAACCCTCTTAACTCAATTAGCAGGTCAACTCTTAAGAGAAACAAACCTGGCAGACATGCACTAACTCCCACAATCTTTCAATAGTTTAAAAATAAGAATTTGTGACAAACATCATCATGATACAGAATAACCAGTAGAACGGTAGAATAAAATAGTGCACGATAAAGCTCAGCTCATAAAGCCTCTAGTTTATTTTGATATTCTCTCTTCGTCATACTAACTCACCAGGTGTGTTGGGTGGAAAAACAGGAAGTGAAGATGGTCCATTGACCCCAGGAAGTAGCACGGGTGGAAGGCCAGACAGCCCTGGGTAGCCTGTAGGCAGGCTGAGACCATGAAGTGCATTATTGTTTTCTACTGCAGTCTGCTGTTGCTGGCCAGATAAGTTCAGTCCCTCTCCAGCTTTCTTTATGCGGTCCAACTCTTGCTGGGCCATGAGCTGACGAACAGTAGTTGGCGCTAGGTAGTCCTTCTCTCTGTCCACCTGGGTTCCCAAGGTTTCCTGCACTTTGGTGATGTGCTGTCTAGAAAATATGTGGTCTCGAATGGACATCCTGGCCGTGTACTTCACACCACACAAGGTACACTCAGGTTTGGGACCATCTGGTGAACCATGACTGATCATAAATGGCTTTCCGATGTTGATTTTAAACTTCTTTTCTTTAGCGCGGGCATTCTGGAACCAGACCTGGACAACACGTTTGGGAAGTCCGATCTCGTTGCCCAGCATTTCACACTCCTGCATTGTAGGAGTGCGGTAGTCACTAAAACAGGCTTTGAGGACTTTCAGTTGCAGATTGCTCATCTGGGTCCTAAATCGTTTGTGACCTGGTCTGTCTCCAGCATTATTGGCTTTCCCAGATTTACTGAAGGGGTTACCAAAGGGACTGGGGGAACTGGGATCTGCCAGGCTTGACGATTCACTTCTGTCATTGCTTTCGTCCATTTCGTCGTCCCTGGAACTGACATAAGAGTCACAGTCTTTTCCAGAGAAACTGAGGGCTGGGCTCACCATGCTAAATTGAAATCGTTCGTTGCCACCATCGGAGTTTAGCACCAGGCCATTCTTGCCATCACTTAGCTTGTCACCACCATTGGTAGTAAAGCTCTCGACTTCGTTATTGTTACACTCGTCTCCAGTCGTGGCGTCGCTTATGGCTGTGTTAATTGACGACGTCTCATCAAAGTCCATCTTTGCCAGATCGTAAGATGAAGCTTCTGCTGAATTTATATTTGGCCCTTCAGATTCATCACAGTTTTCAGCTTTTAAGGATGAAGGGCTTAAGAAGTTTTTTAACTGTGCCTCTGATGGTTTGTGTGGGGTTGAGGACGCAGTGGGCAGCTCATAATCATTAGGTTCAGTCTTAGTCGGCAGATGGGGGTAATCAAAGAAATTATATTTAATGGGACTTTCCACTCTTTCGTTGTCCTGGCTCATCATCGGACTCGGTGGCAAGCTAAAGCCTGCCTGCTTCGCTTCATGCCAGTGTCTAGACCGAATGTGGCTATCAAGGGCAGATTTGGCTTTGAACAGTGCTCTGCAAAAGGGACACTTTTTGTGGGTCTGAGAAGGCCCAATCGCTCTAAATTGTCCCTTTCTCTCTCGAGCGCGGGTGTTTTGAAACCATACTTGCACGACTCTCTTCTTCAAGCCGACCTCTCGCGCAATATGGTCCAACATCTTTCTTGTTGGGTTGGAGTCAAGTAAGTATTTGTCGTACAGAACCTCGAGTTGCTCTGGAGTTATGGTGGTTCTCAAACGTTTGTCTCTGTGTTGTTCTTCACTGCTGTTCCCACCATCTTTGTCATTGGCACTGTCATCCTTGTCATCTAGTTTCCTCTTCAAAGCTAAAGAGCCTGATGCAGAGGCCAAACCAGAGCCACCCTGGGAGGGGATTTGGGAAAGACCACCAGATAATAGTTGACTTGCCATCAGGGGATTGTTGGGATCGAATATCATGTATGGCATATCCATTGGTCTTTCAAGAAACTGAGAGTGAAGGAATTGATTCTGGGCAGCAAGAAAATGCATGTGCTGGTGTTCCTGCCAAAGTTCTACAGTTGGGAATGCAATCTTACATTGATCACATTGGTACTGTAGCATCTGATGGGGGAGACTGTTGGTCAGTGATGACAGAGCCAAAGAGAGTGGACTTGATGGTACTGCAGCTGCCTGTGGCTGAGAGTGGGGTCTTGACATCTGTGGTTGGGGAGCTTTCTGAGGAGGTGGCTGAGGTGTGCAAGCCTTGGATGGTCTCGGTTCTGGTAGCGATTTTACCACCGGCGATGGGGCGGCCTCAGTTTGTTTCACTTCAGATTCAGGTCCATTTTCTGGTTTAGGAGACGCTTTCCCAATGCTGGTACGAGGGGAAGCCATGACTGGGGAGCTTGAGCCCGAACTGGTAGCAGTACCTGTTTGGGACTGTTTGTGTGTCTCAGGAAGTTGTTGGTTCGTCCTACTTTGGCCTTGCTCAAGAGTATCGGCAAAGTCATAGGAATTGTTATCATCATTTATTTCATCATCTTCATCTTTATAACACAGCTTCTTCTGGTGGGTTATGAGGTCAAAGATGCGTGGGAACACGATGTTACATTTTTTACACTGGTACTGCATGTTGCTGGTTCTGATGTATCGCTCATTGGTCAATTCCTTCTTCTCATTATCTTTGCAATCTGCCTGGTTCTCGTAACTCTTCCGAGCTTTTTGACGAGCATTTTGGAACCACACCACAATCACTCTGGTTGGTAGGCTTAGCACTGTGGACAGCTGTTCAATTTCATCGTCCTTTGGATAAGCATTAGTGTCAAAGAAATCTTGAAGGACCCTTAACTGGTAATCTGTGAATCTGGTCCTTGAAGAGCGCTTGTTCATGCTCGATTCTGTCCTGTAGAATTCCTGGGCATTAAGCTGAGGCTCCATCCGTATGTCTTCCAATGTTGTAATGGGAGGAATACTGAAATTGTAGGGAGAGTCTTTACTGCGCTGTCTTTCTTTAAATAGCGTGTTACGGAACCAGTGCTTGATGACCTTTTGAGGCAAGCCAGACTTATCTGACATTTCTTGAATTTGCTCTTCATTGGGTGAATTGTTGATATCGAAATTGGCTCGCAGTATCTTGAGCTGGTCGTCAGTGATACGAGTACGAGGGCGCTTAAACTGAGACTGGCGCAGAAAATTAGGATCAAGGCCCAGCTGCTGCTGACAAAGTTGAGTTAGGTCTGTGGAAAGAGAGTCCATGGTCGGCAGTTGGAGAGCCAGCTGGGGTGGCAAGCCTGGGTGCTGGACTGACTGCATCATTAGAGGTGGGAAGAGAGGCAAATCCAAAGGAACGGGAAGTTGAACTTGGGGTGGTGCAGGCGGTGCTGACGTTGGTGGAGGAGGCGGCGGTGGTTGGGAAGGCGGCGTCTGGTGTGATGGTTGGAGCGCAGTTGGAAGAGCAACTGGGACTGGTGACGGTGCAGGAGGCTGGGGTTTGGTCATTGTAGACGATGATGAAGCAGGCTGGACGGCTGCAACTTGGGCTGGAGCAGGAGGAGGCGGTGGAGGAGGCGGAGGCGGTGGCGGTGGAGGAGGCTCAGGTGAAGCCGGATTTATTGGGTAGAGCTTGTCGTAGGCTTCTCTGTACTGCTGGGCAAACTTTTCTAGCTCCACATATGGGAAAAAGTGACTGTGCACGTGTTCTTGGTGGCTCTTGAGAATCAGCATATTGGAAAAGAGTTTCCCGCACATCCCACACTCAAGCTTATCAGAGTTTAGCTCTGTTTGTTCAACTCCTTCCTTGTTTTTCTTTTGGTTTTTCTGTCTGTTTTCGTTGTATTGAATGACTAACTCAAAACCAAAGTTCTCGAGCAGGGCCTTTGCTGCATTGCCTCTGGCTCCTGACACAATACGTGGAGGAGGAATCAATGGTTCTGAGAACTTTGACTTTTTGGGATCTTTGATGTCTTTTCCCACATCACTTATTACATCACCTCCATTTTCTACCTTTGCTGTGCCTTCCTGTTTCTCTAAGTGGTCCTCTGCTTCTTTTTGCATCTGTATTTCTGAAGCCAATGCACTGCTGGACTCAAGTTTTTGTTTGTGATTCTGTACTTGCTGGTTTTTCTGTTGAATTTGCGTCTGAGAGGCTTGCTGCTGCTGTGCCTGTTGCTGTGCCTGAGCCTGCTGCAGCTGGTGCTGCTGTTGTTGCATCTGCTGCTTCAAGTCCTCTAGGAAAGATCCACTGAGGCCGGGCATTCCGAAAGCTGCAGCTGAGTGTAGGGCAAGCTCTGGGCTAAGATTAAACTCAGCTCCCGGGATGTAAAATGGAAAAAGAAATTGTGGCTGTTGGAACTGCAACAGTGCCTCCGGGGTCATTGGGAAGTGAGGGAAAAAGGCTGGATTAAGGAACTGAGGCTGGAAGAATGCAGCTTGTTGCTGCAGTTCGTGTTGGAGCTGCAGTTGCAGTTGAGCTGACAACTGAGCTGACTGGTGGCTGCTAGCCTGTGAAGCAACGTGGTCAGTAGAGGCTTGCTTTACATTGTTGCTAGTGTTAGCTTCTTTAGACTCAGCTGTGTTCTCTTTGTTAGTAGAAGGTGTCCCACTTCTGGCAGTATCAGAGTTGCTGTTGTTTCCTTGTGAACTTGGTGCAGGACTCTTCGCAGGTACTGGACCAGTGATGCTGCTGCTTCCACCGCTGCTGCTGCTGCTGCTCATTTCAGTTTTGGCTGTTCTTGCTTTGGTCTGGTGGAGTACTGACCTCATGTGAATTTCAAGTGTAGAGCTTTGACTGTATGCAACATTGCAAATGTTGCATTTGAATGGTTTACTGTCCGCGCTGTTGCTTGTCTCTTGTGGTACTGGGCTGGATGCCTCTTGAAGGACCTTCTTTAATTTATGTAGGTGGGAAACGGAATTGTAGTGGACGAGCAAGATGTTCTTTTGGGTGAAGGATTCCTTGCAAACTGTGCACTTATAAGGTCGAGAGGGATCCATAAACTTTTCCATTGTAAAGTTGGGACCCTTTCTAAACGGGAGTGTCCGTTTCGGTTCTGCTCCCATGTCATCAACCAGGGAGCTGCTGTCACTTCCTGTGGGACTAGGCTTCTCTTCCTGGTCCATTTCATCATCTTTATCTAAGTCATTTTCAAAGACTTGAGCTTCTTCCAAGGCTCTGGCCTCACTTTCACTAATATCCCCATTTATTGGTAGATTTCCTATTAGCTGCTGCACTTCAGCTTCACTGAGTTCAGGATGCCCAGTCTCTAAATGTTTCCTGAGGGCCAGGAATGTCCTGAAGCTGCGCTGACAAAGGCTACACATCGTGGCTGCTCTTATGGCATGGTACTGGGAATGTATCTGAAGCTTCTGCATTGTCTTAAAGGCCAGACTGCAGTGGTTGCATCGATACTTGTAGACATGGCGATCGGAAACTGAGAGCTGCTGCTGCTGCTGTTGGAGTCTTTGGAGCTCACTCAGATGGTCTTGCAGGTTATCGGGAGACTTGCTATCATGTCCTAATCCACTGGCCCTCTTCCATTCGGGGGCCTCTGAGGCCTCTTTTGGAGGCTTGACTTCCTCACTATGCAGGTCCAACGCATTCTTGTCTTGACTGGTCATTTCATCTTTTGAGACATTTCCTAAAAGATGAAAAAAAAGACAAAATTAATTTATTTTTTAATTTTACAAAATAAACAATTCCAAATTTTATTATAGTAATGAAATGCCAAAATAGGTGCATTTCCCAAGCAGGACTGCTATGTCGACATTTATTTATGTTCTCAGTACATTATTGTGCTCACCTTGAGATTTCCCACCCTTATCAGACAGAGAGGTAGAGGAATCCACTAGGGATAGTGCTTTGTCTTGTCCAGTTTGGGGTTGCATTATATTATTTGGTGATGCCTTTTCAGGTCCAATAACCTGTTAACAACAAAACAGTTCAATTTGTCACCTTTTTTTATTTTACTGTATGTAAAACTAAAAAAAAACACAAAAATCTACAAAATTTACAATCAAGACGTTTCCTTACAGTAAGAATAAGCTTTTCCACGCAGTCGGGAGCAACACTGTGGAGATGTGTAAGATGCAGCTGCAGGTGAATCTTGTTGCTCAGGACATCCTGGCACAGTGGGCAGCGAATAACGGGCTGCATGGAATGCTGTGACATCACGTGAAGCTGCATACGGTTGCCATCTTTCGTGCTAAAGTTGCAATATGGACACTGCTGGACCTGGAAGAAAGAAAAAAAAGTATATCAACTCTGGGTATTAACTACAGTCTGAGTAAGATTTATACTTTCATCATTTAGGTATTTGCCTCGCCTGAAACACATGTTGTCCAACCACAAATCACTTGTTAAAACACACAGTGTTATGAGTTATTCCTTTCGCACAATTGGTCGAAAAAATAAAAGCATATTTGCAAAATTAATTTGAACCCTAACAGGCCGTTTTTTTGTGACCCAGCCACCTAGTAGCCACCTTAAAAAAGAAAATGTAGATCAGCCATGTTTCATTTCATTCACTTAAGTCTAAACTCATACAATTTTATTAGCAGAATACATGATTGCCCAGAATTTCTAATCAGGAGATTACAGATGACAAAGGTGTGTACTCTCCCTAGCTACGGCCTGCCCTCATTACAGGGAGTACTCTGAACATAGCTGCCTCCCCACCACCTGTCTTAATAGAATCCATTTCTGAAATGACTAAGTCCTCCCTCCTTGCAGGGCCCAGAACCAGACAAGCTAATACTTCATAACCTAATTTAAAAACACATATAATTTAAAGAGATGCAAAAAGGGGAAAGAAGCAAGGGTAGGAAGGCTTAAGGCTAGTGAAGGTATTCCACTTAAGAACACAAAGACTGTGCTTGATGTTAAAAAGCTCTGTCAGACAGGGAACACTGGGCCGGATTTAACCCCTTGATAGAAACTCTGCTCTCGCTGTGAAGTATTTTTGCATCTTAGAGGTCATGATGTTCTTTCCATCAGCTTCTACTGGTGTCAGTAATGCATTAAAATAATGGCGGTCAAGAACTTTTCCCATTACCATTTTCTGCAGCAACAAATTTCAACACTATATGCCGATCATATTCTTATTAAGGTTTGTCAAACTTCAAAAAAACATAATAAAACTCATATCTGTAGTTATTTTTATCTTTGAGATTAGGCTTCTTTTTTTTTTTTTTTTTTTTTTACAAAAAAAGACCTTAAAATTTCACTTGTAAATGTCTCCAACAAACCTGTTTCTCCAATGGAAACAGGTTTATTGTAGATCAGTTTCAAAGATCGACCAAAGTCAGTTCTCACCTTTTTTTTTTGATAAATGTTGTACCTTACTGGTCTTTAAAAAAATAATTTCCACAGTGAGTAGGTACATAATGTTTACTTTTTACTTGATTAACATGGTTTCCTTGCCAAAATAGCTCAGTGAAGATTAAGAATACTTCTTTACAAAAGGTTTTAGCCAAAATATCGACAAAAAAAATCAACCACTAAACATTTTTTTGTGTTGCTCCAAACTACAACAGCAGCAGTCCTGTGTTGTTGGGCAATGTATCATCAAAACCCCACAAACCATTACCTGCTCATTGGCAGAAGTCTTCCCTTCAGCAGACTTTGGCCTTTTGGGTGGGCTTTCAATTTGTCGATCTGGTGGCAGGGAATGTTTTACCATGGCATTCAGTCCGGTGACCTCATTGGACATGGCAATCACTCCTGACAAGCAGTAAGAAAAAGGGGAGAGGGGGAAAGGAAATGAGATTTTATTTTGAAGTACGTACAAATATTTCCACATAAATTAAATAAGAAAAATGAAAATAATAAACGCTAATGTGCAAAAAATTCAGATGTTTTGATAAAATGCAATATGGTAGAAGGAAATAAATAAATATAGTTAGACAACAAGGAAAATACTGAACAACTGAATGCACCAAATTATTATTCAGTGGGAGGAAAGTAGGTGATAATTACAAAAAAAAGGCAAAAGAAAAAAAAAAAAAAAAAGATGTGACAACAAGACAACATAAGCATGGATACGACAGTGTATTGTATTATTCGCATCCGTGTACGCTGATGTGTTACTGCCCCGAGGAAATGTGAAATGGGAAAAAAAAAACTCAGGCAGTCTCATTATCACAGCACGACATACATTAAATGTTATGGTAATATTATACACTTCATTAGTTCATATACATTTCCCAAGCTGCTTCAACAACTCTTCTGTCTGTACAAGATGCTAAATTTTCGGGGCTTGGTCACAGCTGGTGGTACAGTAGCAACATTACTCGTGAGTGTGTGTGTGTGCGTACAAGTGTGTGTGACATTAACAGCAGGGCTCAATGTGGAGGGATCAGCCTCTGGTTGTATAAATGCTGCAGCCGCTGATAAATCTTTCATTAGCTTCATCCTAAGATACAAGCCACGCAGGCTGTGCCGTACTCCTGCCACTGCAGTTCACCCACACCGACACAAAGACACAACAACAACAGCAGCAGCAGCAACTCTCGCTGCCTCCCTCCTGCTTCCTCGCTCTCTTCCTCTCTCTTCTCTCCCTAAGCCATGACCCCCCCCCACCTCTCCTCCCCACTTGTCTTCCCTCCCTTGTCTGGTCACCCAAGGCAATATGTGAGCCTCACTCTTGCGAATCAACGCTTCACGCTAGATGCACAAATAGAAAAAAAAGGGAAATCAAAGCACTAATACATGGAGTGGGGGGTTGAAAAAAAAAACATTTTGTATTTCATATTATTTCGTCTCCTGTTTGTATTGGGCGCATATCAATTCCTCTGGCCCGTTCATGCATTTTAATTCTGTTGCATTAAGTAGGCGTTCCACTTATTTTATTTGTAATCCCCTATATCTGGAGCCTGAAATATTGGCCTGTCAAGGAAAGTGACAAGAGAGGGAAGGAGTGAAAAAGGAAAAAAAGAAAGCAAGATGGAGGGAGGAAGGGGCATGGGGGGTGGGGTTGCGCACATGGTCACAATGAGAACATCCGAGAATTTCTTTGCTGTTCAGAAAAAAAAAACAAGTTAATGTCATCTTCCGTTGCTGGTGATTGCCCCCTGCAGGGCCAGTGTTTGTGCCTATGTACACATGTGTGCGTAGACAGCTGACCCACACCTGGTCGGAGTGGTCCAGGCTGCTGGCACCTGTCACGTCACCTGACACACACACACACACACACACACACGAGCCCGCCTCCTGAATTTATTACGACCATTTCTAATTTCAACTTTCAATTTCTGGCTCCGTCTTCAAGTCAATTTGCAACTAAATTACATCCCCGCACCAGGAGATGAGGCGATTGTCGGACAAGAGACTGCAAATACATTTACAATGCAGCAGGGAAAGAGGCCACGCATCAGCACGGATTATTGTCATTTTGAATGTAAATGTATTTGTGTAAATGTGTGTGTGTGCGCTCTGCTTTTGGTGCAGGCTAGTGCTTTTATCAGCAATTAAAACCCTCACACAAAGAACAGTTGGTTAACCCTGGACACTGAGAGAGAAAGACAGAAAGAGAGAGAGAGAGAGAGAGAGAGCTATTCTTTCTATGGACACTTTAAATAGCAAAACCCTGTGAGTGAATAATTAAGTTATTTTGCGCCATGTAATTGCATTCAAATTTGTGGACTATCTTGCGAGGAAATAATCACTACCAGCACAAATAAACACAACAGCTAGCCCGCGATCTAATCAGAACACATAAAAATACAAGAGAGGGAATCTAAACATCCCGCCGCCTGTAGTTTGTAACTAAATTCATATTCTCGCCTTCAATAACTGGAATAATTAGAGAGACATAATAAAGTACAGGGAATGAGACAGTATCTCTGCTACTTTCCTCTCCGTCTCCTTTGTCTCTAAGTCTGCGCACAAACACTTAATGACTGTCCTTTTTTTTTTTTTTTTTTCTCCTTCTCTGCTCCCTCCTCCCTCTGCACCCCTCACCCTCCCATCGCTCCATCCCTTCATCCTTATGTGAGCTCCACCAGCTGCAGCCCAGTGAAGCGGAGGGGCAGAATAAACCTGACACCACCAACCCCACTCCACCAATGACAAATGTCTGCATGCAGCAGGACCTTGCTTGATTAGATAAATCAAAAGGTGATTTATGACACTCAACCCTGTTTTTGCATCGCACGGGGAAGCGAGCGCCACACTCGCCACCCATCTTTATTTGCGACTGTCAATGACGTTTAGGGCGTCCCGCGTTCACAAACATGTATACATGCATGCGGGTACTCGGATGGTAAGTAGTGCGACGCAGAGGTGGGGGTGAGATCGCCGGGAAAATAAAGAGGGATGGATAAGAAAATAAACAGGAGGAACACAGAGAATCTCGGAGCTCTAAACACCTCGGGATGTTTCTGTTCCTTTAACGGGAAAAGAAAAGCCACAGTAATATCCAGCTAATGCATTTCTTGTGGATCTGTTTAAAATCCTGCACGTTTGGCCTGGAAAAGGGTTAAGAATGCAATGAAATTTTAACACACGTAAACACATTATTGAATCTTTATCTCTCTTAATGTTTAACAACACTGTTGGCAATCATAACCTGGACACTGAGGAGGATTTTATAGCAATCAGACTGAACCAATTAAAAAAAAACAGATGTTTTTCCCCTTTCGTAAAAGCAACTAAAAAAAAAAACCAAAACAGATTCCATTTCTGACTCGTCATATCATGAAAATAATAAAAGAAATCCCCGCAAATATAGAGCAGGAGGAGGTGATGATGGTAGTAGTGGGGGGGACGGAGGGGTCTGTCAATTAAAAAGGAGCAGGCTGGGTGGCGGCAGCTTGGATTTAGTATTCAATTTAGCTGTCCTGAGCCCTGGCAGACTGGCTAAGGTTACCGAGCAGTAAATCTAAGGAGGAGAGCTGGCCAAAACAGGCTGGGGTGGGCCGGGCACAATGATTTACTGGCCTAGTGCTCCGAGGTTACGCATTAGGCTGACCCCCGGTCACCTGATAACATTACAGCAACACACTCTGAACCCCAAACTCCCACTGAAGCACTCAGCAGGTCCAGATCTAGCCTCAGGGAGGTAGCACTGGTACGAGAGAGAAAGGGAGAGAAGGGGAGAGAGAAGGGGACGAACAAAGAAGGCCTTTTATTTCTATATCCAGTCACAACAAGCCGCTAACTTGCCTTTCAACGCTGACCGCAACATCGCTAGTTCCCAAGCATTATACAGTAAGGTAAATTAAATGTCTCAAGATTCTTCAGATCATTGCCTCGATATTAGTATGATTACTTAATATCGTTTTTTTTCCTCTGATAATGGAAATCCAGTGTTGCCCAATTTGGGTTCATACATCGTTATTGGTCAACATTGTTGTCGGAAAATAAAGTGTTTAGACCAGGCATGGAATTGCTGGACAAAATTGGATCTGGGGCCGAGAACGGAGTGGGAAGATGGGTCGTTTGTTGGCACTAAGATAAATGGCTTGTAAAAGTCATCCTCTGAAAAAAATCCCAAAAAACATTGTTGCAGGAGAAGGCAAAAGTATAGCGATAATATAAATTATTATTACAATCATTTAATTTGGACAAGAATTAAAAAGCTCAACGGCCACATCTGGCCCCCAGGCCTTAGTTTGCCCATGCATGGTTTAGACAATAACGCCTACATCAGATATCAGCAATGGTTAGTATCAGACATCTCTAATGATGTTAGATCGGGATGATTGGTTACAGTAGTGACACAGACTCAGTTGTATGTTTGTCTTCCACCATTGTGAATACCAGTTGGTGTAGAAAAAGTCCCAAGGGCAGAAGACAGAGGACGACTGTAAAACAAAGACTGCCCCGTTGTCTGCCATGCTTTATTTTGTAACGAGGACCCTTTCTTTTCCCCTGTGTCTCCCGCCTGTCCCCCTCAACACAGATAAAAATGAGCACGGGCCGTGTCACAGTTGACAAATGGAGTGAGACGTTCAACAAGCTGTCACTAAAAACACATTCACAGAGGCACTGCTGCAGGCTCCTAATTAAAAATGTTAATGCATTTAACATATTTTAATCTGATTACAAGTGCATCTCGACACAGGGCAATTTGCCAGATGCATGCAAATAATGGAATGAGGGGGGAAAAAATGACCAACACAAACAGGCTAATGTGGAATATTTACCACGTCTGCCTGTGGAATAACTCCAATGGTTCAGATATGATTCATTTTTACAAATTTGGAATGATTTTTTCTGAAGCAGGTTTCGAAAATTAGTTGAGGCGACCTCATTGGCTGATGTCCAGTAGTACTCACATGTGCCATCTACAGTAGAGTAGATGTATAGAAAGCAACTGGAAGTAATCCACATTAGGGGCAAGTGCATGGAGATTGTAACGTGGATTACAATTAATCTAAAGTGACATAGGATTAAAAAGACATTGTAATTGAAGCTGGAGGGAAAAGCACTCTCAGATTTCCTGGTGACCCCCCACCGGCCCCGCCTACTTTTTTATATATATATATATATCAGTTTCCTTTGTTTAAAGGATCTTGGTTTGGGAGATAAAGTGAGCAAACACGCTGCTCACTTGGTCACACTGTAATCCCCTCCCTGGAGAATGACAGCTAGAGATCAGGACACTCCAAGCCTGACAGAGAATGGGAGCTGATGAAGGAAATGCAAAACCTACTACATTCAGCTGGAAAAACTAGGCACAACAATGCACCGACTCTGACACTAACACTCTCTCTTTCTGCATTTTCTGCCACTTGAGGTTGTCATACCTCCATTATTCCACATACCAAATAAAACATCAAAAAAAAAAGACCCTCAGCAATAAAGTAACATATGGAATATTCACCCAACGAGCTGACTCTACAGCGGCCTCTCCTGCAAATTATTCACTAAAAGAAAACAGTATACACTGGTCGCTTTTAATGGAAACATGTCAGGAATCTGATGGCCTACACATGGGAACACACTTTGAAGCAGGAGGGACACAGACACATTTTTTTTTTTTCTCATTTTTTTGTTCTCTTCTCCTTTTTTTTTTTTTTTTTTTTTTTTGCATGTGCGCAGTGGTGTTAAATGATGCTGGCTGTAATATGCGGCAGTAAATGCATGGATGGTGGTTCCCCGCCAGTCCGTCAGACAGGCCTGTCAGTGAGATAGAGCTGAAAGATAGATGACTAGCTAAACTAATAGGCCCCAGCCTCACTCAGCTCTCCTTCTGCCTCATTGAGCCTCACATTATGGAGCTAGGTATGGCATGTTAGGAAGTGGAGGCGGGGTGGGAGCCTGAGATGGATAGAGGGGCTGGAGTCGGAAGGTGGATGTATGTGTGCGCGTGAGCTGCGGTTTTGGAAGCAGTGTGTGCGGTTGGGGAGGGGTGAAAGAGAAGAAGGTGGAGAGATATTACAAGATGGAGAGAGACAGAGGAAGAGGAGGAAGCCCGTGCTATGACAGAGGGAACAGTAGAGGAGAGAGAGCAAAAGGGGGAGACAGAGAGAGAGAGAGAGAGAGAGAGAGGGGGAGAGAGACCCCATGCAATATTCATCTCCAGCCATGGATTTCCATCTCATACATAAAAAGATCATATGAATTCTTATTTCAGTAAATCAAATCTAACAAAGCCTGCGCTCTCCTGACCACAACCTGGCAGCAGAGGTCTTATGTGTTCACTACCTCACCCAAAAATAACGAAAAAAAAAAAAAAAAAATCACCATGCTGTCTGGCACTGAAGAAAGTTTTTGTTTGTTTGCCCCATTTCTCTCTCTCTCAAACCTATTTTTTTATTTTTTTATGCCACGTCTGGCGACAGGGTCAGGGATTGGACAACAATTAAGGGATAGACAGAACCAGAGAATGAAAAACGAAGCGAGGAGAAAAAAAACTCATTTACGGGTGACTTGGATGTGGTGCAATATTAGAAAAACATATACACAACCCCCCCCCCTCATCTAATCCTGTGCTTATGAAAAATTAATATGTCATCGGAGAGGGCACAAGAACGAGAAAAGATTAATGCAAGGCGCTTATAAATTACAAGCACGCAAACTGATTTGATTAAAAAATAATCTGGGGCCTGGACATTGCCTGGTAATATCCACCACACTAACTTATCCCCCACCCACTCTCTCTCTCGACTTCTCTCTGTTTTTTGTCTTTCTTCCCCACTGTCTCTTCCTCTGTCCCTCTCATTCTCTTTTTTTTTTCTCTTTCTGTCAGATGGAAGCGATTAAAGCCGGTCACATGGAGACTGGGCTCACATGTTACACACACGTAAAGCCCTTATCTGAGGTAGGGACAGGAAACAGAGATGAGCGATAATTTAGGGAAAAAAAAAAAAAAAGGTTCTCATGTTGAGCGTGCAGACTTACGGTCAGCTCTCCTGCTGTCAGTCATGTCTCGCTCAGCCAGGTTGGGTCCATGCCTGGAGGAAGAGCGCGGAGGTCGCTCACCATCCTCAGCATTCTCATCTAAAAACACACAATAAATGATATTTAAACAGTGTAACCAATATTGCGATGTCAAAATAAAGTTCTTTCACCAGATTTGTCTAAAAAAAAAACAAAAAACACCCAGGATTCTCTCAATTGGGGGACAAGGCTGAGCTCCACCAACCATATCATGTTTGGGTTGGTTTGAAAACATTCCTGTTTCTACATGATCTCCTAATCCTCAGAAAACCCTGGTTTTTCTAAACAAACGCCATTGAAACCCTACTGGACTGATGAGCCCACCCCCCCAAAACATGACTTGAACAAATGTTCTGTTGAAAATAGCCGTGCCACTTCTGGAGAGTGAAAGCTTATACGACCATGCGGTGTGAAAACCAAGTACCTACTAATTTTAGTTGACGTGGTTGTTTCATTGTAGGCAAACACTTTCTAATCACAAAAACGTCAGCAGCCCATCTCTTTTTTTTCTTTAAATTCTGATTATCCTGTAATTCAACACTTATATTTGGTCTCCCACCCAGAGGCCTCACAGAAATTATGTATTTTAGTTGAGTAAACGTACGTAGTACAGTATTTTTTTTACTACAAATGCACAGAATTGAATGTAGCTCTCCTCTATTAGCAGATTAGCTTAGCCATCTCTGAGAGTTCAGCCCCTTGTTTGATAATTCTTTGTATCTGCAGTGTTCTGCCAGTGGATTAAAGTGTGTGTGTGTGTGTGTGTGTGAGTGAGTGTGTGTCTGTGTAGTAACAGTCGAAGACAGAAAGACAGAATGTGTGTGTAAGTGTGTGTGTGTGTGTGTGTGTATATGTGTCGCCAGCACAACCTAACACTAATCCTAGCCGAGCCCCAGCGATCCCTTTCATCCAGCCATCATTTGTCTCCGGCTGGGCTGATGTCACTTTGTAATGAATTTTGAGCAGTCTGAGAGAGACCAGATAACCAGACACACACACTCACACACACACACACACACACCAGAGAGAGTGAGCGAGAGAGAGTGAGAGAGAGAGAGAGAACACAAACATATACATACAAATGTAGTACCATCCTCCATCCAGCCAAGATCAAAATCAAAAACACTTGCACATAGGTGTCAAATCCTACAAACTGCACAATACTCTGTCTCTCTCTCTCTATCTATCTCTAAAAATTTCATGGCAACTACGGTGGGGGTGGGGGAGGTGGGGTGGTAAAGAGGTGGGGGTCTTTTCACCACAAACACTTCAGTCTGCCAGAAAATGAAACTGTGTGTGTGTGCAAAAGAGCTGTGCTCATCAATCCTGCAACGCTTTAATAACCACATTTTTATAACACACACACACACACACACACACACACGCAGACTCACACAGAGTCATTTTCATAGAAATCAGGCACACGGGTCTTTGAGGTCAGCTGCCATTTGCATACAATCACTCTGGCCATTGTACGATGAGCCCCGGCACTCAGCAAACCCCCCGCTTTCCAGAAACATGATATGATTAACCCTTTCACACAATAACTTACACACATAACCCCCCCCCACACACACACACACACACACACACACACACACACTGGCGCCATTACTTTAAGCGCTGACGCATTACGTGGACATTATATCCAGGAAGAAATTTTGGTGGCGGAAAATGGGATGTGACTGAGACATGGAGCTGAACAAAGTATGTCTGTTTGACGTTTCCTTTATATATAAGTGCATTTAAAGTAAAAGATGATTTACTTGCTTGTCAATGAGTGCATGTGTGGACGAATTTCAATATATCATACGAAAAAGAGCAACAATGATCCAGGCTCAATGGACGGCTTGGAGACGGAGACGCACAGATGAGGAACAGAGATCCTCGCTGTTAGTCACGGTCTGTGTGATATTGCAAAATGCCTCAAATAATAATAATAATAATTAGAATTCTATGTACTTTCTATGAGGCTATTTGTTGATTTCGTAGTTATGGAAAATCATATTAGGCCACCCTTTTGTTTTCTTCAATTCCTTGTTCATTTTAATGCCTGGTTCTACTAAAGGTGCATACGTTTAGAGAAGTTTAATGATAACAAAAAAGAGCTTATAAGAGTTACAACTTCAGAGCAGATATCTGGCAACAAGCAGTGCCATTGCGCCTTCCAATGCGCTGTGTTCATTAAGTGGTACCAGGCATTAAAATGAACAGAATAATTGAAGAAAACAAGTATGGTCTTATAATTTTAATGACCCTATTTTCCTGTTAGACATTTTACAATTAATTATTATGAATTTTATGTCAGCTCCTTGATTTTATTCAAGTTTAGTTCACAACCATGGCCGTAAATGCAATTGTACTAATATTTGGCATAATAGCCTCTTTCAGTGTTTGATTTTTCGGCCAAAAATTTATTATTCGGTGCATCACTGGTGCTGGATACTTATTTTTTTCCAAATGCACTGTTAATGTCCAAGGAAGGTATACATGTCCTCTCTCTTTGCATGTGTATGTGTGCAGTGGTGTGTGTGCTTGTGTGTAACATGGGGAGAGACTGGGGATGCACTCTGCTCCTGATGTTTTATTAATACGTCAGTGACAACGGGGATGAAATATCTCCTGTCAGCCGAGGCAGCCACGACTGCAGAAATTGCAGTTTTCACTGCTGCTGCTGCTGCGGCGTCTATCTCTGTATTTTAATTCAGGCAACCTTCATATCAAGGGACAGCAGTGGGTTAGAGAGTGTGTGCATGTCTGTGTGTGTGTGTGTGCAGCTGTAAACACTGTTGGCTTTGTCTTTTCTATATTTTGAGCCAAACAGACTGTTTAACTGAGAGGAGTGTTTTACTGATAAGTGAGAAAAAAAAAAACAGAATATTTGTATTTGAGGTCAAGGTAAAAAATATAATAAATAATACTTGTTATTTTACAGAAAAGTCAAGCACATTTACCTGATCATTTCTTATATTTTCCGACAGTTCTTTTCACTTATCATGTATTAAAACATAAACTATCAATAAGGTGATAATTGGTTGTTAATACATTTATTATTATAGCCATGATGCATGATATAATATGAGAAAAATAAGTAGAACAAACTTCCTGTCCTTTTGTCCTTAGTCCTCTGCATAAATGTGCATATGATTAGCAAGTGTCTGATCATGTCAAGACAACACAAATATTTTAATATAACCTCTAGGGGGCACTCTACCTGTAGCTTGGCTGGACAGGGGAGACATGAGAGACAGCGAGCGAAGAATGAGGGTAGAGAGTGGGTGAAGTAGGAGGAAAGGAGGAGAGGGAGGAGGGAGTTATCATCTGGGCCTCATCAGATTTTTTTTTTTTTCCTCTTCTTGTCGCTTAGATCTGTGTCGTGTTTGTGTGTGTGTGTGTGTGCGTTAGTGCGTGCGTGTGTACAGGGAATGTGTTTCCACACTGAAGACATTCCCAGACAAGCTCTCTCAATACATCAGCGCGGCGTCTGCCCTCTGACTGACCCTGACAGTTACACACCGCGCCAGTGTGTGCGTGCGTGCCCGTACGGCCGGGTGTGCGAGCGCACATGTCGAATGGTGCGTTCCGTGAGGCTGTGCGCCATTGATCAAGTGTGTGAGACAGAGACTGCATGTGTTTGCATGTGAGTTGTCATGTGCAAGTGTGTGTTTGTGTGCAAGGGGAGACAGAGAGAGGAGAGAGAGAGAGAGAGAGAGTTCAATGGCAAGGACTCTCAACCATCAACTTAATCACTACCAGAGGACGCACAGAGCACCTTCCATTGCATGGATGCATAGACACACACAGAGTGGGAGAGAGGGAGAGAGGGGGAGAGGGAGAGAGAGGGAGTGGGTCAAACTGTGCAGGGTGTGTGATTTTGGCAGCCTAGTGGGACTCTCTTTGATGTGGCTGGCTTAGAACATTAAAGCCGGCCGGTGTGCTGGAGCTAACCACAGACGATGGGTCTGATTACCCTGCAACCAACACCAGCATATATTTAACTGTAGGGCTGAAAGAATAATTAAGTGATTCCTGATCAGGGATCCCGAAAATAAGTATCGCTTCCAAATTTAACCGACTGTTTTAAGAGTTGCCAAGAAATAACTTCCAGACGTAAAGATTAATGAAAAAGTGAAATGTCTCTGGACGGCGCGTCTACATCACTGTCAGCCACTGAAAAGTTCAAAAAAAAGGGATGGAGTGAAAGATACAGAGAAATAGACGTTTAGATAAAAAAAAAGAGAGAAAAATGGGCTTGTGGGAAATGGAGGCAACAGAGGGTGTATTAAAAGTGTCAGTGTGCTGCATGTGTGTGTGTGTGTGTTGGTGCCTCCTAGCTGTATAATGACCTGCTCTGAGATCACTCTCTCCCTCTCCCATCTCCCCCTAAGGGCCCATAACCACCATGCCGGGTCATTATGTGCCCGATGGAGGACTCAGTTGTGCAGCGTGCAGCCGCAGAGTGGTGCCACGCCAGGAAACTGGACACTGGGGCTCCAAAATGGCTGAATTCATTAGCTGGGGCCGAACAGCCTCTAATTTGCTTCCTCAGGGCTTGGACGGTGCTCATTAAAGAGGTGAAGCAATGAAGAAAAAAAAAAGAAGAAAAAAATAAAAATTCTCATATTATTGTTTATCTTAAATCAGAGACACTATGAAAGCAGACCATCAGCTGGAGCCATAATTGCTGCCAAGGAAAACAACGTGAGGAATATACGGGCAGAGCTCTAATAACAGGATGAAAGAAGAGTTAATATATCGCTACAGCATTTCTCTGCATATATTCTGAGTTACTGTAAGTGCTGCTGTGGTTTAGGGCCAACAACAACAGTTTATTCATGTACGGCTGTTGTCTTTGTGTCTGTAGTTAGTAACGTCGGTGTAACACCCACGACTGCCACGTCTGACGCACTTATCTGTGATGCTGACGGTGATTTCTTCTTACGGCTCTGGTTACGTCCCCCGTGAGACGATGTTTGCATGTGTGCACATGTACTCGGGCCACTGGGGCCCTGTGATGTCACATTCCTGCGCCGCGCGTGGCTCAAGTTTGGCCTTTACGTTTTGAAAAGGAAAAGCTTTGAAACGTTACACTGTCGCTGACGTGCGCACGCCCATACACAGACGCGGGCGGAGGTGCGCACAGTCAAGGGCCAGTGGTAATGCTGCCAGAGTAATAACCTCGCAGACTTACTGATCTCCCTCCCTCCCGTTCTCTCACCCTAAAAATCTTTATTTTTCCAATTCTACCTCTTCACCCTCCCTTGCCTGCGTTCTCCCCGTACCTTTCCCCCCTGAATTTCAGCGCGTTTAACAAGCATTTAGATCTTAACCAGATGTTGTTAATGTAGCATGTCTAAAATACTAAACATCAACCCAGCAGAGAGGGGCTGCAGCTCCTGCACAGGGCCTGGGAATAACTGACAAACACACACACACACACACACACGCATGCATGCACGCGCTCAGACGTAGACACGGAAACCTCTGCACACATATACTCCCACACAGTGTTCAGTGTTCTATGTATTTCTCTCACAGAGGTCCACAGCCCACATGCTAACATGTAAATACACACTTCTGCTCAGGCAAACACACATGTCTCCATCCACGCCTGCACATTTATTGCTAAAAACACAAATACAAAATACATGGGAAAAAACCCTATATATATATATAAAAATCTAATGTTTCTGTTTGACTCTAAACCCCAGACAATAGGATTGTCACATTTAATACGCTCCTGGTGTGAATGTCAATAACTTGAACTGACAGCGTAAGCTGCAAAAAAAAAAAAAAAAAAAGAAGGAAAAAACACTTTTGTATAAAAATGCTTGTATCAGCAGCTCCAAATTTGCTTTGTTGTTGTCAATTACGACTTCCTCAGACACTTCTTTGTATTTTCTTTCACTCAAATTGCCCGCTCTGCTGTCTTGCAGGCAACTAACAAAACACCCTTTTTTTGGGGAGAAGAAAAAAAAAATCATATGAATAAACAGAGCCGAGATTAAAGACTGGGGTATATCTTGGTTGCTGTGTAGACAGAAACTGTTGTTTTGTGTGAAAGGGGCGGGCGTTTGATTCTCCGTGCTGGGAAAGCGGCGAGGATGATGTTAATGATTCTTTATTAGTAAATACAAAAGGTTTTCACAGGATAAAAACTAGGGCTTCAAAAGGTTTAGCAGAGTAAGGGGGCAAAACGCTGCAACACCTGTCCTCTTTCAACGCACACAAACACACACACACCTGTATCTTACACAACAACCATATTGCTTTTCCGCTGCTTGAAACACCTCAGGCTGAGTGGGTGAAGTGAGGAGGTGGCACGGCATGCTTACTGAGGGATTTAGGAATAATTTGAAAAGAAGATTCCTCTCTTCTTTCTCATCTCCCCAGTCTCCGGCCTTTTATGATTCCTGGGTCCAATATTTATCTCATCACTGATTATAAACATCTGCTCTATGGGCCAGTCTGCACAGAAGCAGCCTCAAACACACACATTTAGACTAGCACTCACTGTGGAAATATCACACACGCCTGCCAGAGCGACCCTGCAAGGTCCAGGATGAAGGAGATAGGGCGGAGGAACGAGACACGAGGAGGAGTAAAGAGCCGGAGCAGACGGACGGACGGAGGAGAGGGAACTAGGAGCTGAGGGTTAATGGTCTTCCCATCTCTGTGATAAGAATTCATTCTGTTCTATTACCAGCACTTACCTACAGAGGCTGCTGTCTCTCCCGTCTCTCCCCCTCTCTCTCTGTCTGTCTGTTTCTCTCAAGCACATCCACACACACACACAGACACAGATGCACAGCAAGGGTCTGCGATCGATAGATGAACCTAATGAAGAAAGCAGCTGTTTCTCGGCATACCTGCTCAACTCTATCAGCCCGGCAAGATCTCCCTGATGCATTCATCTGTCTATCCATCCATCCATCCATCCATCTGTCCATCTATTTTTATATCTCCTCACACACCCTTGACATCCATCCTTCCACAAACCCCATCTCCCGGCCTTTTTTGCCTCCATCTATCCTGATATCTGCCCTTCCATCACTACACTAGTAAACAAAGATACTAGCAGGCTTGATAAAGTTTCCAATTGGCCAGACTGGTCCTTGTCATGGATTCAAGGTTTATCTATTTTTCAGGACCTTATACGGTGCAAATGAAAATACAGAATCTAATAAAACGGCTGCAACGGTTTCCAGATAATGGTGTGTATGTGTCCGCCAGTGTGTTTGTCTATGCTTAAAATAGGACTGTGAAAGGCAGAGGCCAAATGGATAATGCTTAAACAGATCTTTATCCTATCAGACTTCTGTCCGCTTTTTAGCTGCATAAAAAAAAGAAAAAAAAAAAAAAAAACATCTGTTTTTTTTTTTGTTTTTTTTTAACGGCGTCACCAAAAACAAGACACTGATCCTGGAAATCAGCAGGAAGGGAAAAGTGATGTCATTAATTCGCTGACAAAACCTCATTTAATATCCGAGTTAAGACAATAGCAAGTTTGTGTGGATTAACTCCTAAGGAAATATGGCAACAAATGTTCTCGGGTTTCCATTTATTCTATTCAGGCCTTTTCCATGACTACCCTGCTTATTGATAGGGCTTCAGCTGAGGCCTAAAGAACCACATAGCTGAGAGCAATTACATATCCTGACAATGAGTCAGTGTGACAAGTCTCTCTCTTTTTTTTTTTGCCCTATATGTGTGCAAAACAGAGATCTGTTATGTGCTTAAGGCTGTAAGCACAGAATAATAAAATAAGACAAGAACCAAGGCGCAAAAGAAAATGAGAAATACATTCACATCCAGGTCGCTCAGAACATTTTATGCAAAGGGACGCTGCGTGGGCACACAAACGCACACGTGGATTGAGACCAAGTGGGCACAGACCTGGGGCATTCACCCCGGAGTTGGTATTCGACAGATGGTTACAAATAAGGAGTGTTGGCTTTCCTCTGACTTTCTTAAAAACATGCAAAAAATGTCCATTTCATTACTGGCTAAACAATGTCATATGGGCCCCCACTGGCCCTAATAGAAGGAGACAAAGACAGAGCAGCACACATATGCTTCGAATAAATCAGATTACTGAGGGAGAGTGGGGGAGAGAACAAGTGAGAGAAAGAGGGAAAGAAAGACAGACACCGCCAGACACTTAGAGGATTGACAATATTCCCTTTTCTTGCTACCTCCACTCCCTCCCTCCTTCAGCCCCTGCTCCTTTTCCTTCCCTTCACTTCACTTTCTTACCCCCCTCCAACCCCGTCGACCCTCGCAGCAGGATCTGTTTTAGATTTGAGCCAGTGCTAGAGCCATATCTCTACCTTATCTCTGCTAGCCGTCAGAAAACAGAAAGCTCCATGTTTCCCTGCATTAGACTCCCGGGCCCCTGACACACCAGCAGAAAAACTCACAGCCCCCTCAAAACGTCAGGGAAAATAAAAAAAAACGCCGGCACGTATATCAGCGCGTAAAAATAGACGCACGCTATCGAGACTTGGTTTGATTTTGCTAATATTTAGAAAATAACAGAAACACACCGTAGACGGCAGAAACCGGATCAGCGCGTGAATGTCACTCGGCAACAAATGCGCCTGAAAAGGCATGTGAATTTGAGGAGCCGTGACATTTTTAGCTCCCTGACCACCTCGGAGTATTGATCCCCATCAAGATATTCCTTTGTGTTTTGGGCTCCAATTATGCCAAAGCACTTCTCTGATGACTGTAAAGGGAAGTATTGATTCTACTTTAAGTTGTAACAAAAAGGAGAAAAGCCCAGACAGGGTGGGAAATATGTTAACAGTTTGGAAAAAGCAGAAAAATCCATATTCAAATGACTCCTTATATTGATTTATAATTAAGTCTTAATTGCGGCCGGGCCTGGACTTCCAAACCACCCAGTGACAATACCCAGGAAAGAAGATAGGTAAACATTATTGATACACTTTAACAGTGGTGGTCACCCAGGCATCGATTCTGTCGGTTCTGCGGTGCCTTTGGCATGCTCCGAGGATCTAAATGCACATGCAATTGAGGAAACACACACTCTCACACACACTCACGTCCAGAACACACACTGAGGATGCACTTATCTGCATGTGCAAATACCACTGCAAATAAGTAATAACCCACAGGTAGGTATTTAATGGCACATTATGTGGTGTTTATATTAATATACTTTATCAGTATCATATTGCCATCGCAGATTAGTTGCACAAACATACATTCATTAGTGGTATAGTTTGATTTCAGCATATTTGGCAACCAACACTGTTATAGAGAGAATTTTTTTTTTTCATAACAATATTTTGACCTCACGTTATCTAACATTAAAAGATGTAGGAAAAACCTTGTGTGACATTACACTTATTTATTAATTTAACTACGACCAGTTGTTTCCTTGTGGCTGCATTCATTTACATCGATTGCCTACGACACATATTTGCTTGCCGATATGCAGAAATAACCAAATATTCCAACAGATGTGACGTAAAATGACCTGTACATAAAGACAAAAAACATGGAGGATGGTTAGATATCAGCTCAGATGAGCTGATTTTTGTTGTTATGATTATATTTGTCCAATCAAACGTATCTTCTGTGGAACCAGGCATTAAAATTAGCAAGAAATCAAAAAAAAGCAAGATGAAAAAAAAGCTACTATTTTCCCATGACTGCAAACAAGATTGTGATATAATATAAATGAGAACGTTCATTACTTTTAATTTGCACAAGTAGATGTGGACGTTTGAGTTGATTATTTGTGTCATTAACAGAACAAAATACAGCCTGGATGTTTCTACCCGACTTATTTTATCTATTTGACTGGTTGCCGTCTGTTACAGTACGTCTGCTCTCTGGCAGTGTACGGGTGTGGGTTCATGCTCTGACCAAAAAAAAACAATAAAAGTGTGTGTATGTGCGCGGGTACGTCCCCACAGGCCTAATCAGGTATCAGATACCTTTTGTTTTGGGAGCTCATTGATGGATGAAATCTTTATCTGTGCTATTGATCAGGAGGACGCAGGTCCTAAACTGTCTGTCGAGCTGCCTGCCTGCTCTGGCTCTAACAAGATTGCCAGGGCTGAGTATATCAGTTAACATTTAATCAATGGCAGCTTAAGACACTGGGGCTATGGGAAAGAAGCCCCCCGCTTCTGCCCCCTGCCCCAAACCATTACCCAGGATTGAAAAGGAACTATGTGTGTGGCTTCCAGATGATTACAAGGGATTGGGTCTGGTTGATCACATGTCTTCGGGGGACAGAGGTGTGTGAATGTTTGCATCAGTGTTTACAGGCAGGCGAGTGCTGCCTTGTCAATACATGTTAATATGTCAAAAATGCCAGAGGGGGCAGTATGTGCCGGTGCCGCTCAGAAGAAAATCGGAAAACTCAATGAAGTGACTGATGTGTTAGCAAAGCTGCCATTCAAATCAAGTGAGGGCTTGGAATTGAACATGCGTGTGTGAGAAAACACACACAAACATGGGCGCCCAAACACGCTGCGGCGGAACGATATATTAGGCGATGCATGATTTTTTCTTTTTTTTTTCTTTTGTATTTTTGCTTTGCTTGCAAAAAGCGCCACGATGGTAGAAAAGAAAAAGAGGAGTGTCAGCAAAAAGAAATGTTATCAGTCATTTTTTCTTTTAATATTACAATCAGCTCATCTAACCATAAATGAAGCGCCGTCAGATCTGAGGCTGATGCTTCCCCTTTCAAAATTTTTTATTTTTTTTTTTTGCTATTATTTTCTTATTCGTATACACTCGTGTCTGACCTCCCAGTATTGTCATCATTATCACCATTAAATAATTTTGAGAGATTATGGATGGTTGCAAAAGATGCAAAGAATTCTCTGCCAGTGAAAACTTTACGGAAAAGCCGTACGAAAGACTTTTGTCGCCAAAATTAAGTCGAAGGTTATGATTATGCATGATGAAAAAAAATAAAATAAAAATAACACAAAATGTGCATGTATTTTAGTACAAAATATATAGTGCGTGAGAAAATTATACAGCTTGGGATGGATGCAGAAAACCTGCAACCAAGAGTCTCAAATATTAAAAATGTATCTTCATCGTCCCATTGGTTGCACCATTGCAGGGACAACAGTCTCCACCACTGACAACCAAATCCCACTGCTGCCCCAAGTTGGAAGTTGTGTGGGTCTGGATGGTGTTACGATCCTAGCACCTCAGTGGCAACCTGGCAGCTGGCGGATTAGAAGCCTTCCGAACCCACTTCCTTAACTGCCTAGCCACCACTACCCTCCAAAATAAAAGTACTACTACTGATAATTATTATTATAACTACTTATGATTGACCATCAGTTTATTATATTACTCTGCTGGATATGTTTGTTTTGACAATAATTAAATAATTACTATTAATATTAAATATATTATTTATCTGTTTTGGTGTCAGTTCAGGCCAAGAACTTTTATTCCGGTGCGTCACTCATGACACTCATGCTTGTCTGTCCTCTAGAAAACGGTGTTTGTCCGTGACTCCCAGCATGTGTGCTCCAGTAGGTTTCAGTTACAGTGTATGTATACATCTGTCTGGAGGCTGCTCTGACGGGGAAACCCCTCTCACGTCGCTGCATTTCGTCCAAAGCCTGGGAGATTCCCACCACCGAAAATCAATGTGTGTGAGAGCTTTCGTGCGCCAGCGTGTGTGTGTGTGTGTGTGTGTGTGTCAAGGTTTTGTAAGACAAATCTCTCCAGCATGCGCCGCTTTAGTGCTATTGAACCGGGCTTCGATCACTCGGCCACTGTGAATAATGCAGTGGAGGTTACTGCTCACTTACAGCAGAGGATGCTCGCATTTTTTTTTTTTTTTCACATGTGCGTTTGTGTAAGAGACCGTGGCACATGACGGTCCTTTATCCAGAGAAGCTGGACTCCTCTTGGCCTTCTCAGTCACATACAACGTGAACTCCCATTCTGATGCTGTCCCTCTGTGTGAGCCAGAGAGCATGCTGGGAGCTTCGCGGATACACAGGAAGGATGTGACTCAGGCAGACAGCGCAGGCCTGCACTTTGACACACCCTGATTCGGTGCAGCATTGTTATTAAAAAAAAACACAGACAATTAGATAGAGAGTCAGGAGAGCGCTGCTGCTTTACACACACATGAACACACACGCCTGCGAATGAAGGGGGCCGGGAAATGTAGGTGAACATGTTCTCGTATCCTCAGGTATATGAAGCGTAGATATTGAAAGTAAGGATGTTACAGAGTAATTAAAATGATTCAGATGACGTGAACATGCGTGTGTGTGTGTGTTTCTCTGTTAATTAATCTGAATGATTTGATATGACACAAACCGTAATGTTTTAATGGTGTCCTGTGCTTGATGTGGCTGCAGGGGACAGTTGATGGGCTGGAGGAGGAGGAGGAGGAGGAGGAGGTGCAGTCACACACAGATACAGCTGCTCTCTGGCCCTCCCTGAGAGGAACGTCTCTTTTTTTTCCCCGACATAATTATCTGTGTCATCACTTACGAGGCAATTAAACTAACATCACTTCCTATTTCCTCTCCGCCTGTCTCTCCTCCGTCCTTCCGTCCATCTCTCTTCCACTTCCTAGTGCTCTTCTGGTCTGCCGTCTGTTCTCCTGCTGCTTTATTTCATCTCCGGTTGGCGCCCTCTACCAGCCATGCCACTCCATCCCCACCAGCCCTCGCCAACAGCCCTGCCCCCTCCTGCGTGACTCCAGACGGGGTTTCAATTTCAGCATGCTGATTGTCTCATTGCCGACTCTATGCATGTCTAACACTTACTGGCACTCTGGGGACTGACAATACACGCCATAGAATGCCTATTACACTCCCACATGTTTCTGGCGAGTGTGTGTTCACGCTCCTGTGCCTGAGTGTTTGTGTGCAAGGGGTGATGAGGGTGTAAAATGGCTATTACACCGAGAGTCTGGTCTCTCTCGCACTGGAGAGAATTCTCTGCCGCCTAAAGAGCAGAAAATTGCAAAGCTCCTCTTCCTCACTCTCCATTAACCTGCTTTTGAAACAAAGGCCTTGCCAAGGTGCGCGTACATGTGTGTTTTCGTGATTCCCTGCCCATTATCCTTATGAGCTATCATGGCTAAGGCCCGGAAGCGACCAAGCAGAAACCTTAAATTCTCTTTGTTGTCTTGTTGCATTTGTATTTGTTCCGTACGAGGAACGAACATCACCACCTTTTACCACACGTGTTCACTCGGTCTCTTCTTAAAAAAATTGCCATATTGGAGTCCCTTAAATGACTATGCTGGCCACTTCTCCCCTCTCTTCCCTCCCTTCTTTTACACAAAACCATCAGAGAGAGATGACATTTCATGGAGAGCTTCAAGACGACGACCACAGCAAGCATATTTGTATAATTTGCAGAAAGACATCCACATCAAAGTGCATCTTAGACCCGCGCTCACTGAATGGATTTTTATCACTCTCTCCAATCCTCCAGCCCACCCCCCGACCCACTCTCACAAGACGATTTCCCGCACTCTCCATCCCATTCCTCCCTCTCTCTCTCTCTCTCTCTTTTTCCTCCTCTATTTTCAGAGCGTTATTAGGACATGATAAAAGCAGAAGGGATGTCATGACACGGGACCCCCTGTTAGCATTAGGAGGTGGGAGAGAAAATGAACGAGAGAACAAGGAGGGGTGGGGGGGGATGAAAGAGATTTGTCTGGAAATGATTGCTCACAAGGCACTGATTCTTTGCTTTAATCTCGCACAGTGTGCTCAAATTTCCTATTAGGGAGACGAAGAGGAGAGCGAAGGATGTGGCTCCTATTCACATACAAGGTGGGGAGGTGAAACTTAGTAGAGGCTCAGAGAAAGAGAGAGAAAAAAAAAATCTGTGATTCTGTTAAGAAAGACAACTTCCTGAGTCTCTGTGTAGGCACTTAGTTTTGGGCAATTTGTGAGTTGCGAGTAAACACGAACCAGCCAGGAGCGGCAACTGTCACTGAAGCGCTCAGACGCCACTGACAGCTGCTGCAGCTGCGTTGCTTCCTCAGGGCAGCGACGATTAGCCTTGGTTAAAGGTAATCAATAGCTCCTATCAATTCCATAGCTCCCATTGATAGATGAAGTAAAGGAAACAGAGGAGAGGAGGCAAGAAGGAGGAAAAGGAGCGAGGGAGGTTTAAGGGAAGAATGGCTGAAACTCTACCTGACAACACCATCTTTTTTGCATATTTTGCCTCCTTTGTGCGAGTGTCCGTTTGTGTGTGTGTGTGTGTGTGTACAGGCTGAAATGTCCATCTGTGAATTGTATCATCCATGTCTGAGATTAGCGGCTGCTTGGTCCCAGTCAGCGTATTGCCTGGTTACCAGGGCTCCGGCTCCGCAAGACCCTCCTCCCATCAGTGGATTGTTTGTCTTAATGCTATGTGACATGAGCCATTGTTTTGTCCATCTGTGGTTAAGAGTCAATGGACACTGGGTGTATGAGGGTATCGAGGGGGAGAAGTAAAGAAAAAGAAAAGGAGGTAAGGGAGAGGAAAATAATAAAGAAGAGGAGGAGGGGGATGGTGGTGTATGGAGAATGAAGTGAAGAATGGAGCAGTGAAGAAGAAAAAAATAAATAAATAAATCTAAGAAAGTAAGGCACAAATATGCAATAATAACAAGTTTGCAGGATGCTTCCATTAGGGCTTTGGGTTCCAGGACTTTTCATATTGAGTGGAGCCTGGAGCTTTCTGTGATATGGCTGATGTCAGAGCCGTCCTGGCCCGGTGACACCAGCTCCCACTTCAAAGAGTAAACTCATATTTACTACGCTTCCTCACAGCCCCCGGGGGCTTTGTATTGTAAATACGACTAACGTGGCACCGGTCAGGTATGCTAATTCAGATAATCAGCGCAATTTCTGTAAATTATAACTGTCAGTGTGGTGGGCACAGAACCTTGGCGGAAAACATGAGGGAACAATTTAGCCCGGGTATTACCCCTGCACTGAAGAGCTGCTCAACTCAAAGAAAAACAATCGGCCTGAGCCCATACCGCCCCGACACACCATTTCAAAAATAGTTTATGGTGAACGAGGTTAATTTTTTTTCAGAGGCACAAGTCAGGCTGCTGCCCTTTTTTCTGTGCGCACACACAGACCACAAAGTAATTATAATTCGCTTGGATGGAATTATTCAAAAAATGACCACATCTTTTACGCTCAGCCATAGAGAATATGGTTTGGGGAAATTTGGGGTAAATTACTACTTGCCGAAAATATAATAATATACATATATGTATGTGCCTTATTTTGATTTGACAAATGATTTAAAATGCAGCGTATTGTCTCCATCTAATTGCACAGCAATAAAAAAAAAACTACATACTTCACTTCAGTTCTCTGGGGTAAGAATCACATCACTCTCATCAGAATAGTTTTCCCGCGGAACAGCATTTTCACTCATGCTGGGCACATAAAATAACATTCCAGGTTTTTATTACGCGAGGAATGGATCCTGTCTGAGCGCAATCCGTGCACTCCAGCTCGTTTGAAAGTTACTTACCGTTTCACCATGAGCGAAACGGAAAAGGTCACTAATTATTTGTTAACTCAACATAACAAGGTGGATCGAGCCAATCAATATGCAACATAATTGGCTGCCTAATGTTATTACAGCCACTTATAAACCTCGATATGTAACAGATAAATGCAACAGATAGATGGAGTCTCCGACTTGACCGTGCCGTCCTCTGACGAGACGCTCAGCTGCTTCTTGACCTACTGCAATCCGGGTTGGAAATAAAATTGACCACCGCTGCGCTAACTACAGTGGTTATTTAGATCTGTATATGCATGTGTGTGTGTGTGTGTGTGTCGCATCCTTTCTCTCACTCCTCCAACCATCCATGAATGTTTATGTAATGGCCGCAAATTACTGAGACAAATCCTGGAAATAGAATTTTGTCTGAGGAGACCTCCTTGAAAAAAAAAAAGAGAGGAGAACCACTGGAATGGCGAAAACCATCGCCACCACCCAGAGGAAAAAAAAAAAAGAAAAGTCATGATGAATAAGAGAGAGTCAGGAGGGAAAGAAAAGCTAATAGTTTAAAAGACGACATGGTGCCGTATGTCTTTTAGGACCGCTGACGAGGATAAATTGGGAGACCAGGAACTGTCCCTTTATCACTAGTGCAAATGCACACGCGTATACATGTCCGCGGAACACGTAAGGATGAGGAGTGTCCATTAGGCTGAGATTTTGGCCTGCAGCTGCTGCACTAATGTTAAGCACAGCCTCACTAATTCGACCAGGACCACAAATGTCCCAGAGCCTTATCACTCAGAGAAACAAAGGGCTCTGGCTGCACACATATACACACACACACACACACAGGCATCCATACGCACATGATGAAAGTGTTACTGGTCTCTCTAAGTCAGAAGAGGTCTTTTGTTTAAAAAGGGACTCAGACAAAGAGGGTCCCCCCCCTTTAATGCATGTTTGGTGGTAGCGGTGGGGGTGTTTAGAAAGATGGAGCCGTGAGGGAGGGGTGGTGGAGCTGGTGCTGGTGCTGGTATAGATGACAGGCTGTGCTCCGAGAAATAATTACCTCCATAAGATCCCATCTTCCTTTTCTTTTTTTGTCAGGGAAAGAAAAGGAGGGAAAAATGACAGAAAGTAAAGTATGCAGAAAAGGCCCTGGTGTTTCTGCTTGGTCTGGCTTATGAGGAGCTTTACACATGATGGAGCACAGGGCTCAATGGGCGAGGACACACACTCGCATAAACCCAGTCGCTGCACAAACACACACCTCCTCCCAGCGCACATTAGGGGGAGACAAACGGACTAATGTTTGAGACAAAGGCAACACGTGAGAATCAGACACACTAGGACAAACTAAACCGAACCAAGGACTGAGAAGGCTCAAAAATATCTAGCTAAACTAATTATTCCCATCACAACGCACAATCAATGATGGAATACCCATGACGCACAATCTGTCATATTTTTCATTCAGGGTGTAACTTCATTATGGCAAAGAGAGGGGCAGAAAATAAAAATCTAATTTCTTTAACAACTCTTGGATGACACTCAAAGCGAAAAAGGCGAGTCCTCCACGTTAAGAGGCAATTCATTTATGCGCGCTCCTTCTGATGCGAGCTCAAAAAAGGACCAGAACTCAATTTTCGTCAACACTTCTAATTGTGCAAAGACAGAGGGAGGCACTCAATGTCAGCGGGGGTGGGAGTTGGGGAGTGGGGGGGGGTCCATGTCACGTGAGCGTTTTATCATCCACAAACAACGGCCTGGAGACTATGGAGGAGCTTGACTTCTTTTTTAACGTTTGATGGAAAAAGTCAAAAAGTAGAGCAGAGGGCTTGGACAAGTGCCTCCAAACTTTTTTTTTGGGACCTGCCCCTTCTATTGTATCGTACTCTTCTATTGGTCAGAGACAACACAGAGCCTCTCCTTGTTGTTTAAAACACCTATGCACTAGTGGTGAGTCCCCGCAAATACTACATCCTTAATTAGGCCATAAAATCAGCATCGAAAATTGTTTAATGAAAGCCATTCACATGTACATAAAGTCCGGCGCATTAGTACTCTTATTCCCAAATAGGCCTATAATTATCTGGCTCGGTGCCAGGTCCCGGGCTTTAGGAGAAAGATACCGGTCAGCACTTAAATTAATCTTTTTCATACGGGTCTCTAATGAACAGAAAGTGCTCGAGTCAGGAGTTGTAGCCCGAGAAAAAAAAAAAAACCAGCGAGCATGCACACAAACAGGAGGTCCTTACACAGAATGCTGCCTGCGAATGTTGCCTATGGAGCCTTTTGTAGCAGCCAGTGTGTCCGCATCATCTATCACCACGTGAGCCCAAAGCAGCTATAATTGACCTTTTCTTCTTAATAGCACAAACTAACAAGCAACGTGAGCGCACGTTGGGTTTTACTGAAACCGAAAAGGCTCATTTAGAGAAAAAGAAAAAAATCACCAACTGCGGGAATAAGACGACAGCCTTTATTTAGTACATTAACTCTGACAGTTTGATCTCCAGTTGACACACTTTTATTCCCTGCTATACCAACATTGGCCGACGGTCGATGGTCTACAAGGACATTCCTTTGAAAACTTTACCATGTACCTAGTGAAAGAATACTGTTATTCAGTAAAAATTATATAGAGTGGGCACAGGGAGGGCATCCAAAAAAAAGGGTATTAACATTTAAGCTGTTGCCAGCTTCCACTTTTAGCCGTGCACCGGCTTCCTCATGGAAATTCACCATGAGGAATCAAAGCGGAGTTATGAAATGGACCCGGGCAACAAATATGGTGTGTGTTAAGAGTGGAAACATTTGGAATAGGTGCAGTGGGAGAATATTGGTTTTGACAGTTTTAAAACCTGGTTGTGCGCTGGTTTTAGATGTAAAAAAAAAAAGGGGGACTGGGCATGAAGCATGTTAGTGTCCTTGATGAAAAAATGGACAGATGCAAGAGGGAAAGAGGGATGGAATGGGAGGAACAAAGGAGGGGGAGAAGTGTGAGTGTGTGTAGGGGTTGATGATTTATCTAAGCATGCTTTTCTTCTGCTTCTACCGAACCCCAAATCTCACTGAAACTTTGATCCACGTGTAATTAAAACCAAACCTTCACCACTTTCAGGTTCAGGAGATCCTCACTTGTCCGTCTGCATATGTGTGTATGTGTGTGTGTGTGTGTGTGTGTGTACACATGTTTCTAAGCGATGGGCCCCTCGTTTGTTCTGACTCTACATGTACAGTATAAACAGGACACTTTTGGGATCACAGAACCATGCACAAATACACACAGATGCATGGACTTAGGCTCTGCGAGAATGATCCTCACAATGTTTTGCGCGTCCACCCTGCCACCCCCCGCCCCACTCCTGTCCCCCTCTGTTCTTACAGGTCAAGCAAAGTAAAAACAAGTTAAGCACTGGTTTTCTCCCAGCAGCATTAACATAGGGATGACTAAATCATGGACCCCGACTCTCAGTCTTCTGGTTTAAATTACAGCGCGGCCCCCTCCCCTTACAC
>JAFBJS010003288.1:143941-184433 GCA_016785265.1 Paraplagusia blochii | reverse complement strand
CCCTTACACCCTGCAAGCCCTCACCAACCATCCACCCCCACTCAAAGAAAAACGATTAATCTTTTTTTTTTTTTTGTCTCTCCGAATGTTTTACAGTTCTGTTACACTTATTAGCTGCTGGCAGGACGGAGACTCTTAAATGAAAGCCAAATTGCTTTGGTCATGAGAAAGGAAATGAAAGCTCACTCCAGGGAGAGACTGTGTAGCCGTAGCATGTGTGTATGAGTGTGTGTGTAACATGTGTATATAGGCTTTTTCAGTATGAGATCGTCCCAAGGTGAAATTTCATAAGCTGACTGCCTGCCTGGGATGTCCCTGTGCACGGGACAGTGTGCGTGTGTGTGTGTGTGTGAGAGAGAGAGAGTGCGTGTGTTACAGATATAAACGCAGCAGCCTAATAGGAACAGTATGCTCATTTTGGAGAGATTAGAGGGAATGGACGAGTCTTCATCCGAAGACATGATGTGGATACAGAGGCCAAAGGACACAGGGAGGGCTTTGAAGAGTGTAAAGAAAAGTAGTGAGAAGAAAAATGAAGAAACAAGGGTGGAGAATGAAGATGGCAAAGCGACGAGATGCAACAGGTCAAACATCAACAAGTCAGACATGACACAGGAAAGAAACATGCCAACTATGTCGAAGGAACACAGACCTTGGCTGGAGTGCACCTCCTTGACGTGGAACAACTCGTGGAGGCTCAGTCCATCCTCGTCTCCCACCAGGCCCTGCTGGTGCAGCTGCAGTTTCCTCAGTCCTTCGTTCTGTTGGTGGCGGGCTGAGCGACTGTGCTGCACCAGGTTGAGGCGGGCTTTGGTGGAGTAGTCGCACAGCGTGCAGTGGTAGACGCACGACTCCGGGCCGTACGCGCCGTCCAGCTTCTGCAAGTGCTGTTGAACAGAGAGCAGATGTCAGGAGGTGTGTTCCAAGCACCGGGGGCATCCTCTGCCCAAATCACTGTCGTAACAGCTACTTAAACTCCGAAATGCTTTTTTATGACGGTCTTAAGTTAATTGTTGTTTTCCAAAGCCATTTAGATTCATTTCACTATAACAACCTGCAAAGTGATGTTCTTAATCTGGTGCACTTGATGGCTATAAAATCTTTACTTCCTCGGCTTCTAGTTTGCTTCCAACGAGTGAGCGCACAGAAATCCCTTACCCCTGGCTTCAAACATCAGCCACTTGGCCGAACTTGTTCCCCATAAAGCTCCTGATTCTTTTTATTTATTTGCTTTTTTTTGGAGCTGCAGCTTTTGTCATCTACTCAAAACCAATGGCTAATTGCAAAGCGGCAGGTTTAACAACAACAGGTGTGCTAACTAAGGTGAGGTATAAAAAGAGAAACTATGAAAGGTTGATCTTTCAGCAGGTTTAGATCATATTGGATCTGGATGGTCCCACAGATACATACAGATATACATGAAAAATATAATCCCTCTAAATGTGACTCTGGCAGAATCGTTCAATGCTTCAAAGACATATTAAGAGAGTGATGAAGAGTGATTTCAGAGGACAGGAGAGACCACAGAGGGCGCCAAAATGTATTTCTATCCTGTTAAAAACAGCAACAGTTACTACTTTAAATTGTTGTGTTGACAAAAAAGTGTTGACACATGCCAAATCAGCAGCTGTTGACTGCTGTGAATGAGAGGGATTAAGCACATTGTTTCCAAAAGATTGTGTCGCAACCCTCAGGTGGGTCACAGGAGATCTTTTTTTTTTTTTTTTTTTTCCCAAAGAGTTCACTGTCATTTTGCTGGTTCGATTGCTGTTTTCCTCAGTAAAACTGGTTGTTCTGATATCACTTGGTCAATAATAAAATCTCCTCATTAATGTCCAATAACGGTTAACGATTTAGGAATAATGGACTATGGGTCCTGAGAAAAATAAGATTGGGAAACACTGATGTAGGGTCTTTACTCTGAGTAAGGGTTACAGAAAAAAAAGAAAGTTTTTAGTGGAGGTTGGACAAGGTTGGATAAAGGATAAGACTTAAGAACTGTTTTTTTTTTGTCTCAGTCTGTATTGTCTGCAGCTGCAGGGTTTCTGGGCCGTCAGTTGCGGCCCTCAACGTTCAGTTGCCTCCTTAATGTCACTATGCGAGTCTAACCCCCACCTCCTGCCCTGCCTCCGCGTGCACGCGCGTGCACTCGCGAGCACACACCCACTGAGAGGCCCCCCACCTCACAGGCCCACCTTGCCCTACTCCCATACACCCAGTCAAGCCAAGCATATCAAGTGTGCCTCTGTTGTTGCTGCTGGGCTAATGAACAATGCACAAAAACAAAAGAGCAGGCCAAGCTTTTATTATCTGATCCTCTGTGAAGGGAAGGGGGGAGAGAGAGGGAGGAAAACACCGAGAGGAAGGGAGAGAGAGAGAGAGAGAGGCAGAGAGGCAGAGGTGGCTGGCTAAGGTTGGTTTATGCTTTGTTAACATTTATTCATACAGCCATGTGAGAAACAGGTGCAGGGTTCTGAGCATGAATTAAAAGGACACAAAGTGTGTGTGTGTGTGTGTGTGTGTGTGTGTGTGTGTTGCTCTGCTTCTCCATTGTCGTCCGGGCTTGTATAGGAAAATGTTTCCTTCCCGAATAACACCAAAAGTTGGGAAGGAAATATTTTTCTCTCGATCAATTTTACACCGTGTTGCGCAGAGGGCTGGGGGTGGACGGAGGGGGCACGGATGGAGAAGGGTGTTTGTGTTTGTGTGTGCGTGTGTGTGTGAGGCGGTCAGGAAAGGGCACGGTTAGCTGCAGGTGTGTGAGTCCTGACGCCTCCGCCACACCTCGAGCCCCCCACTCCTCCGCCCCCCGTTCCTCCTTCCTCCTTTGACAAACAGGGATTAGCAACATAGCTACAGCTGCTAACACATCTTTTCTCCCCGTCTCTCACTCTTTCTTTCTTTTGTAGAAAAATCTTAGAAAGTTTTTTTTTCTCACGAGACGGTGGGACGTCCCCTCACAGTCAGAGGCCCTTTCAGAAGTCTTAAGTTTTAATTAAGTCAGAGTTGTCAGAAGAAAGCTCTCCTAGTCCAAGGCTCAGGACCATTAATTACAGCTATCTTTGTTTCTCTGTGAAAGGAGGCCTCCCTCTCTCTCTCTCTTATTCCACTTCTTTTATTTCTCCCTCTCCCTCCCTGGAAGGCGAATGGGGTGGCTGAGCGTTACCCTGGAAGGAGCCACACACACACACACACACACACACACACACACACACACACACACACACACACACGTGTGCTCAAGGAGGCAAACATGAGCTCGGTGCTCACAAATATGCACAAAACAAACAGGCTTGGAGTTCATGACTTTTCATTACAAAACTAAATTATATTCTAATACCTCCTTGAATATTGTTTTTGAAATAGTACCAATCGGCTTGTTTTGGAACTCCATTACGGCAACATCATAGACTTATTTGTTCTGCTGTCAATTATCGCAAGTACTCTGTCTACATATCTTAAACGGATACTTTTCACAGCAGGTTTTTTTTTCTTTTCTCCGAATATCAAGTTTTTTTTGTTATTGTTGATACAAATAGGAGATATTATAGTTAAAAAGATAACGTAATAATCAAAGTTGTTGCTTTTTTCGCTTGTTTTAAGAAGGTAGAAAAAAAAAATAAAAGAAAACCTCACTGGGGATGTGGCAGGGAGGTTTTCCAGAGGCTCCTCATACACCTTAATGTAAAAGTATTGGATTTAAAAGAAAGAAAAACACACATTAATCAGCTGTGGCCTATGTTACACATCCTTTAATTCCTCGACTTCTAAGATTCGATTTGTTTTCGTGACGGCTACTGCTACGCGTCGCTAAATGATATACTCGGGGATGGAGCTGGGCTGCCAGATAGGTTTAGACCTAATATTAATTCTCTCCCCATCAGCACATTCCAGAGGGTTTGTTTAAGACCTAAACTAGAGGCTGTCTGTCGCTCTCTGGCACTCCGCAGGCCTGAAATGCAGGCGGTCTGGTGATCACAGGCCAGAACATCCATGATTTATGAACTTTTAAAGGAGCACTTTGACTCCTGCCAGGCGTGGGCTGTGTAATGCATATTCAAACACACAAACACACTGTTCCTGCTTCTGGGTTTGCGCCTGTCTGTGTGTCTGCCTTGAAATGTGTATGTAATTTATGTTGCAGCTGATGTGTGCACGTGTATATGTGCTACACATATCATTTATATCAAACGAGTGTCTCTGTGCCAGTGTGCTCTCTCTCTCTCTCTCTCTCTCTCTCTCTGTGTGTGTGGAGAATGGGGAAAAGGCACATCCCTGTCAATATGGCACCACTCCAGAGTGCCTGGTGGTTAATTGTTGGGGATTAGTGTTTGGCAAACAACCAAATAAGCTGACAATCCCAGTGGGCCAATCAAAACCAGCTAAACAGCGCTCCCAGGGTAGACCTAGTTACCACAGAATGCTGTGGTAACTCACTCCATCGCCCAAACGGGTCGGCGTGCAAATTCCGACAGCGCCGACTTCCTGGTCACCTATCAAACACGGAGAGTTGTCAGTTCGGTCGATGACAAAACACCGCCGCGAAACACGTGCTCTTTTGGCATCCAGATGAAGGGGAGAGCGGGGAAGAGGTAGTCGGTCTGACAAGGGGTGACTTCCCTCAATGTGGCACGCTGCCTCCGCCGCTGTGTGGATGACACAGGTCTGCATTCATTATGCAGAATTAGATGTTTACAAAACACCTCTCTCACAAAGCCGCAAACAGAAACAGGCACGGCTCCCGTCAGCTCGCAGCACGAAAGAAAAAAAAAGAAAAAAAAAGCCGAGCTGTCTCATATTCATTTGCTCTCCGTGTGGTGACAAAGCTGCCTCATTAAGTGAATTTTTAATAAAGCACAGCAAAAGACATCTCGAAAGTTCTTTTATCTTTTCGTTGCACGTGCATGTCAGAGCCGCCGTGTGTTTTCACCACACCGTGTTTTTTTAGAATGATTTACATTAACTCCATCCTTGTTGTGTGCTGCCTCTGCACAACGGTTATTTTAACTGCATTTTATTTTTTTGCACTTCACCTCCCAACTGTGCTTTTGTATACGTCCATAATTTTCAATAATCCTTTTTTTTTCTTTTTTCTGTCTTTTGTCTGTGACTGTGCGTGTTCGTTGGGTACGATATTTCGAAAGCGGCGCAAACAGCAGGGTTCTGTTTTTCTCCATAAACCAAATGACAAATTAGGGTATTCAGTACAAACATGACTCTTTCCTGTCATTAAGTGCAGAACCAGGCAACTAATGAACACATACTGAAAATAAGAAGCCTCTGCCACTGCAGCTATGCCTTAATAACCAGTATGTGGGTGTCAGGGCGTGTGTGTACGTGTTTTATACATTTAAAGAATCACTGTGTTCCCGTATTTTGTCCTCTGAGAGCTAACACACACACACACACTTCAGCCCCCACACTACAAAAAAACAAGAACCTCTTTATCTGCTTTCACCAGTGTCCTTCTGGAGGAACCATTGTTGTTGGGTATACCTTTTTTTATTTGGAACTTCACCAGCTTCCGGTTCTGTCCCCTGGGCCTCTGGGTGCCATCGGAGACAAAAACAGCCCCACTTGGCCCAGCAAACAACAAAAGCGTGTTTTGTTCCTTGAAAGTATTTTAAACACATACCATCACTGCCTGGAAGGCTGCCAAGTGTAGAATTCCATCAGTGCTACCACCTCCCTAACACATGTTACTGCTAACCACTGCTCAGCCCCCAAGACATAGATGTAACGCAAGATCACTGCCAATAGATTTGCTGGCAGACTGCAGCGGTGAAAAGAGATGCTGAGGGCTCAGGTATGAGTTACCTCGCTTCCACAGACGAGGGGCGAGGAGGGAGACAGCGCTGCACTCCGGAATAAACAAATAGGCAAATAAGATGGCACAAACAAAAAAAAAAAAAGAAAGAAAAGTGCTGACTGCCATTTTGCAAAAATATATGCAAACGACGGGGCTTTTTAATGGCGGAAATTCTGACACTCGGCTGAAGGGGAAAGCACAAGTGCAGATAATAAAATGAACGGTGAATGAATGAAGCTCCATTGTGCTCTTTTCAGCCTCGGGTCCTGGCATTTTTGCACGCTGGCTCACTGTCACATTGTCGTATTGTCTTACTGTGGCACTTGAACTAAACAGAGCCACTATTTACTAACACCTGTGCTGTTCCTGCTATAACAAGTCTGAAAAAGTCTGTGAAAAAAATGAAAAAAAATCCCCGTACACAACTTCTATTTTCTTCCTTTTCTTCCATCAAGGGCATGGTGTGTGGGATCTAAAGATGCAGGCGGCACAAAATAACCCTGACAAAAAAAAAAAAAAAAAAAAAAAATCCCCCAAATCCGTCTGACCTTTTCCCCCGTCTTTTCCTGATGGTTGTCTTTTCTTTCTTTACAAGGCTCTCAGTTTCATAAATGCAAAGAAAAATATTTCCTTGAGATAAATTTCCTCTCCTGTTTCTCTCGGCTCTGTCTGTTGGCAGTGGTTTGTGATCACAGCTCTGGGGCCTGTCCATGAGGTGCAGGGCCTGTAGGCGAGCTTAGCTTTAGGTCACCCAAAAAAAATAAGCATCCATCGCATAATGGCGGCCAAACCAAATAAATGAATTATCACAATGAGTCTTTCTTACTAGCGCTCGGCTGCTTTTCCCCACTTCTGCCGTCTCTCTGTTCTTCCTCCCTCTGTCTCACTTTGACAAATTTCCTTCCTTTCTACGCAGGATTTTTTTTGTCAGCAGAAAAGTTTGTAAGAGTTTTCAATAAAATACTACTTAAATCTTAAAAAATGATATCAAAAACTAAAGTGTCCTTTTTTTCTTAACATACAATGGGCAGAAAGATTTCTTTATACTATTTAATCCATAACCAAACGTTTTTGTAACCTTTCTTCCTCTAAGAAGGTTAACTTCTACACCCTGGCATTCATTGTCCTGACTCTGTGACATGAGGACACACACATGTCTACTTCCATACGCTCACACATTGAACGGTGACATAACTTTGTCTGACATGTAGGGCACAGGTCAATCTGAAGTTCACTGCTTCCTGGCCGCCCTGTGCTGAAAAAAAAAAACGTCCTCCCTCCATATTTGGTGTTTCCTGAGCCCAGATGGACACACTACTTTAACTCATTGGGAAGAAAAGTCATACAATTAAGTGTGATTTTATTTTTCCTTTCTTAAATGCTTATTCATAAAACTTGCAGATGGACCTTCCGTGCTTCTCTCAACTTTTTTATTCCTACCGGCTAAAAAAGTTAGGAATAACAGATTCACGGAAACAGACACAGCAGAACAGATCTTTCTTATCGTTGCTTGTGTGTACGTGTGTTAGGTGTCTGGAAAGCCAGTTCACCTCCACCCCCATGAAAATGGATCAGTATTTACATTAGCATTAGATAGCTGAGCCACTTACTCCCTATTAACCATCCTGACCTTAGCCCATTAGGGGCTAAAAGCCCCCGCTTGTCTCCATCGCCGCCAGGTGAGACTGACCAGACATCCCTGTTTCCCCAAACCATCTTACTGCTGAGGTTATCTTTTCCATCCACTCAGAATGAGACAAATCACAAAATGCTGAGTTTCATTAGCACAGAAATACAAACATACTTGTGGGATTCATTTTTTTTTCCAGTACCTACCAGGGGGGGTGCTGACCACCTTTTGGGGAAAGTTTGTCATTTTGTCAATTGTTTCCACCAATGTGATAAAGACAGTCTTGGGAAAGAAAAAATGCAAAAACGCTCAAGTAAGGATAAAATAAAGGGGTGGAGGACGTTGGATACTGGCATCAAAGATGTTTGCACTACAGTGATGGTGATATATTTAACTGAAACCAAAATGAAAGAGAAGGAAAATACTTCTGGGGAAGCTTTTTTTTTTTTTTTTTTTCCTGTTCAGTTTGTTTTTCTTTGCTGTGTTCATAATGGAGAATATGTCTATTAGCAAGGTTTAGACAAAAGGAATGACAGAGCAATGAGAGACACTCACTGATAGCTGGGGAAGGACAATGTCTGAATCAGTGACAAAGAACAAAAGAACATGAGCTGGAGAGAGAGAGACAGAGAGAGGGAGAGACGGAGAATGATAGGGAAGAATCTAGACGAGTCGGGTTGAAATCGCTAATTACACATTCCTGAGTCTGTGAAGGGGAGTATTGTTTTCCAGTTAGCCCCTACCCTGTCGCATGGTTTCACTTAGTGCAAAACAAAAGGTAGAGCGAACAAAACACAAGCCTAATACCAGGCCCTGCTAATGACAGTGAAATGGGAGAAATTATCCCTGGGGTGGATCCTCGTGAGAAAATGGCCGGTGATTACTGGACAAGCACAGTTCATTTTGCAACTGTCACAAAATGGCAGACTGCTTCATTTTAAGACGTGGTGTCCGTGCGACACGTCTCATGTCTCCGCGATGGTCAGAACGCACGACGGAATACTGCACTTCTGTAAAATCCACTGACTGAAACGGAATGATTTATTAGAAAAGACCGACAAAAGCTGAGGTCCAGGGTCCATATTCACAGGGACCGACTTGACTGTGCGTCCATTCTGTGGACAAGTGTTTTTTTTGTGGATGTTTGCGTTCTAAAGCCAGGACATAATAGAAGCACCTCTTCAGCTGCACGGTTTTGCATACTGTTACAGAAATCAAAAGCCTCGCAGTTGACCTACAAGATGGCACACTTAATCCCTCCTTATTTTCTCCATAGTGGGGTGCCATGGTTTTGTCCTCCACGTCTGTATTTCTCCCTCCTCATGTTGGCCGCTCTGTTATCAAAACAGTTAAAGAGTGTGTCCAGAGCAGACGCCTCGCATTTTCTGACACACACAAACTTAGTCACCGCTGTCGGACAACCCGGGATGTTCTGTCTGCGGTCATAAACCTTTAATGATGTGCTCTGCGCTGTTCCGGCAAATAACAGAACCCCACCATTTTCTGCTACGTCTGGGTGGAGGGATCCGGGGATGTGGGGGGGCAGGAGGGTGGCAGTTAGCTGATAGTGGCAGCAGTCCCGGGCAGAATCTCCTGTCTTTGGTTGTGTTTGTGCAGCCTGTCTAAAGGAGGAACATTGTTTTCCTCAAAAAAAAAAAAAAAAAAAAAAAAAAAAAAAAAAAAAAAAAAAAAAACGAGCCTCAGTGCACATACCAGCGTCCACTCAACATACCAATGAGCCCTTTGAAGATTACTCAAATGTTTGCCTTTGTCACCCTCCACCCCCCGCCCCCCAAATCCACCCCTATCCCTAGTCCTAACCTACACTCTAAGAAGGAGAATAGACGTAGGAGAAAAGACTTTTAAAAACTGCAGGTAAACAACACCACCCCCCATCTCTGCTATGATTCAAAATGGCCTCAGTGGGGAACAGCGGAATAATCAAGCTCGGGCCACCAGAATAGTAAATCTAAACATAAACAATAGAGAGGGGCGGCATTAATGCATGGCTGCAGCCATTATACCAGGATGTTAAATCCGGGCTTCTCATTTATCTGATGAACTGGAACATGCAATTTACAGTCAAATCCATTCTGCATCACCGTGCAACTTCCTGTCCTCCATTAATGTTGAATATGATCTTTCCGATGGATTAATTAAATTTAATGTGTTGAAAACTCAGGATTCCTCTCCGCACGTCCCTGCAAACAACCGACCAACCAACCCACAATAATCCAGAACAAGTAAGTGGGCTTTCTATCAGGTCTATTTCAAAGCATTAGGGATTACCTCACAGAAACTAAGCTGCTTGAACTCACAGGAGGTCAGCAGTATTGTGTCGCTGTAGAGTTTGGAGGATAGTGGTGCAGAGGGACGGGCAGCAGGACAGGTCAGTTCCCCTTTTTTTTTTTTTTTTTTTTTTTTTTTCCAGCTACCCATCAATCCCTCTCTGTCCGTCCTCCGATCCGCCGTCTTTTGTCACTGCCGTCTTCCCTGTTCACTGCATAATCGAATATCTCCCACTACTTATCTATTCACTGAGCACCTAATGGTTAAAATCAATTACAACTGGAATGCTGAAACGTCTAATACTGAGCCACATGCTGATAATGACGGAGGGAGTGTGAGGAAAAAGAAAGTGTGAGAGGGAGAGAGAGAGAGAGACCTGGAACTGGTCCAAGGAAGGGACAATTACCTCCGATCGATTGATTATTGATTCGGCAGGGCGTTGAGGAGTATTTCAGCTCAACTTTGTCCATATCAATATCCTGATAGATTCATGAGAGTGGGCAAGGGTGGTCTTCATATCTAACTACTATCCCAAAGCTGACGAAAAACCGAAGCTTCATATTTTGTCCCGCAAACTTCCAGAGTGCTGAACATTTTCAACGACCTAGTGTAAAATCTTTTATTTTTAGTATATCCATGCCACATGACTGTACAGTAAAACTTGTGATCCCATAAAATAACATTTTTTTTTTTTTTATCCTACTGCCATGTGGTTTGTCTGAGGTGGCTGTAATCAAATCAATGCATGAAAAGTTCAGGCAATGTGACTCCGGGGAACATGTGGCGAGAGGAAAAGACAAACTTCTCCTTGTCCTTTTGTTCCCGTTTCCCCAGGATGGCACCTTCCCTGTGGTGGCTTGGAAGACACCGACCCGCCCCTCTCCCCACACTACACACCCACCCCCCTTCGTTTTGCTATCTTTCCCATACCTGTCAGCCCTGATCTGCTTCACAGCCCTGTGCACAGGGACAAATGGAAAAGCTCCGGCCCTGCCCACATAACCCGGTCCAGGAAAAGGGTGTAAGTCATCATGAAGAGGAATAGCATATAATGTGAAAAAAAAAAATCTAATGTGGCTGTTTTTTTTTTGGGTTTTTTTGTCTTATACACCTTGCTCAAAGAGGGAACGGAGGAAGTCACAGTCTGTTCCCCATAACTAATTCGATAGAGAGAGAAGGACTACAGGGGGACGAAGGGGGAGAGGCTGCCAGGGTAATTAAACATTACATATGAGAGTCAGGACTGGACCAAAGCTGGACACTTTGCACAGACACACACACACACACACACACACACACACTGCTAATGCTATGCTGGCCATCTGGTTAAGGCGTTGGAGGGAGAATGGGCGAAACTCTTTATTAATATCTATGAGGATTAATAGGAAGAAAAGGGGGAGGGTGGGGAAGTCCGTCCTTCTAAAGCTCTCTGTCAAAGACACAAAGCGAAGGCAACACACAAACACACACAGACACACACTTGCTTTTATACTTTAATTAGTCGCTAACCCTCCATCCACTATTTCAGCCGCCCTGGACCTCTGAAAGATTTCCTTTGTGATCTCCTGTGCAGGTGAAACAGGAGACCATTTGAATAATCTACCAACTGGCACTGAGAGAGAGGGAGAGAGACAGAGACAGAGGGACAGACAGGCAAGAGGGTAATTTTGTAGAAAGTTGATACACTTCCTAAAAATGCTACAATATCAGTGTACTTATATCTGTCTTCTTTCTATTGGTAAAAAAGAAACCTTCTTTGGTGAAAAAGAAAGCCACAAACTGATCATTTGTAGTTCCACTTTAGGGAGATCTTACTGTGTCTAAACATAGTAGACAAAAAGAAAGGATTATAGTAAACATAGGATCAGCGTATCTAATGTTATGTACAATAAGTATCACTATGATATTCTGCTCAGTTTATAGTTTAACTGGTTACAAGAATAGGTATAAGAAGAGCATCCTTCAAAGGTGCAGTCAAATCATAAGACTGAATTTTTATTTTATTTTGTTACAAGAGCAACTATATAAATCAATCGATATACACATCAATTATTTGTTTTTTTTTCTGCATGCTAATTTGCTATTTAAATTATAAATACATTTCAGCTCTTCTTAGATTTAAATTTTTTTGGAATTTTTTTTTAGGACACAAGAATTAAAAACCTACTCTCGCAATGATGTATGTTGTCGCCATCAGGTAGAATTTGGAATGAGGTGACTCTGACCACTGTCTTCTGAAGACAACAGTCATTATTTAAAAATTTAAAGTCTACCATTAACTGTGAGACAAGGACAGAAAATGGTAAAGATCTGGTCCTAGAACCTTCCACCCTGCCCTGGAGCAGAATACAGTTCCTTGATCGGTAGAACATGGACTCTACTGTGAATGTGTGTATCTTTGGTAACAGTGTGTACTCCATGGATGTTTGCCATGATGTATCTCATCGTACGCCATGTACGTCTACGTGTCAAAAACGCTGCCGTGCATTTGAAACAGATCCAGTCTCGCTTTCTATTCCGGGGACGAGCACAATGGCTTTTTATGCAAATCTGCTGGAGTCAATCTCCTGTCCATTTTCCCATCACACAAGTCTAAATGACAGTCCAATAATTTGGGCTGCATATATATAGGGCCATTTGATTTTCAAATGAGAGTGGGCAGAGTTGACCCTTGCTAATAGCCAAGGCACAGCAGCAGACTTAATATCACAGATGCATAAGCATAGCCATTTCCATCCGAGGGAGATGGAGGAGAATTAAATGTGAGGATGGGGGGTGGGAGGGGGTTAGAGTTGGATGATTGAGAGAAAAAAAAAAAAATGCCCCTTGGTTGATGGGGAGGGAAAAGGGGAAACAGAAGTACAAAGACGACGATTAAAATTAGAAAAGAGAGGAGTTCTTTTGATGCATCAAATCTAGTATTCCTTCCTCCTTCCTCCCATCCCATCACTTTAATTCCTCCCCAACCCTTGATTTCCAGCCATGGTGTTGCCACAAGGATCATGGGTAATGAGATGGCCTATCTGTAGCTCCTCAGGGTGGAAAGAGAGAGAGAGACAGAGAAGACAAAGAGGGAGGAAGACAGGGATGAAGAAAGACTCTTCATGAGAAACAAAACTTTCCGTCCAAATGTCATCTCTTCTCCATTTATATCATAAATAAAAAGTTGAGTATTTCATGAGCGGGGGATTTCAAGTTCAAAGAAGAGTGTGAAGAAAGAGACAGCAGAGGGAGGGAAAAAAAAAAAAAACAATAAAAACGATAAAAAAAGGGGAAAAATGTGATATGGAAATGTGCAAGTGGAACGCGTTTGTCCAATTCTGCTCTGAAATATGACGGAAAACCGAACAGACAGCGGACAGACGTGTGGGTGGGGCGGCTGTGGCTCTGGACAGTTTTAAGATTTATGCAGACGACCATCTGAGAAACAGGTGACAGCCTCTGAGACACTGCGTGCGTGTGTGGTCCTGGACCATGCCACATTGACCATGAACATTCTCTACTTCTAATGACCCAGGGGCAAGCACAGCCTCAATCTAAACCTCAAAGCTCCCTGGACACACATGCAGAAATTGACACACACACACACACACACACACACACACACACACTTGCAGTATCTCCCCCCAACCCCCACTGCCCTGACAGAGTGGCACTGACAGATTTACCCCCGTCTCTGTGCGCACTAAAGCCAGTGTTTGTTATTAAAAATCATAACGAACCCATACATCAACACAACCGATGCTAAGCTAAACAAAGAGCGGGCCAGCTATGGACATGCTATTTTTAGAGGCCGTTTATGCCGACTTAGCTCCACAGACTGTTCACATTCAAACATGGACTTAAATCATATTCCATCTCGTCACTGTAGAGAGCGTTTTTGGGGGAATTCAAGCTTTTTTTTTTTTCTTTTCAAAACTGTGATAAAACTGAAGTTTTTACATTTGATACACAGCTGACTTTCTGTGGAAAAAAACACCATCTGTTATAAGACTCAAGTTATGACAAAAAAAGTTATATTTATCTTTAATAACCAGTGAGGCGTTTATGTCCGCTTTTTCCATATAGGGCCAACAACTTCCTGCACCACCTGTTTGGCCCCGGACATCATCTGACATGATGTGTATGAGCTGCTAATGTCATTTTCTTGCTATTCTAAGTAAAGGAACAAAAAAAAAAACACTTTCAAACTCTCAATTCCCCTCAGAAGTACTCGACTGCTGCTACAAAGCAGCCATAAAATGTCCTGAATATGCTTTTTGTTTGTATCTTCAAATGGTTTCCCAAGCCATAAAGATCTTCTGTGTTTCCAAAAAAACAGATGGTAAAGTCGTCAACACTTGGATCTTTTCATGCACCGAGCCAAGCTACCTCCATCCCCATGTGCTTTTCACCTCTGCCAATACATAAAAGGAGAGGTGTTTTTTTGGTCAAATAAAGAAATGACTTTTTTTTTTTTTTCTGCCGCTCCTCTAACTCTTTTTCTCTCCCTCTCTGTGCTTTACTACCACATGTCCAAGGGTAAAATAGTGGGATTTCTGCCAGAGGCATTAAAAGCGTCATCTGTGGAACAGATTTGTCGAGGCCTGTGGGGTAGGTGGGTGGGTAGATGACGTAGAGGGGTGTACGAGTGCACGGAGGGGGCACTGGGATGACCCTCGCTTGCCTCAGTGGAACTGGCGCTTGTTGGGGACACTCCCTTGCTTTGCTTAACTTTCGTTTGAGGCAAAATCAGAGCTAAATCAGGATTGCGCTCATCAAACCAAACCTTTTTTCCCCCTTGCTCTGGGGCCGGTTATAGTTTTTTTTTTTTTTTTGGGTGGGTTCCTTTAATTACAGCTATTAAGAATAGCTCATATTTTATGATTTTCAGTTTCTGACAATAACAGTTCCACACTCTAAGGCCCGGGTTAACGTAGGCCTTTAAGTGGCGGCCCTATAAAAGTGTACCATGTTTTAGCGATTTGAGTGAAAAATCCTTAAGGACAGACATCTCCGACTAATCCCGTGCCAAGTTCACTCTTTGCCAAACAGTCGGACAGTACTGTGTCAGTATATAAATCCCGTTGAAGTCAACTGCGACTGTTTTAAATAACCCTAAAAACACCAGTGTGCTTAATCCAGACATGCCTCTGAACAGCAAGAATCAGCCGCAGGTTTTTGACATAAATTTTTCCTCCTTTAGGGCTTACACTTGTGGCGCAGGCAACGGATTCACGGGAGAAAATCGAAAGGGATTGAGCGGAGTTTGCTGGAGCAATAGAACACGACTCTCTGTAAAATTGAATTTTTGCAAATAGAAATTTCAACCCAAGTCTTTGCAGTAGCTTCTAAGTAATTAATCTCACGTCAAACACAACTCTTTTTTTCCCCAAAAAGTTGGAAATTAAGAATAGAGCTTACACTACAAAATTGCGATTAATTCAATAACAAACATTACAAGGTAGAAGGTATAGTGTGGAGGGTAAAAGAAAGGAATTTAATTAATTTTCTTATTTTAATTTATACTGCTGAGGCTTCTAGAGGCATGCCGACACACACAAACACACCCACAAACACCTATCACTGCCAAATATTGCATACAGTAGTAAAGAAATCCTCATTAATGTAATGCACTTGATCCTGTCCTGTAGGTCAAGGCCCTGGAAATGTAACAGCATCCTATTAAGCTGAAGGAGATGTCTGACAAACTAAATCACCGTAAATATACTGGAGGAAAAGGAGATGCCAAATGTCGGCCTTGTTGGAATTTCCTTGCAGAAAAACGAGTGTGAAGCATTTCATTAGTTAAGTAAGTGACTCGCGTGTTATTTCGTTGCCGTGATGAGCAACTGGTGCGGAATTTGATGACAAGTCGTGACTAAATATTTCCAAAGGGAAAAACCTGTGACGGCTACCGACCTGAAGAATACACAATTGTCTATCCAAACAAAATGCAGATGTGAACATTAACGATTACCAAAATAAATATCTGCACTGTCATCACTTCCTGATGACTTTCATAGAACATCATTTATTCCTATAAAATTTTAGAAAGAGCAATTACTTTTATTAAGATATTAAATAATATTATTACTGTTTTTTCCACCAACGTGCTGTGATTAGATATCAAAAGGAATGTTATTATAGTGTGGTCACATCCTGCTCTACTGAGTCACTGCTTCATGAAGAGCTAAGCTCTTATTATGCATCCAGTCCCTTTTCCAGGAAACCTTCTCAAATTATTCCAAAAATTATTTACAGTCTCCAGAACAAGTGAAAAACACAGCCGGGGAAAATTGGAACTATAAAATATTTCACTGTTGTAAAAGCATGGGGACGTTGTGTGAAACTAATAATGTCAGAGATGGGAAATAGATCATTTGACCATGGAGCTGATTACTATCCTGGAGCCTTATCTGTCTCTGTCTCCCAGCTTTTATGGGAACTTTTTAATCCATGTGACATACAGAACAAATCCTATTTTCCTGATATAAAGAATCTTATGTTTGTTAATCAGCGGGAATTAGACAAGTGTTTTGCCTGAATGTTTCTAGTGTAAGGAAAGGACCAAAGAAAGGAACAAAAAGTCATTTGTTTCATTAAAATACTGACTGGTTACAGGTTTGTTTATAAGCACTTAGTATAAATAGAACATCCAGCTTAGGTTCTGTATTTTTAGTAAGGTCGTAGCTGAAAACAGATTTTTTTTTTTTTTTGCTTGAAAAAGTAAGTTAGTGAGAAGCTAAACGGAGTTTTTGAATTAAATATTTTAATTCATGAATATACTGTGATGTCAAAGTTGTTTTGTTTCCCTCCCGCACAGTAGTAATTACTCAAGGAGTTTCTCATTTTTAATGAATCTTTTCAATAATACCAATATTTTTCATATCCATATAAATTAATGGAATAAAACATAAATGATGCTTCTGCACAACATTAACCCCGTTAAACGTATCTTTACCTTGTAGAGGCGGATGGCAGCTTCGTGCCTCTGGTTGGTCGCGTGTAGCCTCAGTTTATCCACGCTGTTGCTGTAGTAGTCGCAGGCGTTGCACTTGAGGTGCACAGGGTTGCCAATGGCCACACACTTTAATCTCCACTGGTTGGCTTTGCCCCCCTCCTTGATGTGAGCCACCAGCTGGTGCTTCTGCATGTGCTTGTCTGTCTTACAGTGCAGCTGAAAGTTGGCCTTCAGCTGCGTGTTGTAGTTGCAGAGCTTGCACTGGTACACGTCACCCACCACGCAGCGCCACTCCTCTTCGGGCAAAGAGCGCTCCGCGTTGACGTGGGCGTTCAGAGCCTCCAGGCTATCCGTGGTGTAGCTGTTACACACCGAGCACTGGTAGAGGCGCATAGCGGGGTCGTTGATTGGTGGCGACAGGGAGGACAGGGAGGGGTCCGATGAGGACATGCCCCCCAATCCACCGGCAGATACCAGGGAGAGATCGTCTGCCATCAGCTGACCACCGGCGAGACGCAGCTCAGCAGACAGGTCACTGTTCACTGTGGGCGGAAAATGAGCAAAAATCATGTCAGGCGGTAGAAAAGAAACGGAGACAAAAGAGAGTGTAAATGGCCGTGCCTGCAGATGAATTAAACAAATGGAGGCACAGAGGGATAACACGTCAGACGGCAGGCAGACAGTGAGCACTGCAGGAAGAATGGTGCATAAAAAACAAAGAGGTATGACAGCAAGACAATGCTGTGGTGAGAAGAAAAAGGCTCACATGTATGTCGAAGGATAAGAGGCGGAAGAAAGGGAGAAAGACACAGAAGCTCTTTTTATTAAATGAAATTAAGTGTGGAGAGAGACAAGTGAGTCTACCGTGCGAGGCTCCCTCGCACAAAGAGATTTGATAAAATAAAGCCTCGCAGAGGACTAGGGCTCCACACAAAGTCTTGTCTATAAAAACCCTAATAGGATTGAATCAAGATCAATTACAATCATCCTTTTCAACTTGCTAACTCGCTCATCAGGTAGCTTTAATTACTGCTCTCGGCAATGATGGGACGTTGGTTGGAGAGCCCACAGGCTTTTCTTGGTTGGCGCATGGATTTCAAAAGCTGATCAATGCACTACACAGGTTTTCTCTTTCTTCTGCCCACCCAGTCAGAACAAAAAAAAAAAAAAACGGATCTGCTTTTCAAACAAATGTAATTAACACCTCCGCTTGATCCCTTTATTGTCTCTGCCTGCATGTCCTTTACGGATAGTGGGTATGATTAGAGGCTAAAGCAAATGAGTTGGGTTCTTTAAACACCGTCTTTAGGTATAAGCAGCTATTTCTAAGCTAGTATTTCCAGTAGGTACGCCAAGTATTTGTGTATACTGTGTGAATACTCTGCCTGCCGCCGTTTAAACCCGTGTACAGCTGCACTCACTATGGGGAGCAGTGTGTTACTGGTGTAATTCACTGTGAGTACATCTGCCGACTGGGCTGTGACCTCCACGCTGGAGGAGAGAAGGGTCGGTAACACCGCAGGGTCATTGTTAAATCTCCCTCACTCCTACGGGAATCTGCTTCCTGCTGTGTAAGAGAGTGTGTGTGTGTGTGTCTGTGTGTGTGTGTGTGTGTAGATGTCACTCCAGGATGAGTGAAGGTAGGTAGGCTGATGTGTTACTGTGAGTGTATGTGTGTCCGTGTGTGCGTGATGGAAGGATTAAGCTGACTTAAGAAAATTACAAATGAAAGATTAAGAATAATTCTCATGGGGCTTCTCATAATCATTTTTCAATCAGTGAAAGGGGTCAAAGAAAGGAGACAATGACAGAGGGACAATATGAGAGAAGAGATAAGAGGCGTAGAGAAAAAAGAAAAAAAAAAAAACTTATACACATCCGAGGAGGGGGGTGAGGCAAGAGATTGGAGAAGAAAAAAAAAAAAAAAGAGAGGTGAGAGGGCAGGGAGAAAAATGACGAGCATGGAGGAAAAGGCCCAGAGATAAAAACAACACCCAGATAAATGTGATAAAACAGATAGAAGTTTCTGTGTGAATGATGAGCAGAAGAAAAACAAACAAAATTACTGGGGGCAATGATGCTATAAAGGACTGTCAACCAAACAGCAGGATGTTTTAATCGACTCAAGTGTGCAAATAATAATAATAATAATAAAAAAAAAACCTAACCAAGATCCCTGTTTCTCTTTCATAGTATCTTACCTAAGCCTGATCCCAGAGCAGCTGCAGTTGCAGGGTCGAGCTGGAATGGGTTAATCATCATCTGGGCTTCTGGGCCACCGCTGCCAGCTGGGTTCTCCAGTTTCACACCTGCCAGGCCCATGTTTTGAGCCAGGTAGTACTGGTAAAGCTCTGCCTCGGCCGGAGCCAGCCCCAGGTGGAGGCTGTGTTGGATCTGCTTCATGTTCTGCTGTAGGAGCATCATGTTGTGCATGTGCTTCTCACTCGTCATGTGAATTCTTAAATTCCTCGCCACGTTGGTCTCATAGTCACAGACCTACAAATGAAACATCATGAGGAATACATTAGAATTAATGAAAAAACAATACTGGTAATCTTGTGACACTTTTTGATCTAATAAAAAAAAGAAATATTTTAAATTATAAAAAGGGAGAAAAAAACATTAGCGCAAGCCACTGTATAACAGGTTCACTGAGTCTGTTTCATTACCTCACAGCGCCAAGTGGGCTTCTGTTTGGGTTTAGCTGGCGATGGAGCACTGCAGCCACCACCAAGGCTGGCACTGGGCACTGTACTGGCATGGTTGTGGTTGTACTGGGCTTCCGTTCCACCGTTCTGAAGTGTTTGTACGTTGTTCAGATGCTTGTCTGACTGCATGTGGATGCTAAGGTTGCCTTTGGTGGTGGTTGAGTAGTTGCATACCTAGAAGATACGAGTTAATGTTGGTTAGCGATGCAGATTTAGCATTAGAATGTTCTATCTGGGAGATGCTTTTAAAACAAGATATAAAGACGCAATAATTCAACAATGAATGTAACAAAAGCAATAAACAAAATAAATCAGACGAACAGACCTCGCAGCGGAAAGGCTTGTATCCACAGGTGTAGCTCTCGCCCCTGGCCAAACGGGGATGAGGCTGTCCCGTGCGGCAGTAGACGCAGGATCCACCAGACTCTGGATGTTTCTCCTTCATGTGAGCGTCCAGCGTCTGCTGGTACTTGTAATGCCAGTTACACTTCGGACACTTGAGCGTCTTACAGGAGTTGCGGGAATGCATCATTGTCATATGCCCCCCCAAAGACCGCGAGGATCCCAAGACAGTGTCACACTTTGGGCACTCTACCCCACTACCTGGTGAACCCTCACCTGGACCAGGTGTACCAGGCGTTCCTGGGGTCCCCGGTGTACCTGGATTGCCTGCATGCTGATGCAAAGGTCCAGGGCTTCCGTCGTCTCTGCGCAAAATCATGTCAAGAGGGTGGGAGTTGGGTGATGACCCATCCCGGCCTCCGAGGGCTTCACTGGTTGAATCACTGCTGCTCTCCCGCTCTCTGGCAGCTGCCAGGGCAGTGGACATGCGGTTCTTTTCCATCTCCAGCTTCTCAAACATGGGAAGAGTGGAAGAGGACGTGGAGGCAGGGCCTTTGCTATCACTGTTAAACTTAAGCACACTGTTGGAAAGGGGGGAAATACTTTGGTTTAAGAGAGGGAAATCTTTGCTACTGGTGCTGTCAGCCCGCTGGCCTGTCATAGCCAGGGAAAAGGCCTGTTCCTCCTCCTCTTCTGCCTCCATATCTACTCCACCACCATTGGAGTAGGCATCCTCATCCTGCTCTGGACTCTCTCCTCCTACTACACCGGGCTCCCGCTTGATAGGTGGGTACTGGCTCAGGTCCGGCCCATTGGGTTGCAAAGTGCATGTATCCCTAACACGGCCTTTACAGTCATTATCAGAGTTCTGACCTTCCAGTATACCACCAGTGGCAGCAGCAGCAGCAGAACTCCTGCTGGGGGTTCTGAGGGCACCAGCCCCTCCCCCGAGGTTTGGGTTGGTCTCAGCCTTTGGCATGGTTTGTGTTCTAGGAGTTTGGTCATTAGAGGAGCTGCTGGCACTGCCCTTCAGGAAGGCAAATCCTGCTTGAAGGGAATCTGCATTCTCCCCACTACTGTGGAAAGCGTTCCACAATCCACGAAGGCCCGTGTCTGGCCCTAGGAAGTTGGCAGGTGTGGGAAAGTGGGGTAGCACAGAGTTGGGGGGTTTTTTTGGTTCCAAAAAGCTTATAAGAGGTTCTTTGTCCTTGCCGATGCCCTGGATGATGGCAGAGACATACTTGTTGCTCAGCAGTTTCTGCTCCTGATCATTCAGGGTCATACGGTGGTCATGGACAGCGTGTGTCACGAAGGAACGGCTGTAGCCGAAAGACAGCTTGCACAAGAAACACATCAGCACAGGCTTCCGCCGCCCGTCAGCCACGCAGCCCTCAAACTTGGACAAGTCCACATTGTTAGGGACATCTTTGGACACACAGGAGTTTTTGGCTGCACCATCCGCTGTAAGATAGTCTTTGTCATTCTTGTGGCGGAGGTCATAGACACGGAAACTGTGCAACACAGGACTAGTGCCCGCCAGCCCTCCAGCTGAGGTATTTGGGAAGGAGGGGTGGTCAGCCACCAGGGGTTTACTCCCCAGGGATGAGGCGATGTGGAAGGTGTTAATGATCTGTGGGTAGAAGGACATGGGTGCAGCAGGCTGCTCCGTCCGCTCTCCCCCTGGGCTCAGGCCTCTTTGACCGCTGCTGGCCTGGACACTGGGGAAGGTGTGAGGGGACAGCAGGCCCCTGAATTGGAGAGCTGCAGGGAGCCCCCCTTGGTTGCCACGCTGCTCTTTGGAGTCCTCCACGATGAAGGCCGAGCCATCAGGCTGGTAAATGATCTCACCACACAGCTGCTCCACATCGCTCTCCTCTTCCATTTCGACCTCACTGGTCATCTCCTCCATCTCAGCAGCACTCACCGCATGATCCCCTTCATCATCACTCTCCTCGCCTACCATTCCTTCCATCTCCTCAGTCTCCTCATTACCTCCAGTGGTAGGCAGGCGAGCGTTGGGGCAGTGGTGCTCCATGTATTTTTGTAAACTGGAGAAAGAACTAGAACATTCGTTGCAAGGGATCTCTTTTGCCGGCGCCACAGGCGACGTGGCTGGGGCTGAACAGTCAGAACCCAAAACTGCTCCTCCTCCTACTCCCGGTAAAGTCCCAGCAACATTCACTTTGTTACTGGTAGTAAAGCTTTCTCTCCGACCCTGTTCAGGTACAAGGTCGGTGGTTGTAGTGACAGTGGTGGGGGTAGCAGTGGACGTCAGCGGGCTCACAACAGGCTGTCCAAGGCCATTCTCCGGCTCTCTAATGGCAGCAGGTGATGATTGGTTGTTGTTGGCATTGTTGCTGTTGGCGACACTGGTCTCCATGGCAATGACGGAGTTGTCCTCAGCAGCAGCGTCCAGCCTCTGTCCACCATGTTCCTGCTGCCGTGAGGACACCATAGGGGGGGAGTCACAAGTTGCCATGACGACCACTACATGGGGATCTCATCTCATCCAGCCTAACAGGGACCTAGGTCGAAGAAAAAAAAAAAAGAAAACATTGCAATGATTTAGTTAGTGCCAAAGGCAACTTATGAATGAACAATTAGATTAATGTAATTAATTCCAAAATTTCCAAAACCATTATTTATCTTCATGGCCACAAGTTGTTTTTCACACAACATGTTTGGTTTAACAATAGACATTGGGAACGTTTGTATCCAGGCCAGGAAGCAGATGTTGGAGTATGAGTTATTAACAGGACTTATTCTACATTTGGAGTAGGCCAGACTGAGCTCCCTACATAGAATCACTTTAAAAATCAAATCCAGTCATTTGGAAATGTCTTAATGCTGTCTATTATAATTTGGGCAGCACCGTCCCAACCCACATTTGGGTTTCACCAAAAGCTTGACTGAAATACAACAAAACAATAAAATTGACATAGAGGACCCAGACTGAAAAAGCAATGTCAAAAAAGTAAACATTCCAAGTTTTACGCTTCCGATGACTTACAGCAAGAATGACTCACAAAAATCACAAAAAAAAAAAATCATTCGTTAAAGACAGACTCTGTCTCCTGCTGGCACAGAGACCAAAGCTTACAAATAGAGAATTTATAGGAATAAACTACTATCACTCACAATTCCACTTTGTCACACATGAGGATTGAAGCTGCTTCACCTCATCCATATGTTTGAGTTAATATTAACATCATATTTCAGCACTTGGGAATTTAGATGGAAATTTAAATATATCTACAGTAACAAAAGTATGTTTTGTCATTTAAAAAAGTTGTACTATTACTTGGAGTAAAGGCCATGTTTCACTAACAGCACTGTCTCAGTTTATTTTGTCCCCAGTTTTATTTACCGCTTTATTTTCAACATATTGCTGCGGTTGTTACTCAGATACAATCCTTGAAAAATGTTGTTTTCATGGTAAATAATTACAACGAGATTTATTTGGAAATAAATCTCACTTATTTTCTGACAGATACAAATCAAAACAAATGAAAACCAGGACTGAACGCTAGTTAATTTAAATATTATTATTTACATTTTCCTATCATCTTTTCTCCATTTCCATTTTCGTGGGCTTTTTCATTGGAAATATTTATTTTAATAATGTAAAATAAAATTTCCCATCACACATCCCTACACAATATTTATTTTAAAATGCAGCTTTTTTGGTGTTATGCTGCAGCCACTGATGTGAACAGCCCTAATCCCATGGCTGACATTAAGGAATATTCAAAAGAGTTGAAACAGTGAGTAAAAATAACTAACAATCAGGATTAATCAACAGCTCCGTAATCACAGGAAGGTTGTAAAAGTGTGTTCCCTTCAGGACCAAAAGTGGAACAGCGTTATGGAAGTCCTCAATCATTGGCTTGGTCCTACCAGTCAGGAGTTTCCAATTAGGCAGCACTTATTAACCTATTAATACCCCAAAGGTACGACTGAATATTGTCATCCCTGCAAACCGTGTGGCTGCACTTCAGTGTGTGGAAAAGTAATTTGCCTGTTAGCAAATTTGTATTGCATGTGGGAATACATTGGAAAATAAAAATAAATAAAGAATATTTCAATTAAATTAAATGTTTTTTGTTGTTTTTTTTATGCAGAGAAAACACAGAAGAGAACAACATTAATAGTCGGGGAGGGAGAAAATGAGGGCAGGAGAAGAAAAGAGCTTCCATGAGAAATGATGTTTGGAATACCAGTGAGATGTTATCAATCCTGGGTGATTGCCCATCTCCTGGCCTCTCACAACTTCAATGTCTTGGCTTTTGACAACAAGGCTCAAATGCAAAGACTATACACACAAAGACAGAAGGAGGAGGAGAAAAAGAAAAAAAAAAAAAAAGATTCCCTGACCCACAAATATAAACACTGCACCTCTAAACCATCCCATTCCGTAATGACATTCTTATTTCCGACCTTAAAAGAATATTTCCCAGAACTTTTTGTGGAGATGACTTTATGTTTGATACAGTACGATCTCCTTCAGATGCATGCGTGCAAATGAGACAGTATTAAAAGAAAGCTTTAAAAAGCCATGTTAACCTTTAGCCCAATCCACCTGCTGCTTAATTCTGCCTCTTTTTCTCTTGACTCCCTCTCCATCACAACAAAGCTACAAAGCAATTAGAGGATTAATCCGCAACAATCCAGGGCTAAACAAAAGCTCGTGGGCGGGACAGTAAAAGCGTAAGGAATGAAATCAAATGTTTGTGGGCGCGTGTTTAGTGCACAAGATTTAATCAGATCTAATCTGGCATATCCGAGATGATTCCATGGGGGCAAGTCGTAGATTAAAAGAGAAAATTCATGTTTTTTTTTTTTATTTATTTCCTCACCTGCTATTCCTGATTGTGTTTTTGTTAAATCCTTATTGGACACCCTGTTTAATCTGTGTCCAGTATCTTAAGTTTGCTGTCATGTATTTATATAACGTGTATTTTATTTGCTATATTTGCCCCTTTGCGTAAAATACACCATCGTTAAAAACACTTTATGAGTGTTTCACACACAAAGGGAGACCTAGAGTTGCTCCTCTACATGTTAACTCTTACTTGCAAAGAAATTAGCAGCAATTAGCTCTGCATTCTGAACAAGCGTGGAGGTGAAGCGGGTCAAATGTGTGTCAGACTGCAAGTATGCACGGAATTAATAATGCCCCACAAATGTATGTCTTCATTGTGTATACAAAGCTGCCTCGGTATCAGATGGAACGTGAGATTAATATGTCTCTTGCATTTAAAGACGTACACAATACTACGCACACATATATATATGGAGAGTTGTGTATCATCTGTTCAAATTACAGCTCCATGATGTTTACTATAAATAATCCATTAGGCACTGCACCATGACAGCACACAGTGCTTATCCCTGCTGTCTAATATTTACCATTTTATTTTATTCAACTTCTCTACCAGTGTATCTCTTGCCATGGGTTGTGTTAAATGTGATTGAAGGTAAAACTGCTCCAAAGAAGCGGGTTTTAGGGGCTAATGCGATGCATCCGACAGGATTTACTACTTGTCAGTGGTGTCAATGACTGCTCATTTCATTTGGGAGCAACTCCTTTGAATTGTAGCGCGGACATAAAACACTGCAGTTTATGAATTATGCATCTCCTAACACTTTAAGTACGGAATTATGTCTTATGGATAAGCCAACGTGTTAAGCACTTGGCACTGATGCATCAGCTTTAATGTGAACAGGTTAGCTGCTGTTTACATGTGCGCTGACTGCCAAAAATAACACATTAGCACGTTCATTATTTGCAATCTTAAGGTTGTCCCTAACGCTAATTTGGCTGCTATCGATAGAACAAAAAACAATGCAACTTTGTATCTATCCCCAAATTTTTACATGATCACATTGGTCATTTCTTTGGAAAACCTTAATGCACTCAACTATGTCTTAGCACAACTTCATGTCCCAGTGGTCCTTCATGGACAAAACAAATTTCTGTATTTTTTCCCTTCTACAAGACTGCAGCCAAAATGACATTTTGGACACAGGGACTGTTACATTTTGCAAAGATCCCAACAGTGCCTTGTTATGTACATTAAAGCTGATTACGTGGCATTTTGTCTCGAGCGTAAATGTAAATGCAAAGGTTCTGCTGCTCGCTCACTTTTTTGTTTTGCTTCATTCCTTGGGCTTCACACCTTTCACAGCAGCAGTGTCCACTGCTGCTTCTTTCAAGGCAGATCGTGTTACCGCTTGCTAAGAAACCTTCCTCTCGCTCACTCACCCCCACTGGTTTCCTTGTGCTCTGCTAAACAACCAAAAGACTATGTCCAATGAGAGAGGGAGGGAGAGAGAGAGAGAGAGAGAAATGAACTAACAATGAAGCCTGGCTTTTCTCTTCTCTTCTTATATCAGAAGAACAAAAGATATGGCCAGAGCCGCTCCCACCTCTGTTTTTTAATTAAGCATGTCCTCTTGCTTTCACATGCATGCACATGGACACTGTCTCTCTCTTTACCTCTCTCCCTGTCTGTCTAATACTCAAACGCACACACACCCACGCGCACACACACAGGCAGACACACAAAGGTAATTAAAGTGGCAGATCAGATTCAGCGAGGAGCAAATAATAGACCAGGAATGCTTGCTTTCGGACATTGCTAGTTCTGATGGCAGAGAGGAGCTAAGAGTCTCCTTGGCCTATTGTCCCCCCCCATACACTTCTCTAGTCTCTCTTCCATGTCCATCCATCTGCTTGGCCATAAAACTTACAGAGTGACAGGGAAGCAGTGTTATGTGAGCAATCTTAGCATTTAGTCCATATTTGTCACATCCACCTTTTCTCTGCACCCTGAACTCTCAGACAACAAGAGCAGACAAACACACTTGCCTCTTGTGTCCTCGTGTCTGAGCTGTTTTGTTTTTCTGTGCGGTCAAATATCCGTGCCAGAAATACCTTTATTTGCGAATAAATTCTGCCGTCTTCGAATTCCGCCCCACTGACTGTTCATCACCTGAGTATTCATTACCTCGGTAAACACCAGATTCCGACAGCTGGTCCACTGGGACGTGGTCCTCAAAGATCTAAAATTCTCATTTTCCCACAACTTGTTGAAAACACGTGTAACAGGGGGTTGAATTAAATGCCGCGTGAATCCTTGAGAAAACTCTGTAAATCCAGGGGAAGTCAAACCACAAAGTCAGCAACTAAATGTCCATCCCTTAAGGTCTTCGAGAAGGTCATCCCTCTCTCTGCATGTGGCCTCTCAGTCTAACACCAAATCTTCTATCAAAATGTCACCAAGCGTTAGCCAAAGACAAAGGCGAAGGGCTATGTGAAAGCCTGTGCATCCATCTCCTGGTGTCAGTGCCATGAATAGGTCTACTCCGGTCTAATTAGACCTGTTTATTTGTTGCCATGCAGAAACTGAGGAATCGAGAAGGAAAGTGAATGAAGAAGCAGGGAGAATACCTCTTTCTCCTTGCAGTGTGAGCAAAAAAGAACACTCGGTGCTAATCCGTGTTTGTACTGCAACAGTTAACGCTCTGTTTGCAGTCTTGGGGGGAAAAAAAAAAGAGGAGAAAATTGCTAAAAGACTGGTGAAGGAATGATAGCGTGCGTGACCGACAATATTTTTGTCTACTTTACAACTCAACGGCGCAACAAGTTTTAATGCAGCCCTTGTTTTTAGCCCAGAGGTGTAAGATTATACGTCACACACACTCCGTCACCCCAGCGCCTCCTCTCTACATGGTGTTTTCTGACCGTCTGTCCTCTTCCTTGTGTCTCCTCGCAGGCAAAGGCCTTCATTACCACAAGACACCTTATCATTACTGCAAGGTGCAGCCCAGACACCTAGAGCCAGCACCACTCCATTAAGCACAGGAATCTTGTTCGACAAATTACACACGGTGCAAAAATGCCTTTTAACAAATCAAAATCAGACTTATGCCTACATGAGCAATTGCACTGGTCTTCGAGAAGAGGCTTAAGAATGGAAAAAAAAAATGTTTAGAGGTGGGGAGGTTGGGGGCAGGGCGTAGGGGAGGTAATGAAGAGAAGTGTACAGGATGGAAGTGGCCTTTTTCTCTTCTCCCTGAGCAGGAATGCAGCTTCTTTCCCTGCAGGTTGATGACAAGTTAATTGCTCTTGTTGGTTGCTCAGGTAACATTAAACCCAACTGCCCTGAAGTCTGTACCTGATATGCCATTGTTTGAGGAAATAATATCCCGGTAAATTAGAAAATAACCTGTAATGTGCGTATGTGTGTGTGTGTGTGTGTGTGTGTGTGTGTGTGTGAGACGAGAATATCAGGGGGAACAAAAACAGGTATGCAAATATAAACCTGGTGACCAGATGAGTGAGCTGTGAGTGTTTAAGGTTTTCACCCAAGTTGTTCTCATAAGTTGAAATTAAAAAAATAATATGACTTTAAATCTGACTACAACGTACTCTTACCAAAAATACGCTAAGGTGAAAACGTCTTTCATGTCTCTCGGATCCTCCTGGACAAGCTCAGTTACAATCATCTCCATTGGGTACATTAAAATTATTATATGACATACGTCAGTTAGTGCCAATGTTTGTTTTAAGTTTAATGAATTAAAGAGAACCTCGACCAGGTTTACCAAATTTTACTAATGGACTCTGTGCTTAGACAGTCCAGTCTAAATATATGCTCAAGTCTCATGGCTGTGAAGAGGCAATAATTCAAACTAAACTCAAACTGAAACACAAAAATAAACAGTCAGACACCAGTGGGTCACAGTCACCACTTACTGCCCCTGCTAAAGATTTTTCCGGCATCAAAGGCAGAGCCAATCTACATAGCTAATGCCTGCAGTTTTTTTTTCCCCCCCTCTCTTTCCTCGAACTCAAAACAGCAAAGACCAATGGGAGTGAAAAAAAGGGGGAATTTTTCTTTTGCTGGCAATCTGGAAACACTCTCTAGCTAATTAGGGTTGATTGGAAATGAACCGCACAAACAAAGGGCAGCCTATGCCCCAACTATTATAACCGCGCACGCGTACGTACACGTGTATGGGAGAGGGGGTACCATAACCACCTTGGAAGCAGAGCTCCCCCTTTTCTGGACATGTCTCCTTTCTCTCTTTACCCCCTCCACCTCCACCCGCAAGATTAAGGGGAATGCACCGCCAAAGAATGTGTGACGACCTCCACTGCCACGGAGCAAAACTTCCAGCCCCTGCTGCCACAAAAGGCAAGAAGGTAATTAAGTTTGAAAGAATAGAAGCACTGCCACAAACAATGCGGCAGTGTCCATGGGGAAGGATTGAATGGGGTGGGGGGGGCATATGTGTGCGTATGTATGTGTTTGTTGGGGTGGGGGTGAAGCAGAAAAAGCTATTAGCATTCAGAAGCTGGGTAAGGGAGAGTGGAAGGAGGGCAAAGGGGAACTGAGGATGGCATTTTGTCCTTTGGAGCCTCTGTCTCTCTTCCTCTATTTCAGCATGACTTTTTTTTTTCATTATTTCTACTTTCACTCACTCTCACATCTGCCCCCAGTCGTGATAATGTCCCATATATCATGTATAATTTTTGTTCCAGCTGTTAGCAGTTTTGCAAAGGTAAGTTAGAAGCTGCTGTGGAAAACGCAAAGGATCTCCATTGTACATACTCAATCCCTCTACTCTTGTGACGGCCGTCGATATCACCTGCACGCACGCAAACACATTGGTCATTAAACAACACTGTTAGCTTTCAGCTTTTTTTCTTTCGAACCAGTTTATCTCAGTTAGCAATAAAAAAAAACACTTTCAAGTAACTCAAAACTCTCTGACTGATGTTAATGAGCACACCAGATCTGAGAGCGTTGACCCAATCCCATGTAGTTGAAGGTAAAAAAAAGAAGCGTTCAATTGCTCATGCATGTGTAGCAGTCACTATGTGTGTGTGTGTGTGTGTGTGTGAGTGGTTGGGCTGTGTAAGGACAGTGGAAAGATCATGAGACACATTTACGTCAGTTGAATGAATCAGACAAACCATCACTAATTTCCTGAGAGAGAGAAACTCTTGTGGAGAGGCCGACAGAGAGAGCGAGGCGTTCAAAGTCAGCGACGCTGTTGTCAACAATAGATTTGTGGAAAAAGTAAAACACCAACTCGTGTCAGTGTGTCCACCAAATGTCCATGCCCTCCGTCTGCACAATTATGCAAAGAGAGTCCTGAACTAATTGCAGTTGTGATGGTGTTATGTGTATTGTAATCTGCATCTCTTTGTCTCTGCATCTCACCAGAGACTCAGATTAGCGCTAAAATGATGACTGCTTAATCCTTGATTTGCCTGTGCTAAATAAATATTAATCTAGCCTGCTCATCATGCTCTCGTAAGGTACAACGTACACAATATGAAAAGGCTTAGCTGTTACATAAATTACAGCCTTATCGTTTGGATAATGCAGGAAGCATGAGACGATTACACACATGCACACCTCATCACTGCAATAACATGAGACCCTGTCAGGCACATTCTGCCTCACTGTTTTACACAGTAGTTCACAGGAAAAGGCATCGTGCTAATGTGGGTCCTGTTAAAGTAAAAGATTGGACTGTTTGATTGTCTGAAAGGCATTAAGTACATGCTTCATGCAACGTATTTCATGGAGTTCCGCAAAAACAACATGAAAGATGTCCATAATTTGTGTTGATTCAGACCCCTCAATATCCCTCAACCTGCCTCTCAGCAGGTTTGTTTAAAAAAGAAATACTACTGGGGACATGAGAAATGAAAGCTGCCATTGCTGGACTGTCTCCCTCGCTCTCCCTTTCTCTCCCGCGTGCACACGCACACACACACACGAATTGACAAGGCCGTGCCAGTGCAACTCAGGAGAGGTTAAGCAAACACCATCCACGTCAGTCAAGGATAGCACACACACTCAGACGGACACAGAGAGCAGTCTCTGACGCAGACATTTCACATCCACCTGGCAAATATAAGCGCCTGGTTATACTCTATCAACCACCACGAGCTTTACTTTTTAGGCTGCTTTCATGCTTATGAAACAACTTGTTTATATAAGTCAAAGTGAAGGCGTGAGAGGAGCATGATAAATCCTTACAAAATTCCTGTCTAATCACAGGTACGATTATTACCCGCGTAGGAATCGGTTTTGCAAGAGCAGACAGTCTTGCTGATAGCGGAGTCAAAGTCGCGTAACAGCTCCTGCTATTTGCTGCCAAAAGTGATTCCTTTTTTGGAAAAAGGGGGGAAAAAATGTCACAAATGTTGCCCTATTTGGGAAAAAAAGATGCATATCAGTGTCAGTTGACTCAAAACAAGCTGTTCGCACAGCTGCTGAGATACGTTGAAATACGCCCCGTATCTGTGCTTTAACTGCTCCTCTGGACGGGCAGGAACAAACTGGATTGTGGCAAAGTCAGCTGCATACTGGTCAGGTTCATTTACACACACACACAAAAAAAACAAACATCTGTTTTTATTGCTTTGTAGCCCTGATTCAGAGACACCTTACTAATTGTACACACATTTCTCAACCCTTCTGACCAAAACGCTATGTTCTTTTCCCGGGGTAACAATGAGGTTTAAAGTTCAAACCCCAACTGTTTTTTTTTTAAAGACAGTACTCAGCACGACCCCAGCCCTGTCATTATCTTCATAAACATAATCATAGGGCAGGTATCCTGACTGACGCCACAAGCTATGTGCCTCTCACTCAAACATCTCCTGAGCACTTCTGTAACACGCCACAAACAGGCCATTAATGTCTCCAACATTTCACAGCAGGGAATTGTCAGAGACTTGCATAAAATAAAATAAAATAAAATAACAACACACGTTTAGATACACTTGTTTATGGAGATAGGAGCGCGCACGGGAAATATGGAGGGGGAGGTAAAAACGACGGAAATACAAATGTGCACATACCTTGGAGTTTTCCGAGAGCTTGAAACACTCGTGACAGGTCTAATTTCTGGACCCAGGGAATTACTAATTAACTTAAGCTTTTGGCTCTCTATTTAATTAGAGAGGTCTCCAAATGAACTTTAGACCAAAGCCATTTGCTTTTTAAACAAACCCTTCTTTTCTGACAGCTGTTGTGAGTTTGCCCTCTTCTCACAAAAACCACAAGGAAAGCACAGTTGTTATTTATGCCATCATGGGCAATTTTTCTAGTTACCGTGGGAGGGAGGTGGGGTGCCGGGAGAGAAATGAGCAACGGAGTTGAAAAGTGTACATTTTAATTGGATTTCACTACAAACAAACAACTGTCAGATGCAATTAGCCCTGGTTTTAGATTAGCACCAGAATAGTTCTTTAACAAAATGAAAAAAAAAAAAAAATCAAGCAAATCCAGCCCTTCTGCAGACAGGACACTGACTGGAAATAGACACAATCCCTTCTTGTTTGTTGTATGAAAACGGCAACATTTGTACAACAGACAAAAGTGTGACGGGCGAACTCTAAACATGGTTTTCTGGCCTTTGTGTGTTGTGTGTGTTTTCCTGTGCACTGGTGCAAAGTTCACATCCAAAGTCTCCATCGAGACACGTCCATCAACATATGGTGGTTCAAATATTGTGTTAAAGCAGCGGTCCTTTTAACTATTCTTCCAAAGCCTTCCTTATATCTACACATCCCAGTCACGATGAAACACGGCAAAACTCCCCTCTTTATTTAGTCTAGAAGCAGGGAGCTGATACATCAGCGAAAAACCACTGACAAAACCAGCGCTGTTAATATCTACAATTTCATATACAAGAACATTCCTGCGCCTGCTCTGCTCTTCTTCTTTACTGTCACAGGGAAAAAAGGGGGAAAACGAGGCAGGGGGCGGGGGGTCTTATTTTTTTTTTTCTTTTAAAAGCAAATAATTAAAGATTATTCCACGGCTGATGCCAAACCAGAAAAAGAAGCAAGGATTGAGAGGGATGGTGCTGGCTGGAGTTCTCTCTGGGGAACTGAGGAAACACGGGCTTTTTTTTTTGCCTACAATAGATGAGTCTGAGACCTACATTGGAAAAAATATAGGTTTTGTTTTAATATAGTACATATATGTGGCATGACAGAAGAGGAGAGGGAAAAAAAATCTTTATAGATATGAATATAATGAGTCTGGATTACATCAGCTACATTTATGAAAATAATAATAATAATAATAATAATAAAAAGCAGTATGACTGGGGAGGTCTTCCTACAACTGGAGTCACTTTCTTTATTAAATCTGTCTCATCTCTCATTACACTGTTTGTTTATGGCCACAAGTCATACATAATTAATAAGCCACTTATTCCCCACAATGAGCTCTGCCCGTGGCCTTGAAATCCACATGCAATCGCCTACAGGACTACCACATGCCAATCATGCTGCATTCATACCATGTACATGCAGACACAGACCTGCGCTGTAGGAGAATATCTTATTATATCACTGTTTCTTACAGTTATCTCCTGGCTTCTCCTAAAGGTCTGTTAATGTGCATATATCCTGTGACTTGGCTCGCTGCCTCCTCAATCCCTGCCTTTGTCTTTGGCCAGCGAGAGAGGGAATGCATCATTTGTCATGAGGCGCCTTGTGCTATTGTGCTATCTTTCCTCAGACCTGGACAAATTTAGTCATCCTTAAACTTTCCCCCCTTTCTCCTCTTAACTCAGTCTGCTTTTAACTTCAGTTCACATCAGGTAGTGGGATGTCTTTTTTGCCTCTTTTCTCTTTTGGCCTTGCCAGCTTTCACAGGTACAGGTAGAAAAATGCTTCTGGGAGCGATCGATAAAACGTGGCATATAACCTTTTTGTGTGGTGCACTATTTTGTTAGCAAGTACAAGAGGGACAAAGATTTTTTTTTTTTTTTTTTAAAACAAAAGGCTGCTGAATTCTGTGTCAAATATGTAGAGTGAGAGTTTGAGGCACTCACGCTGCGCTGCGGAGCTGAGGGATTGTCCTTCACAGTGACTGCATTAAGGGGTGGAGAGGACAAACAAATGTCACAGTCTGAAAGGTAACTGCAGCATTGCAAATGAAATATGGAATAAAATAAATTACTAGGAATTAAATATATCTCTCTACCTAGCTTAAATGACACATACTGAGAGAGAGAGAGAGAGAGAGAGAGAGAAACCAAATATATGACAAAGTCTGGGAGACATGCTGTGGAACGGCCTTGTGTATTCACCATCCTGTTTTATTTGACCTAAACCTGAGTTTCACAGGCACACCCAGAGCCAGCAGAACCTCACATCAAACACACAGAGAAGCTTCAAACTAACGGCTCCAACTGTTCTGTCCCCACCCTTCAGAATCGCCGACTTTGAAATGAAAAGAATAAACATATTATTCTAATTGAAATACCCTGACCCCTGTTTTTTTCCTCTGGCTAATATCCTGTATGAGATGGCTGATGCAAAATAGGCAGTAAAGCCTGAGAACAGGACAGAGCACAGAGGGAAGAGAAAATTCCCCTCTTTCTATTTTCCCTTAAGAGACCAACGCTGGCCGGGCGAGATGTGAAACAGAGTGAGAGAGTGAGAGAGAGACAGGCATGGATACATGGGAGAGAGAGGGAGAGAGTAGGAGAAGAGAAATGCAATCCTTATTGGCGCTGGACCAACGGCAACAAAAACATTTAGATAACCAAGCTCAATAATGAATTATTTCAATGAGGACAAAAATTACATTTCCTACAGATAACATGCCCCCTTCCCATAACACAGCAGAAGGAGCTTCAAAAACCACGTCATGCTCTACAGTGGTTCACTGGAGCATTATGTTAGAGGAGAGTTGTAGTTACTATATTGGTATCCTTTTACCCCACCAGAGACACTGCTTTACCGGTTGTAGGACGACAGAGTTGGCAGGTCTGAGAGAAACTGGGAGCAAATAGAAGCCCTCTACGACAACTTCACTAGCTACTCTGGGAAAAGCAACAAATCACTCCAAAACTGACTCGGCTTCAGCTACGACACCGCTGGCGGCACGGCTCCAAACGATTACCGATCCGCAATACCCAGCTACAAGGGCCACTCAAAGTGCGTCCACATAAACATGACCGAGGATTTCTGCAGTGCACTTGATCCTCACAGGTGGTGTGGGTCACGCCAACAATGCCGTCCCCACCTTTGCTATCCACCGAGCACTCACTTCCTTTCATGCCAAAGTCTGTCAAGTTGCTGGAGAGTGGAAGAGGCAAGAAAAGAGGAGATATGGCGTGGAAAGGAGGCAGAGAAAGAGAGAGAGGAGTCTTTGTCCCCTTCCACTCAGCTTCAGCATGTTTCCTCCTCGGATCTGGCCGCCATTAGCATATGAAAGGCACGGGAAGGCGTGCAAAAGGTCAAAGAAAGAGGATCCTGTCCAATGAGAGAAAACAAAAACAGGCCATACTAGCCTTTGTGGCGTTCGTGTTCTCCACCACCCGACCTCATGCCCCTCCCTCAACCCTGGATCATTTCCATACACCAGATGCAATAACAATAATGACGGTTGATCATAAATTACGCACAAAGTCGATTTGGGTCATATGGAAGTCACAGTGGCAATTTTAAGCTGTGTCACCAGTCCCGGTGCCCCCACCTCCTCCATCAGCAGGGCTCATACACACACACATGCAGGCATTCACATTAAAACACACCTGCCGTGCTGCTCCACATTTCCCTCTATCCAGACGATATCCGACCAAAGCCTTAGTAAACATCTCCATAAAGGAAAAAGGTAGGAACTGTGTAGTTAGATTTGATCCAGAAAGCCACACCCTTCCTCCCAAATAGAAGCTGCCCAAGCCACCTCCATCCTACTACATAATATTACACTTCAGTGTCTTAGGTAGTGAAGTACATATGGGTTAAGTCTGTGTGTCCAAAGCTTGGGCTACCTGTAGTTTATCTATTATTGCCCCTATTGCCTTTCACCTCCCATCTGCCCGCATCACAACACACAATCAGAAACCGGTGTTTCCGAGGTTCTCTCCCAAAAACACAGTCCTCCATCAGTAGGTAGCAGTGACCGGAGGAGGAGAGACCAGAGGGGAGAAGTGGAAGAGAGGGAGGGAGGAAAAAGAAGAGGGGTGAAGCATTTCATCTCTCTTTCATCTATGTCACCCAGTCAAGCGTTCAATGCCCCATTCAGCGCCTGCCCAGCATTATGCAAAATAATGCTAATCCCCTTTCCCGTGCTTTCACACTTGTATAAACTGCCATTCCTGCCTCTGAAAAGCAATTATATCAGTTTACGTTCCTGTCAAAAAACAGGATTAGCATGCAAGTACGAGTAGCACCAACTATGCCCAATCTCTATCCACCTTTGGCTGGAGGGAAGTACACAACATTAAATACCCCCCTTGCCTCCAAGGATAATAAAAAAGGAGCCCTGCTGCCTGGTTGGGGGTAACTATAATGATGTGTCCAAATTACATATTTCTAAGTGGAATAAAGGAAGAATGGAGCTTTTCTAAAGCGCAACTCTTTGTCCCTGTTAGTCAGGCCCAGGCTTTTCTTTGCCAGAATCACAGTCTTGTACAATAATCAAAAACAAATTCAACCATGTCGCTACACATGGCCGTACCAGCCGCATGGTCCAAGTTCTGCTTCACAGGCAGCGGCGCATTACACACACGACACACTTACACTCAAACACACAGCTCAACTGTTGTCATTGCCCTGCAACACATTGCAGCCATATGCTCGCAACCTAGTGTCAACGCAGGTGCGCGCATGCAAAGGCTGACCGGGGAGACGGACAAAGATGGAGACGTATGTTTGAATATGCAAATACTCATACGGGAAAAAAAATGTGTTTAAATGGGAGTCGACGTGTGCTGGAATAGTCGGGGACAATCGGGCCTCTCCCTCTCACTCACTCTTCCTCTCCCTATTCTTGTTTTAGTGGCATAAGACGCGCACCCACGCCTGTCAACTGACAACAGATCAGGGCACATTAGTCAGCACAATTAGCCAAGTCGTCATGGCTACTAATGAAATTTGGCAAAGCTGCCAGCCACAGACTTAAATAATCTCGCTGGTTATGTGTTAGCACCGGGGGTTGACTCTCTGACTGGTTGCTTTACACCCACCCATTATTCTCTTTTCTGCTGTGGCGGTACAATAGAGTCACTTGTACCTCCACCGATACCCACTGGCTGTACAAGCTCGACGCCTGACAATTTGCATATGTTAATATAATTAAGTGCTAATTACACTAAAACTCGCATATTCACAAGCTCCCTCCCCGGGAGCTACGGAGGGGCTTGATCTTGTTCCAAGTCTTTAACCCTCCTCCGCCTCTCGCTGCGTGTGATGGAGAGAAAGTGTGTGTTAGCTGCTGCGCCCCAGGGTTGACACAGGAAGCCCCCCCCGCACCCCCTCTTTGAGACATAATGCTGAGCTGCTGTGGACTTCTTAGCTTCTCCCCCTACAGGCCTCCGTGAGCCAGGAGACCCCAACACTACCAGTGCACGCTGTCAGCTTTCTTCATGAACACACACACACACACACACACACACACACATAATCACAGTACGTCACCAAGAGCATCTGAAACTAAGAGAAAATTTGGCTCATAAATAGCGACATGACAATTACAACTACATAATGCACGATCAAGAATAAAAAGTATATATCCATACCGACACATACAGTATATATACAGAAAGTTAAGGGTAATTTCAAACTAGAGTTTAGCATCTTTACGCTTTTTAAGGAAATGATAACTATACAGTAAAGTAATTATTTAGTCAAAAATTAAACCTACATAACTGCGTGTGAAAATTTCTTAATATCTGGATCAGTTTACAGTGGATGACCAAAGATGATAGCTGACATTTTTCAGTCACCGTCGAGAGACAAAAAAAAAAAAAAAAAAAAATCTACATGATTCCCCCCAGTGAGCGTGCGTGTATGGATGAGAAAGTGTGCCTAGGCCTGCCGTTTTAATAATGGAGGACAGGCAGTTGTGCTTTTCACATCGTAATGGCCGTGAATCAGGGAGGAAGCCAAGCGGTCGAGCTACAATTAGACATCTTTTGTGCCTCTTCCTCTGTCTCCTTTCTCCCTCTCTTTTCTTGTTTTCGCTCGCTGACACTCTCCATATCACAAGTATGTTAAAACAGTCTGCTTAGATGTGTATAAGAGACAGGAGTTTAGCATCTTTACGCTTTTTAAGGAAATGATAACTATACAGTAAAGTAATTATTTAGTCAAAAATTAAACCTACATAACTGCGTGTGAAAATTTCTTAATATCTGGATCAGTTTACAGTGGATGACCAAAGATGATAGCTGACATTTTTCAGTCACCGTCGAGAGACAAAAAAAAAAAAAAAAAAAAATCTACATGATTCCCCCCAGTGAGCGTGCGTGTATGGATGAGAAAGTGTGCCTAGGCCTGCCGTTTTAATAATGGAGGACAGGCAGTTGTGCTTTTCACATCGTAATGGCCGTGAATCAGGGAGGAAGCCAAGCGGTCGAGCTACAATTAGACATCTTTTGTGCCTCTTCCTCTGTCTCCTTTCTCCCTCTCTTTTCTTGTTTTCGCTCGCTGACACTCTCCATATCACAAGTATGTTAAAACAGTCTGCTCTGTTGTGCTGCACAGGCTGAATTTGGGAGGGAGGGAGGGGAGGTGAGGGGAGGGGTGAGATTTGGTGGCTGAGAAGAGAGAAATTCACACTGCGCTGCTGCTGGACACGCATACACACATGCATACACACACACACACACACCAGATGGTACAGGAAGGAGGATTAAATAAACACACATGCACAGACACACACCTACTGGCAGACAGACGCCTCTGAGAGTGTGTATGTGTGAGTGTGTGTGTGTGTGTATACACACTGTCCCTTAATGAATGTCTATGGGGAGTCAAAGGGTCCAAGCTCATTTGGTTGACTTTCAATGAGATGCAGCATTATGACTATGGTAATACGCTCCCCAATAGTCATACACAGGTCATTGTGTCAGAGTGATTCATTTCTATAACACACATACGCCAGATGTTATTGCACAGGAGAGTAAATCTCTCTGACAAATTTCAGCCGGCTTCTACGTATAAAAGAAAAAAAAAAAAGTGAAATTGAGTTGAAGATGAAAAAAAAAAAAATGAAAAAATACAGCGTCAAAGTCGTCCAGCGTGCAATAAGCTACACTGGCCGTTCAAGCATGTCGGCTGGTAATGCAGGTTTGGATGTAGCTCTCTATGCGTATTTGTGTCTTTGAGGGCCAAGCTCCCGGTTCACTAATACCTGCTCCTCGGATTACAACAGCGTCTTAAGTATTCAACCGGACTCATATTTTTTTTTTTCCTTTCCGCCTTTTTGCCTAAATTGGCTGTCTTTACACTGTAAACCAGCAATATAGCCCTCCTTACCAAGGGCCTACGGGGGATCCATGAAGAAGAACATTAAAATGCAGCGATAGCCTTGTTGCAAAGCTCCCCTCTATTTCTTTTCTGTCTCTCTCTCCCTCTCTCTCTCTTTCTGCAGCAAAAGCTTCTAAATCATCCAGCCTCCTCTATTAGACGGGAGACTTATTGAGGTAGAAACCATAAAAAATGAAGAAGGGAAATTTAATCCTTGAAATATTGATTTGCACATTAATATCAGATAGGCAGAGGGCAATCTAGCCGGGTGGAAATGACACATTGTCGACCCCTAGGAGAAGCCCGAGCCAATCTTCTAGCTGCATGTGTCTTGGGCCCAGGAGTTATAGGACAGATTCAGCCCCTGTCTCTCTCCCCCCTCTCCCTCTCTCTCTCTCTCTCTCTATCTCTCTCTCTCTCTCCCATCCTCTCCTCCTCCCAGTGCCTCTCATCCCTCTCACCCCCGCCTCCATCCGCACCCTTAATGAAGGCTGCAATGCTGAAAATGCATTAGCTTTTAATAATCAAGAAGCATTTTCAAGCCAACGGCTATTGTCCTCCCAGGGCTATCTGCCCATCTCTCACACTATATGTTTTGTTGTTTTTTTTTTTTTAAACTCGACTCCTCTACCGCAACGGATGAAATTAATGTTACAAGCAGCTTAACTAACATGCACAGATGCAAACACACACACTCAGCCAAAGATCGTGTTGAAAGTGGTGGAGAATATGAACGACATCCGACAAAATTCCACAAAAAAAATGTTTTTTTTTTAAATTAATATTATATTTGTACTTAAATAAGAGTGTATGCAAATGCAGTTAAATTGTCTTAGTGATTGAAAAAACATAGAGTGTTTACAATTAAATTTAATTTGACAAAACATGTATGAACTGTTGGATTACGTTTCAATATTTAAAAAAATAACAACAGGGGAATTTAAGGGAAAAAAACTAATAATAATAGTAAAAGTTGCTTTTTTTCTATCACCAGATTCCACAAATAATTCCATTATTTTGTTTCAAAATAGGATAGATGATAAAAATCGTCAAAAAGTAAAGGAAATAGGAAAAGAGGGCATTTATTTTCGGTGCTTAAGCCGCACAAAGAGCCAAGAAAGCCGTGCTCAAACGACTCCTATCAAAAGGTCGCTCCTATATGGTCGCACCGTTCATTTAGAGCGTATACATTCCCTCCAGGCACACACTCACTACACCGTTACACAGGCTGCCCGAGCTGGAGACAGACTGGCCCCTTGGCCCTGGTGTGTTTTTTTTTTTCTGTTGGTGTTTTTTTTCTACCGTGCGATCGATGCCACTGTCACTGTCGCGTCCCAATTCGAGCCAAGTCTATCTACACTCTCCCAAAAAAAAAAAAAAAACAACCATCAGTCCGTAGAATAGCCCAGGAGCTGTGGCCGAGCTCTGTCTCCTCCGAATGTCACAAAAACAAACACTAACC
>JAFBJS010003288.1:123277-143897 GCA_016785265.1 Paraplagusia blochii | reverse complement strand
AACAACACCCCCCAAAAAAAAAAAAAAAAAAAAAAAAACCATCAGTCCGTAGAATAGTCCAGGAGCTGTGGCCGAGCTCTGTCTCCTCCGAATGTCACAAAAACAAACACTAACCTTCAACTTCGACACTGTGTTTTAACCGGTGTCTCCGGGATTTGAGACATTTCTACGGAGGAAATAATGAAGTCACCGAAGCGGATGGGAACCGATAATGGAAATGTCACTTAAAGGCTGTGAGGGATTAAAGTGTGTTAATGTCATAAAAGAAATCTGCCTAAAGTCGTAGTTTCGGGTGAATTCTGCTGCTGGCGACCCAGCAGCTGGATGGCTGTAGAGGGGACTCGCCATGCTATCAGTAGCCCAGCGATCGCTCTTCCTTCCGGACAACGCAGCCACCCACGCCTCGGTAAAGTCGGAGTACTTTTGAAGCGCAGCAGGTAACGGTGTACGGAGTGTTACCCGCGATCGCCTCGCTTCCCGAGTAACGGTTCTGTCTTGAGATGTTATTTCGACTATTCCTTGCGTTTTTTTACCCACTGTGGGATCGTGTCCGGAGACTGCTCGCCTCACTTTGGCAGCAAATGGCTGGAAGGTGCGTTCAATCAGGTGCGGTTTTGAAAAAAAAAGAGCTCTGAGCGCCGTGGTGAACCTATAAGATGTGTTTGTTTTGTAAATCTGAGTATTTAGTGTTAAAATGAGACACGGAGAGGCGGACATGGGGTTACGGTGCCGGACAGATCCGAAAGAGACAAGCACAGAGCGGACATGTCCGGGGAAAGCAACACCATGTCCGCACCGTGAAGCCACGAAAGGGGGCGAAACGCTGGTGTCGCTCGGTTGCATCGCGACGGGGACTCTTCCTTCGCAACCGTCCGCCCCACAAGCCCGGCGAGAATGGCATAAAGTTTGGCAAAAAGGCAGATTCGGACGTAATATCCTGGTGCATCGGCGCGGACACGCGCAAAGAACGCCTCCGACCCTGACAGTCCGTGGGTTTATTGTAGCCGATGCGCCGTAGTTGCAGCGTAACATCACGATATGCGTTTTTATTCTGGACTAAAAGCAGCCCCAGCACCTGCCATCCGAACAGCCTCGGAGTCAAAGATCCAGCAGCGAGATAGATAATCGATAACCGACCCCTGAATTTAACACACACACACACATCCCAAAGTACTCAATAAAAGTTAAAGGAACGGGAAAAAACTTACTTTCTACCCCCTCCAAAGCCGTCACCTCCGCTCCTGTCTCTGCTCTTGCCTTTGAAAACAGTCACATCCAGCGGATTTGTGTTTGGAAAATCAAAACGTGGAAAAACAGGTAAAATTACAATAATCCTCCAACTTTATGTTGGGAAGAAGGGGTAAAATCACAAATGTCAAGCGTTTGGAGAGCTATCCCTTATTTTGGTTCCGGTGGCGGAGAAAGGACGTGTCGACGGGCTGCCTCGCAGTTTCTCTTGTGGACGGGGTTCGTGAAACGGAGGAAAGGAAATGAAAATCCGATATGTCTTTATTCTGCTAATTATTATCGTTTTAGCCCTGTTTAAAAAAATGGCTGATTAAGTTGAGTGCGCATGTCTTTGTGTGTCTATTTCCCGATATGCACTCTGGGAATGGGTAGAGAGAGAGAGAGGACGAATGAGAGAGAGAGAGAGAGAGAGAGAGAGAGAGGGAGAGAGAGGGAGAGGGAGGGAGGGAGCAAAAAGGGAGCAGAGAGGGAGGGAGAGAGAGGAGAGAAGTGTAATTAGTGAGTTGATCAACAGTCTCCACATTGCAAATGACGCGCACACGGAGGCCTGGCGGCCGCAGAGGTCTCTGCACGCAGAAATATCCCTTTGTATGCTGGCTCTCTGCGGCCCGGATCACATGCAGAACAATGGACAGGCTGGAGACTCGCACTCTCTCCAAGTGCTTAGAAAATCACCATCTCCCGTTCCTAAACGCAACTTTTGCAGCAGAATATGTGTGAACCGTGGCCCCTGACGTACACGCCGATCCGTTATATCGAGTTTGATCAGAAAAAAAAAAAAAAAATTAAAAAAGAGAGAGAAAAAGAAATAACAACTGTGCCTTCCATGAGCGCTGTTTATTTTTGTGTTGTATTTATTTGATTTTTATCGATTATGACACCGAGAAAATTACCTTTCTGCACACGCGTTCAAGCTGCGGTCTTTGTGTACATTAGTGGAAATGACGGAACAAAAAAAACGAAAAAAAAAAACAACAACAGCGATGATAATAATAATAAATGGGCTCGAGTGAAGATGCACCAAAGTAACAAGTCACGTGTAATTGAATGGAATAGGTTCGGGCTTAAATAACACGTATTTTTGAACCGTATTCAGATGTCAAAAGTGTGAATAAACAGATGCAATGAGAGGCAGGGAGAAACCACAGGGACACACCATGTTGTGTCTGGAGGGGCAGGCACATTTTAATATTAACAAAAAAAAAACGATTTAATACATGAAAAAGCCCACAAAAACACGTGGGCTCATCACAGTTTCAACGCAATAGGGTTTTGATGCAGATCAGAAGGTTGCAGCTGATCTGTTACACATATGCTGCATGTAAACATCCATGCTTTACAGACAAAAAGGAACATCACAGTAATCCAACACATGTTGGAAAGTCATCAGTGCCCTTTCGGGACCACTGAGGCCCCGAGTGGGTTTCATGGAGCCAAACTGCAAAAAAAAAAAAGAAAAAAAAAAATCCAATGCGAGGTTACATAAAAAAATTCCCCTTTCTATTCTAAGCTCCATTCACCGGCGTTTACGTTTAGTGTCCTTTAGAAAGTGCAGCGCTCTGTTGGCCCCTATGTCCTCTCAATGCAACCCGTTTACTGTGTTTCCCTCCCCTGTTTTTATAGTGGCTTTTGGACAAGAGGAAGACTTTACAGAGTCTCAATCGGGGGACAAAATCAAGAGATCTTGTTCGCCTTCGTGGAAAAAAAAAAAATCGAAGCTGAGGGTGAATTGAACTGCATGAGCCCGGGCTTGTGATGTGATTATAAGGCTGCTGCTGCTGCTGCTGCTGGTGGTGGTGGTGCTGCTGCTGGCAAGTGAACTACTAGGTCCATACTTTGCAGCCACACTGACTGCACAGTGCAACCCGTAAGAACCGGATCCTTAAAGGAGCCACGAGATCCGATCCCGACCCGACCCGACCCAGAGCTGTTTATTCTGGGTTTAGAGAGGTCTCTGACAAAGGGGGGGTGGGTGGGTTCGAGGTGAGGAACAGAGGCGTCACTTTTCACCCGGATCCAAGGCTCCTGCTGCTGCTGCTGCCGCTGCAGCTGCCTCCGTGTCCTCCAGGGGGGTTTTCCAGCCTGTCAGCCCTGGGAGGGGACGCTCACGAACGGCTCGGAGAGCTCACTCTGCCCGCTGCTGCAGCACAGGCGCGCAGAGTCAACCCGGACGAGTTCGCGCAGAATGGACTTATTTCTCACTTGCGATGTGTAGAGACGATCGAAGGAAAACCTCATCCATCGCGATTTTTTTTCTTATTTTTTTTATTTGGTCTAACCCGAGCGTTTTCTTTTTTCTCATATAAAGGGAATGGACGTGTTTTCCACATTTGATGCGCTGTCATTTTCTGACATTTGCGGCAAAGTTTCGTCCGTCATTTTTGTTCACACCGTGACTTGTTTCCAGTGAAAACGACAAAAGCACAAAGCGGATTTGGAGAGGTGATATATAGGCTACGTCTTATCTTTAACCTCCTGCGTTTTGTAAATCCCCCAGCAGCCGATCTCCATCCTCCCTCCTTCCCCTGCAGACGATGCTCTTTCTCCGGAGAGCCGCTCCACAATAGACCGCGTTAACTAATATTTCGTCCCATTTCCATATCAGCAGCATCCTCAATTAATTATAGATTTTTATCACTAAACTCCGGCGTGGTGTCAATGTGCGGCATCTGCATGTTTGTGTTTGTGTGTGTGTGTGTGTGTGTGTGTATGGGGGAGAGAGAGTGAAAGAGAGAGAGATCGGAAGAGAGGATGTTGTGTTGTGAAAATGCAATAGTAAACATTATTATGGCACTGAGAAGAGTGACTAAAATTCACTTTAAACCTTATATTAATAATAAAAAAAGATAATTATTTATTCTCCAATAATATAGCGGTGTCTGTAAGGCAGCACTGAATTCTCCCAGTGATCTAATGCCACTCCAGTGGATCAATAGCTGAATTGTCAGGAGAATATTACCATATTGGATTGACACACTAGGGGATGCAAGGGACGACACCGATATCGGCGCATCAGTTGATAGTTACAGTTATTATTTCATGCCATCATATTTTTTTTTCACAAGCACATTGTGAGATGCACAACGAACGGACACCTGGTTCGGTGCACGATCCCTGCGTGTGCACATGCACAGCCACCTCGTTTGGCCGATGCACCGGCGCCCTCGTGGGGCTGCACGGCTGACCCCTTTGCCTCAGCAGGACAAAAGCAGGCAAAAAAAAAAAAGCCCTGAGCTCCGACCGCAACCTGCCACAGAGACCCAGTGGCCAAGTCACCTCCAGCAAACACATGCACACAGCTGTGTGAAGGGGCCCAATAAAACAGCCAATAAATAAAGAGTCAAGTCCAACTTCTTCAACGCTTCGTGCCCATAAATCTTGCCAAAATTATGGTAAAGCCAAATAAATATACATATAACAAAATAATTTTAAAAAAGCATGCATCATCTGTTTAAAAAACATCAATTTTAACTCGGAAAATGAAAGAAAAAGACACCACAGAAATCCCCAGAACGCAACATCAGTTCCAGGTGATCAGTGACTGAGTTAAAGGTAAGAGTAAAATCAGTAATCTGTGAGTCAGAAATAAAAAAAAACTAAATATTGTTCCAACAAAGTAATGTCTTAGTAATGTTACTTCGGTCTCAATTCGGCAAACGCAGCAGACAAACAACAAAATCTATTTACTCTCCAACAATAAAAAAGGTGCATGAAGTCAGGAAAAAGAGGGAGAAAAGTGACAGTTTATGCATAAAGGTGCTCAACATAAACTCTATCGACGTTTTCACACACAGCCCTGAAGCGATCCAACGACTGTCCATAAATATGCAATCGTTATATATAAATATATATATATAAATAAAACCTCAACATTCGCCACCTCTTATCGCATTTAAAGCCCAAACACACGGCACAAAGTAAGGAAAAAACAGTGAGAAAAGACAAAAATCAAATATATAAAAGTGTAGAGTCGGTACCTTTGGTATAAAGCATTCCGTTTTTCTTCTTTTCTGTCTTTCTCTTGCTCAGTAGCGATCCGATAATAGCATATGGAAAGTGTTTTCAAAATGCCCAGATTTGGCACATTGTCATTGAAAAGAGAGGAGCGCAGTGATGCGGTGCTACAACAGGGGAAATGAGTTGCGGATTGGACGCAGCCCGCCTCGGTGCGGACTTATCCCACTTTAATTTAATATTCCGCAATCACACACACTAGTGATGGCATATAATTCAAGGAGAAATTCAGAGGGAAGGAAATGTTTTGTGTGTGTATGTGTGCGTGTGTGTGTGTGTGTGTACGTGTTTTTTTTTTACACTACTTTATTTGATGAAGGAGAGAAACAGCGCACTATTCGCACTTTTTACTCACTTTTCATCCTTTTTATTTGCGCCCCCACCTTCACCTCCCTTTGTCAGACGGAGCCTTTATATGTTTTTTTAAACACATATAACACAATTGATGTTTATTATTATTTCCTCCTTCCCCTCTGTGTGTTTAGAACATTTATTTAAAAATCAACAACTGACTCCTGTGCGCGTCGATGGCGCACTGGAATCATCCCTAACACAAAATCGAGACCCATAAACGCTTGTCTGTAAAACACTGAACCCAAAATCAATGTATTGGGACATTCCGATCGATTAAATAAACGAAAATCCATACGAAACATGAGACCGGTATCAGCCCACTCTTCCGCTCCCTTTTAAAGAAAAAGCGAGAGAGAGAGAGGGAGAGAGAAAAGGTGGTGGGTGGTGGAGAGGGGAGGGAATCTGAACGGAGGAAAAAAAAGGAGTTCTTGTAGTGCCTGGGATAAAAAAAAAAAAAAAAAAACAAGACTGTCAATGCAGGCTTTTACTTCACTCACTGAGATCTGGGCAAAATTTTCATATCAAGGAGCTGAAGACGGACCAACCCATAATTCTCAGGGTCCATATTAATTAGGACTGTGTCCCCGGGATTGAGTTCCCAGTGTGATAATTATGAAATCATTGTAATTTCTTTTTTTTTTTACCCATACACATGTTTCTAAGTGGAATAATTTCAGGTTAATGAAATCACAGTGTGATTAAACAGTCCGTCTCTGCGCGCTCTCGGACCCCCTGCGTGGCCCCTCTCCAGACCTTTGGGGATTCTTGCACCCCTGCTTCTCATGACGGGGGAAACCGCAGACTTCAGATGTCAAAGTGCTTCCAGATGCACAGTGATAGTGCAAGTCCTGATGACAACAATTAGACAGAAGGGGGGAAAAAAAACGCACCAATCAAACGGGGCCACACGGATTGCGTTGCCTTTTCAAGGGTCAGGGGGAAACCCTGCGTCGCCCCCTACCTCTCCCTCCACACCCAAACCCCGGTCCCCGTCCCTGTACACTAAAATATCACATTTCAGCATCACCTACCACAGTAACAATCAGCCTCTTCCAGACACTATAATCACGTATGCAAATTCCACAGAAGTGCAGAGACATGATAGTCAGATGTACAATTATATAAACTGTGCATTAAATGCAACATGATACGCAAGTGGAAGGAGAGGCTGGGAGAGGAGGAGTGAAGGGGACGCATGAAATGAGGAGGTGCCAATCATGTCAAATTTACATGGGACCACAGCTGGTGGGGCTCTCGAGCAGGGGAGAGAGGAGGTGATGGTTGCGGTGTTGGGGATTAGGAGACAAGGGAATTAAGGGGGGTGGGGGTTGCAAGGTGGAGGGTCGTGCAGCCGCCGGTGCCACTCTGTTTATTTGATAAGAGCAATCGATGCCCCCCTGACTGTAAAGTCTTTTCCACGGATGCGGGCGGGGCAAGGTTGTGGCTTGATATTACTCCCGGAGAAGAACAAGTGTTGTGGCAACCATGGAGAGATACACGGAGGAACAAGAGGAGGAGGAGGAGGAGGAGGAGTAAGGGATGACGGGAGAGAAGGGTGAGGACCTGCATGGGCAAACGTCGGCGCCCGCAGTATATATCGGGTGGTTCTGGAGAGGAAATCGACACCACAATTGGAACTGCACACTCTGAAACACACACTGTAACATCCCTCTTCACACACACACACACACACACACTGGTGTTGTCTCCATTCAGTGTCACCTCACCCTGCTGCCCTCCTCCCACTTGGCCCTGTGGTCCTCCGATCTTTTTCATTGTTGATCCCTCTTTAATAGACACGCGCCCACAGAGTGTCCTCCATATATGGACGGGGGAATATAAAAGACCCCCAAAACGCCTGCCAGTGTCCCCACAACAAACATGTACAGCCCTGTACGACCCCGAATATTATTGATTATCGGTTTGACAATGGAGCACCCGAGAGATTTCCAAAAAGAATCCTGTCTCAGTCAAAAAATAAGTATATAAATGAATAAATAAAAATAATCAATATAAAAACGATATACATATATGAGATAATAAACAAGAGTCCCCTTTTTACAATATTTAAATATTATTATAAGGTAATATAGATACAATCACTTTTTATTAAATTGTGGTAATCAATAATTAAAATTACAGCTTGACATACAGTGGTTTACAAATTAAAAAAAAATCAACAAAGCTCCATTTCAATACAAAATAATTTATATTTAAATCAATTCTAATTTGTATAAATCTGTCCTGAAATTACAGTGAGTACTAATGTTACCAAATACATACTTTTTTTGTTTTTGGTTCATTAAAACGACATGAAAAATACGTTTTTTATCATAATTATTAATATTTACCCTCATATTTGTTTTTTTTTATAATTCTTCAGTCCAGGTGGAAGATTGAAACATATTTTTTTAAAAATACTAATGGCTCTGCAGAGGTATTATATAAAGAAAAATATGTTTTTTCTAAATGAAAATCTGACGGTAGACTGTATCTTTTGTAGTGGATTGTATGGTAATAAAAATAATATAAATTATCCTCCAGACACTCCGGGTAAATTTAAAGCCTAATTTGAGGTTCTAACAAAAGGCCTGACATTTAAGGAGCTCATAACCCTACTGTATGTTGTCACGTGACTTAGTTAAGTGCTTCCCTCATGACAAACCACAGGCTCCAACATGTCAATTTACTGGTCCTAAAGGTCCTTTTAGAACTCCAGAAGAACCCGCCCTATTTTCCCCCTCTCTCTGGGGGACTGTCACCCCACCTTCTCACCCCATCATTCGTCCACCCATCCATGCACCCTGCATCCCTCTCTTTCCCTTTCCTCTCACACTCGTCCTGAAAGACCAGGTCAATGTCAAGAACGGGTCAGAGCCACATCTGAATACGGCGAAAAAAAAAAAAAAAAATCTTTCATCTCTGTTGTTATGTATATTTTTCTCTATTTTGCAGCAATTTTACCATTTCTGCCACTCATTGGCAAAGGCCCCAATTTTTAGGATGCTGTCACTGCAGCAGGTGAAGTATTTTTATTATAAAAAAAAGGGATATTTCAACATTTTCCCCTTACTAGAGTCAACGCCCTTGTGGTGGATATTTTACTTGAAAATAGGCCACAACATAACTCAGCATATTTTCACAATTTACTCATATAAACATCATATTTAAAATCTTATTGAGGGGTTTTTATTTTCACAAATAAATACCATTGTGTGTGTATTGCAGCTCGTCCAGAGCCCAGAGTCACCGTCAGTCTCTGATGTCAGCTGTGAGCTTAAACAGTCAGTCTGTCTCTAGCTGGGACGCCATCATCTATCAAGCCAACCAAGTCAACCGGAGGTGCACTGACCAATGCGTAAATGCGCAGGGATTAGTAGATGCGGCTCAGACAAATTGGCAATGCTTGGAGCGAAAGAGAGTATAAAGAAAGACAAAGATAGAGAGGGAGAGGCAGAGGCGTCAATTTCTGAGGTGTGCAGTGACCCTGAAAGATGCTTGTTGGCTTCATCAATGCATTAGAAGAGTCCTTATGAGGGTGCTTCAGCCTCCTCTCCTAGTGACCATCATTACACCGGATGACCGGAGTTCAAGCAGTCATTTCAGCAAGCATGTACTGTGCCAAAGTGTCATTGAGCAAAACAGTGACTCTCTGCTTCTCTCACAGAGCTGCAGACACACTCTCTGAAGGTGAGTCTGACCGCTGACCTGAACGTGTTGTGCAAAGAAAGAAAAAAAATCTCATGAAAGAAACATTTTCGTAATCTAATACTAACAACGTACAAAAAAAGAAATTAAAATCTTATTAATATGAATGTAATCCTAATTATTAAATTATATTCTGATGAACAATGCATTGGATTTCATTAAAACACCATTAACATTAAGACAAATTTAAATCATTTAAATTAACAAATGCACTGAAGTGACACATTAATTACCAGGGCAATTATTTTACAAGAACAAATATAAATGTTGGGTTTATATTGTCATTAATAAAACGGTAAGCCACTGAGACAATGTACAATTATGAAAGTAGACAAACAAAGAACATGGTAAACAAACACACAGCTTTGTAGGACTTTTCATTGACCCACATTTATTTGTCAAGCTATTCCCAAAACTTTTTTTTTTATTTTTTAACCCCTTCTTCAAGTCTCAATCTAACCTTTGAATAAATACAATTAACAGTCTTTCTATCAAATCCTGAACCACCGAGCTAAGTCCTCGCTTTTTAGGACACGGGCTTGGTCTCCAGACGGTCGTCAGGTCATAAACAGACCAGTAGTTATTAGGTAACAAATACAAGCACAAACGGTAACACACAAACAGAAACTCTGTTATGTTTTCAATTTGGGTTGAAATGCAGACATTTTCCCTCGGTTGCATAACTGCCATCCGTATCGCCCCTCCCTTCAATTAAATGCTATTTCTCCCAAACAAAATGTCAGAATCATTCCACACAGGCTAGTTCAACAGTGATCTGTTCTGAAAGCTATGTGTCTTTCTCCGAGACGCTGCGTGTGCACGTGTATATTTGTGCCTTTGTGCGTTTGTCTGTTTGTGTATCCTGACCTCAATTCTGACTGGGTTTGCAGAGGATGCGCGGAGGGGCCGGGGAGGGAGGGGGCTAAAAATACATTTAATTTTCAATCAGCCCAGCTGGGAATGACAAATACCTCAAGAAAGTCGGCAAAATGGGATATTATAACAACAAACTGAACTAAAAAATAACAACAGTCATATGGGAAAATATACAAATTACATAGAAATATTACAGAACATTAAATCAAGGACATGCAGATTTCTCATATATATGTATGTAATATATATTTATGTGTTTCCTTGTGTGCAGTTTTAACCATGTGTCATTTCGTCAGGTGTCCTGCTGCAGCCAGGTTTGTTGGTACAGTGGAGGCATTTTGTCCGTTCATTCAAGGTTTCCACACTCGTGCTTCCACGAGGCGGGCGGCGCGGAGACACTTGAAATCCACGGTCTCAAAAGAATTCAAGATGGCCACACACCTGTCACAGAGGTGGATTGTCCTGATTATGTATAGAGACCACCTCAAGGCCTCTGTAAGTTACCAAGAGCATACACACCTCGAGTTGCTGGTTCAAAAGGCTGTCAAAACCACTGACTGCCCCTTAGACAGAGAGGGATGAACCTTGCAGTGTCTGCTGTGTCTGTTCCTCTCTCCCTGTCTCACTTTCACACTTACACACAGCCTGTCTCTCTCTCTCTTTCTCTTCTCCCTTTCTCTCTCTCTCTCTCTCTCTCGCCCCCTCTCTCACATGAGAAGCTCTGAAATGCACCCCAGGGCCAAATCGCACAGAACAACCCCTCTGAGCCAGAGAAAAAAGCTGGAATCCGTTTGGTCTGATATTTCACCAACACCAGCCAGGAGCGAGGGGAGAGGGAAAGACAGAGAAAGAGAGAAAGTGAGAGAGATAGGGAGAGAGAGGGGAGAAAAAGGAGACCAGGGCAGGGGAAAAAGGGATAGATGGGAAAACGGCAGACCTGGACTGTATTTATTGGGGGGTAGGGTGGTGGGGAGGCGTGAGTGCCCTGCTGTAGGCTGTGGGATGGCTGGAAGAGAGAGTGCAAGGTGTTACTGGAGTTAGGTGTGGTTCGGCTGGTTCTCAGAGAGCATGCATAGATAGAATGGTGGAGGAGGAAAAAAAAGGAGGGAGAGATGGAAGGATTGGTCATGCGCAAGGTAAGAGAGAGGCTTTGTTTGATTGTATGTGGGGGGGTGAGGTGGGGATGAGGGGGTGGAGGAGGAGAGGGGGGCTGAAGCTGTCGTCTGCGGGGTTATTATTATTGCAGGCAATCTTCGTGTGTGTGTGTGTGTGTGCGTGCGTGTGTGTGTGTGTGTGTGTGTCAGAGTGAGAGAGAGGGAGAGATGAGGAGATATGAGATTCAGCTGCGGGTCATTATTTTTTTATTTTTTTTTTTCCCCCTGACGGATGTCATGAGGCTAACAGAAAGCTTGAAGTCATACATTTTCTGACATCACTCCTGACTAGGCAGGGACTCACTCATTTGCATCGCTAACAAGAAGCTGTGATGCAGGTACCAGACGCAGCATTGATTTCTGCCGCCCATTGATCCGTATTGATTTGAGCGGTTCAAATACAGTAGGTGAGAACAAGTGCGCACATGCAGAACTGGAGCAGGCCTCGCTGATTAACATCACTCCCAATTCAGTAAAACTGTAACTGTGAGAACGACGGCCTGGGAGAAGTGATTACAAAAAAAAAATACATTAAAGAAGCAATTGGGTGTTAAGAAAAAAAAAAGAAGATAAGAAGAGCAGAGTGGGAGAGAAGATCACTTTTTGCCATTTCACCCAGTTTAATAGGAGGACAGTTAATGGGCCTTTTTTATCAGGCACACGCATCAATCAAGAGGTGTCAGCCTGCCGCTGAATCTGGGCTGTGGTCCTCTTCACAGATGACTGATTAGCAAGCCAAAATCACCAGATCCATCTTCCGACGGTCACTTTTATTACAGTCATTTTTAAAGTGACAGCAACCTGCCTTGTCTCACAACACTGGCCACCACATATATATTCTCATCTACTCTCCCCCTCTCTTTTCCCCCCGCTGCATCCGTCTTCCTCTCTTGTTCTGTCGCTGAGTATTTGGTCAATAACTCTCTGTTATTTCTCGGGGCCCCTCCTCGCCCTCCAACTACTCGCCTGCCCTTCTTTTAACTACTTTTATTTGACTTTCTTTCCCTCTCTTTCGCATCCCTCTGTCCCTTGTTGACGCTACACTTGTTCCTGCACTCTTCTGGGCAGGTTAAGGGGAGGCAGGGTCAGGGAGGTACGGTGAGAGGCTGAGGAAAAGGGGGGGAGAAAATAAATAAATAAATAAAAGGACCCCCCTCCTCTTTTATTGTCTGAGGGGCGTGTTCTGAATCCCTGTACCGTTTGCTCGCCCGAGATGGGGAAGAAATTTCGTTTTTGCACAGCTCCTCCACTGTCTTACACTGAGGAGAAATTTTGCCATTCCTGAAAGCAAGGTGAATGTAAATGGAAGCGTTTTCAGTTGGTCACAGCAGCACCGACCTCGCCGTGCTCTACATTGGAAATTTTCTTTAAGGCTGGGAAGTTATAATATGCAGAATTCTGATTTGAAGATAGTCAGTGCATTTTTTTTTCCTTCTTTTTCACTGCATTGTTTCCATGAATTGGTTCAAAATAAATCACTGCCTCAAAAAAAAAAAAAAATAATTTTTATTATTATTTATATTATTATTTTTTATTATTATTATTTTACAATAACCTAAAATGAACAGGAAGGGATGTTTACTAGGAGTTCATGTCATATGTCGTATACAGTGAGTGTGTGTTTGTGTGTATGGCTCCAGAGAGCACTCTTGTGTCCTGGCAGAAGACATGCTAATGCCAACTGACATCAATCTGAAAAACATCAGCTGAAGTAACATGTGTCTAAGATTACATTTACAACCTTCTTAGCAGAGAGGGTCAGTGCGCACACACACATGGCCACACGCACACACACACAGACACACAGACGCTAAAAGTGGGTCAGGTAAAACGAGCAAACACATTTCGGAGACAGCATGCCGTTTGCAATGCCCTCTGAAAACAACAGATTCACCTCTGTGTCCAAACATTGAGGCTCCAATGTGAAGCCATTATCTTATTAAAACAATCTGGTCTTTGTTGCTCAGTGTCCACTTAAACATTAGACATTTTCACAGCGGGACATGTGCAGATAAAAAGAAGAAGAAGAAAAAAAAAAACTTCTCTTTGTGCTGATATTTTAGGTTATGGTCACATGCTCCGCCTTCTCCTTTTTTTTTCTTTTTTTTGCCGGAGACGTCTGCGGGAAATACATCATTTCTCAGACTGTGATATGCATTAGAAGACAAGTGAAGAACCTGGACATCAGAGCGATTTAGATGGGTGTAAAATATGTGTCCTGCTAAAATCCATTTGGACAGGGCCCTTAGATGTGTGTGTCTGTGTGTGTGTTGAAGGGGCAGTAAAGCAGCAAAGACACACACACACACGCACAGACACACACACACACACTGAGGGAAACCATAGTAATGGTGCTAACATCTGTGGCTTGCTAAGTGAACACATACGGAAGACACGGTACAGTTGGATCCGTCTTTCCCTAAGCTTGGGATCACATGTGTGTTTCTCAGTACATGTGTGTTTGTGTTCTGCTGCCTGGCATGGATCCTAAACTTTTTTTTAGGGATCAATAGTTCTAATTAGTAAATCCTGGTCCCTAATGAGGCAGAAGCTCATTCTTGAGTCTCTGGTCAATATTAGGACGGAGGCGTCGACTGTGGTTGGGTTAACGTTAGGCTCAGGCATTAGCAGGTCACGGTTGACGTTAGAGTCAGGCTTGTGTTAGCCTGTCTAAACAGATGAATATCAGTGCTGTGTAAACCTGTCTCTCTGTGTGTTTTTCTTTTATTTGTAAATATGAGCCCTGCTACCAGTTTCCCCTTTACAGTCTCCCACATGCCGATATATTTAACGAGTCGGAATAATTTGTGTCAACCTTAGAGCATCAACTCTGAAACTACATCCTCTGCTGAGGAGCTGCTCAGGGTCTTCCATTTTGTTTTTTTGTCGCGCATCTACTCGGTCTGTCTGTCAAGAGGGCAGCGGGGCACTCGAGGGGGGTGGGGGGCGCTGACGGTGAATTTGTCCTGAACATCCGCCAATAAAAGATCACTGCCGTATTTTACGCTAGAAACGATTGATGACAAGCAGTAACTAGCGTGAAATTCCCTGTAGATTAAATGTCCTAGGAGTTGTATTCCCATCCAACCAAAAACACACATCTGTGAGCGTGTACGGCTGCGCTGTAAGCCTTGGTTTGAGTGTGTCCCCGAACAGCGGGAAGGCACAGGAAACAAAAATAAATCCTGAGATTCCCACAAACCACGTATGTGGACATACAGTACCCTGATGTACTGGCCCATGAATACACACTGCACTGGGTACATGAAGGATATATACTGTAGAAATACACACACGCGTTGGCACTGACTGACTCAAAGGCGTTTAGACTGGAGACACACCAGGGGGGCAAATCACAGCAGGAGACGTGTAGCGTGTTTGGCTGATTACCAATCGAGCAAATACCAGAGCCAGCATATGTTTAGACTGCCATATCCACCCTACACACACACACACACACACACACACACAGAGTTTCACATGCCGATTGATATAATTTTTTTTTCTCCTATGGTCGCTTTTTCTCCCCTTCTTTATTTCTGTCTTGGCCGAGGGAAAGAATGACAACTGGCCTCAGACCAGCGTCTGCAGACAGATTCTAACTGGGTTAGGCAGATAACACTGAACTCACATCGGAGGAGACATCAAGGACATGTTATACAGAAATAATTAATAAATGAGAGGCCACCATTCTGATATAAATTTACAGTTAATTAGACTTAATACAATTTACTGGGTTTCTGAAATGCATGATTCAGTGGCTGGGTGACACATGAGGACAAGGTGGACGAAGGAACGCCATGGACAGAGCAGGGAGCATTAAAGGGAGGAAAGAGAAATGGTCTGGTCCACCACCAGGGCCATTATTATTTTTCCTACCATGTACTTTTACATCTGTTTAGTCCCAGTACGCCGCTTGGGAATTTGGGCTCCGGTTTGATACAAAGGCGTGTTTTTAGTCAAACGGTTCAGGTCAGTGCCAGTAAACTGAGAACAAAGTTCACCATTGTCTACTACAAATGGAAGCTTTCTGAGAAAGCCACAAATGTTTAGTTTCTCCTGAGTGAAGGTATTGATAGGTTGACGGTTTGCCAGTGGACATAAAATGTGAATCAAATTATACTAATAATATAATAGTTTTTGCACCTCTGGGAAACGGAACTGTTTCTATTGTTGCATTAAAATATATATATAAAAAATAATCAATGCCTAAAGCAAAAATAATCCAGGTAAAGGCCTAGGAAGCATAGGACACAGCATGGGTCACCAACGATTTTTAAAGGCCAAATATTTTTGTTCTTGGAGAGATACTTTAGAGCAGGGGTCTCAAACTAGTGGCCCTTGGGCCATTTGCTGCCTGTGGAACGGTATTTTGCGGCCTCCACCTTGATGTGAAAGTTGAATTTGTAATAATATTTATACAAATTCGTTCTCCACATTTTACGGTAAATCCTTTAGTTCTCAAAACCCTGATCCACAGCCTCCTTCTGGTCCAGTGTTGCATTACACAGAATCTCCAGGAAACAGATTTTTAAATTTTCAACTTATTTGAGTTTGAGAGCCCCGCTTTCAGTCTGGACACTCTTATATAATAGTATTAAATTAATTTAATGCTCAATTTATATCCTGATGTGGGCCAGAATGTGCAGTTATTTGGACCTGTTTTGGCCAGCGGACCATCAGTTGGTAATCACAAAGATACAGTTTACAGGAGTGACAGTGCGGTCTGTCAGTGCATGTGTGTACACTTACGTACCCATGAGTTGTGAGCAGCAGATTTCTCTTCACTCCCAGACTCCCTAGTGATGTGTGTGTGTGTGTGTGTGTGTGTGTGTGTGTGTGTTTATTTGCACGCTTGTGTGTTACGGGCAGCCAACTTTCTTTGATTCTTCTTAAGTTTTAAGTTAAACTTATCATGGGTCAGCGCTACATGCCTGGAATTCTGGGGTTCATTTAAGAGACAGTCCTTTTAAAAAGTCATCCATTTGGCCTCTATCTGGTTTTATTTTTTAATGTACGTCATCAGAGTGGGAGAAAGAGAGAGGGAGGAAGAGAGAGGGAGGAAGAGAGAGCCTGGGACAGCTGTGGTATATCCCTCTCTATTGAAATCCAGAATAATGACAGCAACGTCTATGCAAACAACACATTATCCACCATGATGAAAAACATCTTCTGCATAATCTGAAGGATCATTTACCAGAGTTAAAAAAATACTGGTACAAGTGCTCCATGCCTTTCATTATTGATAATAATACTATAAGAGCAACAATACAACAGTACTTTTCTTTCAATGATAAGAAAAATATTTTTGAGTTTCATTACAGTCACTTTAACCAATGTCGAATTTTTAAAACCCAACACCACAAGACAACTCAAAATATACAGTATGTTTAATACCACTTGGATTTTATGCAAGGCTTCCTGCTGTTTTCATGCAGGGAAAGTTGAAGGGGAGAATATGAGGTCAGACTGGGGCCTGAGTGAAAGATATTGATTCCCTCGTAAAAAAGCAACAGTTTAGAACTTGCATGTTCATAACGTCTGCTGGCATGTGTTTCCCTTACCACAGTTATGTGCTATAATTACATTATACTTATGACCCTTTGCAAGGCTGGGAGGGGGCAAGAAAAATCCTTGAACGTCTTAATTTGATCCGTTTCAAACAAGAGAGGCCGATTTTGGGTTGCGGAGAACGAGGCTGCACACATAACGTATTACAAGCGGAGCGGTGCCAGCTAAAGCTGTGCCCTGTTTTTTATTTTCACTTCATATTCTTCACTGAAAGGTTCTTTTGTTGTCTATGCTGGCTGAGTGACTTTAATGAGAAACATTCCATTGTAACAAACATTGGTTTTACAAAGTGAACGTTGTGTTCCTTGTACTTGTTTTCAAATTAGATTCAAAAAAAAGGGGGACGGAGCATTGGCGGAGGCGGAGCCTGGCTGTCCAGCCGCAGCACGACACACTTATTCACGTACACCGTGATGCACGTGGTAATCTTCGCAACTGTACGTTCATCTGGCTAGTAGGATAATGGAGAAAGCTATATTTGAAGTCTGATATGGCCTAAGGAACTGGACATGTGTCTGGAGGGTTTCTGGTTCGATTCCACCAGCTGCCAGGCTACCACTTAGCATGGCATCGTCCAAGCTGTGTTCATGGGTCAAATGCAGAGACCATTTTGTTGTGTGCAGTAGCATGTATCACAAGGTCACAATGGCAAGGGTTTTTCTCTCCTTCCTTGGAGTGGACGTTGTCATTACATGTAGGGCAAATTTTGTGTTACAGGAAACTCCAACCAAGAGTTTCTGCATCAAAATTGTCCATCATTAAAGTTTTATGACAAATCTATCTTGATATTTTACATCATTATTTGTTCGTTTGGTCCACTGTAGGAAGAATTTCGGGAAGAATTCCTGTGTATCAGTAATGTTCAGTTACAAAACCATGGAGGCAGCCATGTTGCCAGACTGTAAAAAATCAGCTACGCCATTGGTGGAGCACTATCCCATGTCCAACCGTGCCACTGCTTGCGAACCAAAATCCTACTACGTCCAAAAGAGACTAGTTTAGCATTAAATGCCTCATCAAATATTTCCTGACAAACCTTTTTGTGGTTAGCTTAACGTAACTCGTTCTTTTTTATGAACGTGGATTTGCGCATTTTGGAGACATTGGTGTGAGATGGGATGATGCAGCCTACCTCGATTAAACATGGGCATAACTATGTTGTGCAGAAGATAACTCAAAATCGACCTTTATTCACATAAAATTCCGACCAACCTTTTTCCACGAAACTGGAATACTATACTATTATTTTTTTCTACCTTGGCTCAGTTATAGGGCCTGGTGTTATTGACAAACTCGGAGCTCGGTCTGTTAAGAGGCAGTGTTGGTGTCTTAAGTGTTGCTTGTGTACAAATTGTGTAGATATATCAACAGGAAATGATCTGTATATGTGTGCGTGTGTGTGAATGTAATTCCTCAGAATAACCGGTGAGTCGGACTACCTGCCGGCGTGAGCTAAGCTGTAGATCGATACCAAGTGTTGTGTGTGTGAGTGTCTTTATGTGAAAGTATTGTGTTGTATGTTCTGTTGTGTGTGAGTGGGTGTGGGTGTGCATATGTGAGTGTGCTGAGGCATCACACAGTTACTGGAACACTTACTATATTTGGCTGCGTCAATGCAACATCAGATTTTATGAAGGCAGTTTATCGGAATCTGGGCAATAAATTTTACGCCAGCTGACAATTGTTTTTCATGTAGAACTAAGAAGCGTTTCTAAATTCTTCATAAAATTACATCTGAGCAGGAAGCGATAAGATGTTGGGGGAAAAAAACAAGTGAATGATGCAGTTAATGCAATGGGTTTGATCGATTCATGAACATTGGATACTGGTAAACTGACATATAAGATGTCAGTCAAATAGACTAGAGAAAGAGCAGCTCTGGAATCAACCTGAAGAAAAATAATTGAGGTTAGGATGGGCAGTATTTGTGCAGCCAACTCTTGGAAAAGACTGCGGTAAGTCATAATTTTATTTTTTTTATTTTAATTTATTTACAGTAGAAGCACTTTTTTCCGCTAGTGTTGGATAAAATAATGCTAATGCTCAAGTCGCTGTGGGATGTGCTTTACTTTACTTTGTCGTACCAGCACGGTAAGGCAATGTTTCTCAAAATGCAGGGCGTATCCCATTTAGGGGCCAAGTTATCACGAGGGGTGGGGCCAGCATAGCAAAAAAAAAAAGTATTTAGTTAATTTGGGCAATCATGGGGAAAGGTTACAGTGCTTGAAATACATTTCCGTGGAAATTTCCAGTGATAGAGACCAAGGGCATTCAAAGTGCATTCAGAGCATCGAGCCAACCATAGCCTACATGCTGCGCATAACAAACAATTAACACCATTTCAGACCAATTGGTGGCATGAGCTCCAACAGAAAACAATGGGCAAAAAAAATCACTCCCTTTTGTGGTCTGTTGTCCTAGTCCTTGACCCAAAATAATTAAAAATAAGTGGTTAACTTCTTCCTCAGGCTCTTGTTTTGGAGTTGGCTGTATTTTTTTTTATTCTCTTTCATTCCATTTATTACAATATAGATCATAATGTTGCTTTTTAATACTAAATATTTTAGATACTGCTCAAGAATGCCAGTGTGATAAAGTGTAATAAATACTGGACTGTGCATTTAGTCATAAACTACTGCATGACTTTCTCATTGAAGTAGTTACCAAAGGTAAACTGGTTAGCTGGTTCCAGTAGGTGCTATGCTGAAGTTCTCCTTTATTCGCCTCTAAACTGGATGCAGAACTCTGCACTCCTGTGGTTAACAATTACAATGTAAAAGAACCATAAAGTACACCAGATATGTAATGTTCAACTCATTTTGGGCAGAACTTCAGGGGGGTTTAAGGCTGTAAAAAAAAAAAAAAATACCCTGCAGCGACACAAACCACAGGCATATATTGTGGAGCTCAGAGTCTGATTGTAGCTCAGTGGTAACGCAGACAGAGAGAGGTCAAATGGCACAAATTACTGGTACGCTGTTACGCAGCAACACAATCATAGATCGCAGAGTAAGCAGAATTAAAAAAAAATCTGGGCGGGGCTTTGCTGCCAGCAGATGTGAATGACATAAACATTCAAAGGTTGTTTTGGAAGATAGAAACTAATGAAGTCATCAAACAGTGACTGGGGCTGGTTCTGCTTTTATGGTAATGTACAGCGATTGCTTGAATGGACTACCTGTATGTGTAAACAACATTAACAACATAACATTAGGAACTTTCAATACAAGACAGTTATGGACTGCAGACAGTATATTAAAGCACATCCATTGCATGTCAACAAAGTCACACTTTGGTGATGAATGCGAAATGAATGCGCAATATTTCAAAGTAAGAGTCTGCAACAGACATCTGCATCGCACATGTCCGTGCTAATACAGAGGCTGACTTTTAGTTGGTGAGTCATGACAGATCCTTAAGGCCAGCGTACACTGTGCGAATTTGCCACAATTTTGTCAGTAGTAGGACTACCTTACGATCAGTTGTGAGAAAAAAAATAACATGTTTTACATCCTGCCGATATGCCCACGACCCCCCCCCCACCATGTCACACTGAACATGCATGAACATACAGTCATGGAAAAAAAGATTAGACCACTCTGCTGTTTTCTTCAATTCCTTATTCATCTTAATGCCTTGTTCCACTAAAGGTTTATCACCTGGGGGAAACAATGAACACAAAACCATGCAATGAC
>JAFBJS010003288.1:83945-123264 GCA_016785265.1 Paraplagusia blochii | reverse complement strand
ATTTGTCAGTACAATGTTATTGCTAGTGATGTAGGAACGGAAGTGATTTTTGTCACTGTCAATAAAACCATGCAAAATGGCCAGAAATCAGCTCTGAAATTAAATTAATTAATTATGAGCCTTTTTTGTTGTTATTATATTTGTCCAGATTAATGTAAATTAAGTGGAAGCAGACTTTTAAATGGACAAGGAATTAAAGAAAGAGTGGTCTGATAATTTTTTTCATGACTGTAGATACGGAGGAAAAAACAAGTCAAAGCAACAGGGAGAAAGATGGTTGAACTGACAGACCAGACTGACCATGTCTGCCAAGACAAATCCTGGACCATACACGCTGGCATTGTCACCTTTTCTTCACCCTATCTGCTCAGAGATGGACACAAATTGTCAAGGAAATTAGTTTTTGCTGAGCATTATTTTCATTGTGTCTAAGTGAGCAACTGTCTCCTTCCTCCTCCTCAGTGGATCACAGCAGTGTTCTTGTTTATTTTTACATTTGTAGCTGTCGATAAAGTTTTCTTGCAAAAGAATAAAAAAATATATATATTTATAAACTCCTCCTTGTCTTTACATTACATTACATTACATTGCAATTGGTTTCGCAGACACGTGTATCTGAAGCTTCTGACTACAGGAGCTAGAGGTGTCGTATATGGTTGTACAGTCGATCAGTCCAAACGCAGCAGACCATCTGATCCTACAGTGCAAGAACACCTGTGGTGAGGTGTGAACCTATCACCCCTGAGATTCACTGGTACAGTGTCAGCAGCATATTGCTGCTATGGTTGAAAAAAAAAAATGGACAGTCCATGCCTAGCTTTACTTGCAGAACCTTCAGTCAATGCTCCTATTATATCTGTCAAAGCAAAAACAAACTCTGGAAAAATTTGGGCTGTGATACTTAATTTTCTGCATAGAAATTTTGCACAATTCCATTTAGAGTCAATTTGATTTATCTTTATTACGACTTCAACACCTGTGATGTAAAAATAAACACTGAAATCAAGGCCAGTCTATGAGAGCTCGTTGGACGCGGCCAGCAATTCTGAGTCACTAATGAGGATGTTGATTTTCGTTGTGATTATCGAGTTGCTGTGACTGTTTGTTGCTGTCGCTCAGCTCTGTCCCTCCCTCCCACGGAGCAACGTGAACATGACTGCCAATATGAGAATTAAAATGAACTGACATCTCATTAGTCTGTCTTTCAATCACATGGATTTTTTTTTTCACACATGAAATGATAAATTAGAGTCCAACTGATGGATAGATTGTCCAAATTTATTGGTTTGTTTATATATCAAAATATCATGTTAATTACAATTTAAAAAAAAATGAAATCTCAGGCTCGAGGCAACATCTCTCCACATACCATCGGTTCACGTATCAACCTCCGAGTTGAGCATTTATGTACGTAACAATACACGAAACTCAAAGGCATCAAACAAATCCAGAAAATTTCTCGCACAGGCAGTGAATTTTTAAAAGCACTTAAAAAGCAGCAGAAACAACTCACACTCCCTCAAAAGCTCTCAGTAAAAATGCTAAAATCTGAGCACTCCCATTATACATAATTTAGGAGAATCTATATTCATAGAAGTGTAGGGCGTGTTGTGCTCAATGGGGTAAAACGCCCCTGTGTGGCTAATGGAATGGCCTGAGTTGCGTGATTGAGTGAAATGTGCTGGAAAGATCGGGAGGAATTTTAGTGCAGATAAATAAAGAGGAGATTGTGCTTTTTACCGGGCGTCAGCATTAATGCAGCATCTCCCCAGGTGATCAACACATTCAAATGGAGATGGAGAGACAGAGTGAGGAAGTGACGGGGGAGACAAAGAGAGGGAGAGACAGATTGGGAGACACAGGGAGAATAAATGAGGAAGAAAGAGAGAGAGGGGACACTTTAAGAAATAGCCCGCCTCGGTTCGACTCCACACGCACAGGGGCCATACTATAACATCTCATATATCATAATAATGTTACCAATGGAAGGTTCAAAGGAAGGGAAAAAAAAAGGGAGTGAAAAAAAAATGGACTTCACAAATTCAAAGTCAAAATAACCAAGGGACATTATGGAGCTTCTACAGTAGATGACTGGAGAAGGCCAGGCCTGTCACATGTACTTTTTTCTCCTTTCTTCTCGTCTTACCCTCCATAATTTTACGTCAAATGTGAACGGGCAGTGCTTTCTTTTCACCTTCCACTCGGCACATCCATTACCTTTGGAGAGATGCAAAGTGAACATTTCAATTGGATTGCAATGGCCAGTTAGCACTGCTTTGATCCCCACTCTGCTCTTTGAGGGCTCCATTGTTCCTGATTTGCTGGCTTGATTTGCCAGCCTATGGATAATGGCCGAGGAGCCACGGTCTGGTCTTCTCCCATCAACCCATTTTCGCACATATGTGAATTACTTTGATATACCCCTAGGTATAGAGTACTTTCTTCATTCTTTTCCACTATGGACTGGGATGGATGTACTGCCTGTATGGCTGCAGCCCAACTGAAAAACACGTGGCGCTAGACTTCAGCACAGACCCTTGTGTTTCAATCCGTGTTTAAAACACACGGAAACTATAGGTGTCAATTCCCCAGGTGCCGTTCCCTGGTGCTTAAATGGAATCTGGGAATTCTACGGTGTGACTGTTGGGACACACGATACTTTTTCTCATCAATCAACGCCTGACACAGAATCTGGTGGAGGGGCGACTTTGAGCCTGTAGCTCCTGTGAACGTTCAGGGCTATACGGAATGTAAACTTTAAAAACAATGCCGAAAGAGAAAATCATAACAAGTGAATTGCGATTATAATAGGGGAAAAAAAAAATGTGAATGTATTTCGGGGCAAAGGCAGAAAAAGGCACGGCACATCCCGTAATATCACCACTCAACGTCAGACCAGCCTCAATGAGCTTTGGGCACAAGGTGACTGACTGCATGATTAAAGGAGAGTGTGTCACCAACGCTTTGAAAGAAGGAGAAACCATGGCAATGTTTTTTTTTTTTTTTCTTGACCCTTTCCTCCAATATTAAAATTTTTTTAAAAAAACAATATCAAGTCAAAATCACCTACATCTACCTGTTAATCCATGTTTTTCTGTTCTAGCAATGAAGTAGAGGTGGGCAAACAAACTAAATCACATTCAAATCCAGATTTAAGCTTGAAAGACTTAAAACAACAACAACAACAAAAATCGATTTATATTATAATGGTTTGGGGGATAAATTGTGTTATAATGACTGACTTTTTCCAACGCCTGTGAACCTGCCACATTGTGGCTCAGAGCATTTGAACCAACTTCTGTTTCGGCTGCAAAATCTACCAGTTCCAGCCGGTGTTGAACTATAAACCATGTTTATTGTTGAATGTTCCCTTCAGGGGAGTGTTCCAACAGTCTAACTTTTGGCTCTACCTGCACCATTTGTTTTTGGAGTCCAGTTAATCTGAAAAGCTCTTTGTTTTACCAACACACACACACACACAGACACACACACACACACACACACACACAGTTTTAATAAAGAATATATTTGAATCAAAAAATAGATTGCAATTGAATTGCAAGTCTAAGAATCAATGTAGGATCATATCGAATCATGCACTTTTCAGCATTCAATTGAAAAAAAAAAAAATCGAAATAATTTTATCATTAACATGATAAATCCACAGCTGCTCTGTGATAAATGACGCTATCTTTGTGATTGCTCAATAGTCTTGGTTCAATCCCCGAACTATAAAACTTTCACTGCATTTCACTTTTTGTTGGTCCTTCAGTGGTGCTGCAGTTTTACTCCTTTATGTTCCATATGCTCATAAACGGCCTTAAAATGAAAACATTTGTGTTCTAAAGAAAAACCACTTATATCTCACAGATCCTGAACCATCAATTCCATTTTTTTATGAAGGTGTTGGAATCTTTCTCAGTTGTAGGAATTTAATATCTGTATCTTTTTTTTTTTCCCTTTTTTACGTCTTGAAGGTAATCATTGACCAGCTTCACTCTCATTTACACATTTGACTGTGTGGGCGAGGGGCTGAAACAGCCCTCGCAAGGTCATCGCCGCTTTCTGACTCTTTTCACGACCCACCTTGGGAACTAAAAAACATCTCGGGTAAAGAGAGAATGCGGAGAGAATTTGCTCAAGTGTCTGGTCTCCTCCCCGATACAAATGAACAATTTGTTTTCCATTTCTTTCCAAACCTTCATCTCAGGCCTTCTACTTTGAAGTGGGGAGAGGACGGGGAGGTGAGGAGAAGGAGAAAAGGGGGCTGCAGATTGTACGATAGTGTGTTTGTCTTCAAAGAGTCCCGACTTGCTTACAAATGCACTGGTGAGTACAGCACCTTCAAGGTGAAATTGATAAATCTGGTGGTTCGCTCTTTCATGACTGTAATAAGCAGCGTGTGTAGAGGAGTCCATGCATTATTTTATTATTTAACGTAGATTTGTCAAACACAAAAAAAAACAAAAATCAAATTATGTCAAAAGATTAAGCCAAATTTAAAAAAAAAATAGTGTGTTTCTGGTGACCTGATCAACCAAGAATGTTTGTGTCCAAATTGTGAACATGATATTTTAGCGTATCAGTGTTAGTTTGTCAAGATTATTAGTTTCAACTCATTCCACCTTATGTGTAAAGCACTGTTTAGTATCCACTGGGTCCACTGTAGAAGACCACAGGGGGAATTGCTTTGCTATCAGTAGTGTTAAGCAAAAACCATGGAGGAAGCCATGTTGATGGGCTGTTGTCAATAACCAGCTACTGCATTGGTCTAGATCAGGGGTGTCAAACTCAATTTCACAGTGGGCCACAATTAAAGACTCTCATGGCCGTGAATAAATGTTGATTTTTTGCGAACACTGAATCCAGAACAGTCGCTTAATATCATCGTAGCATGAGAAACGAAAGGAAAAATAAAACACACATCAGTGGTGTGTGCCTTTATCTGTAGCCTTTCTGGATCCTTTAAATGTATTTTTTTACAAACCTACAACAAAACAAACATAAAAAAACACAAAATGTCAGTGCTATAACAAAGACGATGCACTAAAACTTCAAATCCTACCAGTATATACGACCAATATACTCTAGTACATATTTATTTGATCTTGCGGGCCAAATTGTAATAACACTGCGGGCCAGATTCGGCCCCCAGGCCTGAGTTTGACATCTGTGGTCCAGAGCGATCAAATGTCGAACTTATTACACCCTCAAGAATCTTGCCTTAATGAAAAGGATTGAACTTTTTGCCATAAATGTAACAAACTTCTTTTTTATTCTGAAGTTAAGATAATGTAGTCCACTGACGTTTGAACATAAACATAAACATAAACTTGGGTGCAGAATATGACTTTTGCTTTATTCATGTTTGATTTAAGACATATATCTCTCTACTGACCAATCCTATTATACTTTAATATTTTCATGTTTTTTTTCCTTTGACCCAAGAACAAATGGCTAAGGGTCGACAACCATGAACATCAGCCGAGTCTGACAGTAAAATATTCAGTGTTGGGCTTTTGATCACCACTAAAGTTAGGCGTCTTCAATGAATTTCAGATTTCTAAAATATCCACCAGGTTTCTTGAAACTTATCACATGTCCTTTACATATCAAACACATGCTCCATATTCGCAGCCATTCGGAGATTTTCCACAGACACTGGCCGGTGCAAATAAACAAGCCATGAGGAAAATAAAACATAGAAAAGACAGAGAGGAAAGGGAGAAATCTCATCAATTGTCCATCTGCTAGATGGCATCCTTTGTACCCTCTCTGTCATTTCTGTTTCATCTGCCGGGATGGACAGAATCTTTCCTCTCTCTCACGCTGGGATGACTGCTTCACTTCAGTCCCCGGAGACACTTTTTTTCCTCTGTCTCTCTGGCTTCGCTCCTCTCTCTTTTTCTCTCAGTGGATGCTATTTTCCTGAAACTTTATGAATTAGTTACAACCTTTAAAAAAAAAAGGAACAACCTTAAAAAAAAAAAAAAAAAAAAAAAAAAAAACCTCAACCATCTTACTTCAGATTTTACTTCATCCTCTTCTCCACCTGGACGTGGAGCTAACATCTACCTCCAGACAGGCCTTGCGTCAATTTGCCTGTCTACCTTCATTCCCTTTTTTTATAACATTTCTGTATATATCTCCACATATACATATGGAATGTTTGTGCGCGTGTTGTCCAACTCCTTTGTGACCGCTTTCCTGAACCCAAACCCTCGCTGCACGGGGGGGAAATGGCGGACTGTGGCAACGACAGGGCAGTTTTACAGTGCACCGGGCTGAATGTTAAACTTATATTTAATGTATGACATTTCACACAAATCATTCGGCCACAGACATGACCCTGGGGTATTCCGCAGATTGCTTTTTCAGTGCCTCAGCAACTGTGGAATTATTCGTCCCAGAGAGAGAGAGAGAGGGAGAGGAAGAGAGAGAGAGAGAGAGAGAGGGGAGAGGAGCAGAAAAAAGCTTTTGAGTTTAGTGAAATGATCGCCCTCTCGCTGCTCTGGCCATCCCAGACTGGAAGCTCTATCTCTTTTTTCTCTGCCTCTCTCTCTGTGATATCATGATCGCAGGGCTGTGCCAAATTGAAAACATCTTGGCAGTCTGGAGGCTGTATGAAATAACCATATATTATGTGTAGTATAACACCCGATTGGATAGCAAAACAATTATGCTGTTTGCAGTCTCCAAATATTCCCCGTGCCCCTTTCAACTCTCCACACCCTTCATTTCGAGGAAGAAAATCTTCTGAGGCGAGTGTGAAAATTATTTCAGATTTGTAAATTGGAACTTGGATTTGAACAACCAGACCCCTCCCTAAATCTTGTCTGATTTGAAAGAGTCTTCAGCAGTTGACGGCAGTATCTGCGTACTCCGGCGCGGCCATGTGTACACATTTAGAAAAAAAAAACGCTGTTAATATCTCGTATTCAATTCCCCTCGGTGAGGCATTTTTCAGCCAACATGATATGGAAATGGCGGCAGCCACAGTAAGAGTTCATGAATACACAGTGAACAGGGCCCTCGTGTCCCCAAACACTGCAATGCCTAAAATACAATTTTTTTTTCCCCCTTTTCCTTTTGCTTTCATTGCAAGATTTACAATTTTTCTTAGAAAAAAAGAAAATATATAATAAAACGCAGGAAAATGTCCCCATTGTCTTCGACGTCTTGTTGTCAGCTCTGCGAAACAAAGCTTCGTCACCAGTGCCTGGGACGGATGGGTCATCCATTTTCTGCGAGGGAACATTTTTCAACATTTAGGTTTAAATGTGAGAGGTGTGCCGTCCACTACATCAGTGTCACTCTCCCCTTTCAAGGTTAGACGGTAGACGTGGGATTTAAGGTGCATTAGGCTGCGGCTAAAAATGAAAACGCAAACAGACATGAACCACTTGGAAAATACTATAAAAGTGAGGACCTATGCATTAAATGCAGATTTTTTCTCTTTTTTCTGATTTGAGGTAATTATATTATGATCAGGGCATAATTTGAAATATAATGCATTGTCTGGAACTGCCAACAAACAAGTTTTTATTTTGAGAAAAATCTAGTTGAGTGCAAGAAAACATATACACAAAATGTTCAGAGAAAATTAAACTTAATTATATCATAGCTCTCTGGGGTTTTAGCATGTTTCGTGGCCAGACAAACAAATATGTTACAGTCGGGATCAGAGATGAGAAGATCTGATGGTGCTTAATTATGAAGCATCATTTCCCGTAGCTTGGAAAATGAGAGAGAGAAAAAAAAAAAAAACATATGTGGGTTCCACATACAAACAAACTATATTTCATTCTCTCTCTCTCTCTCACTCACTCCCTCACACACAGACACACAGATATATTAACACTTTAAGTCACAACCACAGTCAACAGCATAATTATCAGTTTTCCCTCAGGGTGTGAGGAAACCTGTTCCTAATTGGAACCCAGTCGGGACTTTACATGGATTAAAATACATGAGGCTTCTGCAACAGTCACACACACACACAGACACAGACACAAAAACACACCGGCTAAATAAGTTGGCGACGTTTTCCAGTGAATTCATGGTAAACCTGGCATGATTCCCGTTGTCTCCCGACACACGGGTCGAGCACAACAACGCCGTCTCCAAAGCACAATTACGCGATATTTTCCCCCTGTTTTGTAATCTGTTTTTCTTTATTTTTGTTCCATTTCCCTGACTTAAGCTGTTGTCTAATGGACAGGATCGTGACAGAGAGGAGTTTGGTATCAGATTGAAGCCGGTTGCCCTTTTTGCCAATTTGCGAGCATTCTCCGCTGTACTTGTAAGATGGCCAATTAGCTGACCGTCTGACAGAGGCTCTCTGACTGTGGCTATTAAAACACACACACACACACACACTTGGAGGGAGCAGAGACACACACACACACACCTTACACAGTGCGCCGTTGCCTCTGACTGTCCATCTCTATCAAGCTGTTTTTGCAAGAAACACGTCTGGGCCTCACCCCTCACCTTGTGCACACCATTAAAACACACACTACACACACACATACAGGCCTACACACACACACACATACACAAACACACCTTCATTTTCTCATAAAAAAGGATGCGGTGCTCCCTGACCCTTACCTACACCACTCCTCCCTCCCACCTCTCCTCTATCCTCTTTCTCACCTCCTGGCCAGTTTTTTTACACCTCCACCTCCACCTGCCTCCAACACCACCTCCTCGTGGTAACTCCACTCCACCCGCACCCAACCTTCCTCCTGTTTTTTATTTATGTTTTTCAAAGTATAACATTTTATTTTTTTCTTCACTTTTGCAAAAAAGAAAATAAAATACTATAACAAATAAATCAAATAAAAACATGAAATAAAATGCTTAAATATATGGGATGGATGACTAATATATGTGTAATATAGTGTTTGGTACAGTTGCACATAACTAAGATAAAATGACAAATATAATCAATATATTTAAAAATAGTAATAATGTATTTTTAGAGATTAAATAAAAAAAAAAGACCAGTAATTCAATATTAAAGACAGCAAAAAAGCAGGACAATCACGAACAGCAACAACAGAAAACAAACACTACAATAACAAAAACACTCTGGGGACACTTTCCACAGAGCTTCTCAACTCCTGACCCCCCGATGTAAACGCACACACTCACACGGAAGCGCAGACACACACACACACAAGGAGGCGCAGACATACAAACACACACACACACGTGCAGCACACACTTGCGTTCATGTCCATCAGATTTTGTTGTATGGTAAGCTTCAATCTCTGTCCCGTCTCATCTCTTACCACACTCAGGTTAGAGGGTCCCCGCAAAACACAGGAGGCGCTGTGTCTCTGGATGAGGTCAACAGTTCCCCGGGACTGTAAAAGCAGCAGGCACCGACACCTGCAGGTGCAGACTCATGCGCACCAGCCATAAACGGACACATTGTCGTAAGTCATGAGCACGGAGAGCAAAAACATGTGCAGGGCTGTGCTAATCCAGATGTGAGATGTGTATACAATATACATACATGGGACATACACATATATACACATATCTATATATATATTTGTGTATATATACACGTATATATTGGTGTGTTACATATACTATACATAGTCTTGTCAGCGCACCTGCTATTTTACGGTACTGTCAGACACAGTCAAAATGGTGGCCACAATAACAGCGGGCTTAGCTTTGATTCCTAATATGGAGGAAACAATTCTATTTTTCTGTGGGGCTGCTGATAGTGAGAGATAAAATTCACCTCTCCGCCTCCCTCCTTCTCCTCCTTCACAGACTGACCCACTCCTTCACACACAGACACATATATACACACACAGTTCTTTATTTATATAAATATATATATATATAATTTTTTGTGTCTTGTCAACCAGACCTTACAGTGTGTGTCAGTTTTTGCAGGAACACGCAGGTAAAAGAAGCTGAGGCTGTGACAGACGTTTCCTAAAACCTGGCGTTTTTTTTTTTGTTTTTTTTTCCAAATGTAAGGAGAAAAAAAATTAAAGCCATCTCCAGCAATCAAATTTCAGTAGAGAAATACGTTCCTTTAATGCAAACACAAATATGCCAACATTAATTCCGGCTCCTGTATATGTTTAAAATGAAATAAATTGTATCAAAATGACACAGGAAGTTAATATATTTGCATAGAATTAAAGAAATGTAATATTTTCATATGGTGTCTCAGAAAAAAATGAAGCAAATGAAGAAAAAAAAAAAAAGTTCTGCTCTGCTTAGCATTATTTGCAATGTAAATTCAATCTGCATGTCTATCTGTTATTATTTCTAATTAATTTCCCTCCAAATCTTTAGAGATTATTTCCGGCCCAGAATTAACACAAAGGAACTTCTTGCCTCAGTTCCCTCACCAGTGATAATTATAAACTTAACAGGCTTTGCTAATTTAAAAATGCTATCTGCATGACATCAAATATACATCTTTGATCTGACTCTGTCCCCGATGGTTAAATGCCTTTAATTATATTCCTAAAAAATTAACTTTTCCCGAATAATTAACTGACTCCTTGTGAATAATTATTCGTGCTTAATTAATTCCGGTGACAAACAAACTCCCAGTGTACACAGATGTGCACGTTATTACGCGAATGTGCAGAGAATCCATCAAGTGCGGATGAAAACAACAGACTGGGCTGAGCTTCCTCTGTGACATTGTCTTTACGCAATCTGCGCAATTGGCGCAACACATCCGTGACTTCGACTTGGAGCAATTTCCCTAAGTCTCTGTATATCATGAAGCCTAATACTCATGCACAGTAAAAGCTGCACAAAGCACACGTATGACCCACATGTGTTGTCGACGATCAGGGGAGACCTTCTCCATATCTCATTATATTCCCCTATAGCATATCAGCATCTCCCTAGGTGAGTGTGTATACACAGGGAGGGAAAGGCAGAAAGAGTCAGATGATTCATATTATCTTTATCACCCGGCTACAGGAGCTGGATTGCCTCCCTTCTCTCCTTTCCATCTCTCCTCCCCATTATGTAAAACTATGGATTAGGTTTGGTGTGTGTGCACGAATCCTGCCTTCAGAGGTGTGTGTTGATATGCATGCATATACGCGTTTGTGACGTTAAAGAGTGCGTTTGAGAGGATAGCGGGCTGTATGCGACTACATCCATGCATGCATGTATGCAACCATGCAGAGACCCCTCTCCCTCTCTCCCTCTCTCCCTCTCCCTCTCTCTCTCCATCTATCATGCATCCATAGGTCTATCAGCTTTGGGAATGAGGTGTGGAGAAAAGGCTTGGGAGGGGCAGGGGTAGAAGGGTGAGGGGTACATGAGGGGGAAGAGAAATAAATTTAGCCCCCCTACTTTAAAAATGCACATACATTTCCATACATTGCTAAGGCGGAGAGGTGCCCGCACCCTCGCTGCTGTATCCCCAATATCAGCCCCCACCCCAACACACAGAAACACACACACACACACACACAAATACAAAACAGAGCAGAGATGAATGTGTACGTCCCGTTCGGTGAGTGTGGGTGAAAATCTAACCCTCGCTATATTTATCTTCATAAGAGCAGAAGGTTGGTGACTGTAGTCCACGTCCACGTGTGGGGGTCTACAAGTTCATTTACCTTACATGAGGAATATATATATATATATATATATATATATATATATATATTGCTACCTTGTATTATTGTTTATGCTATTTCCAGTAGCTAAACAAAGTAGTTGGTCATAAAAAGGTTTCAGTCTATACAGGGTATTGGGTGTGGTGATCCCTATTATTGGTTTAACTCACTGTGACGTTTCCGAACAACATGATCTTAAGTTCAAAAATAGAAGAGTTAAGTTTAAGCTTAAGCCAATTAAAAAAATCTCACAAAACATCTTGTCCATTCTTTATGGTTTAGCTTTTTTTTGCAGCGCTAGCTTCTTCACGGCGTAGTAAAAACTTGGTTCATCAGCTGTGGCGCAGTTGGACATGTGATTGTGTTGGACCAATCCAGTAGCTGATTGGTCCTTCAACATGGCTGCCACCAAATGGTTTCTAACCAGTGCTTAACAGATATGCTGGATTGAGTTGACAAACACTGTTTACACTAAAATATCGAGAACAATTTATTAGAAAATCTTTACAGTCTGGAATCGTTATGTGGAAATTCTTAACAATTGTAAAAAGAAAAAAAAAATATTCGGCCTAGTAAAAAAATTTCAAAAACAACAGTAACCAGCCCAAACAACTAAACATAGCTTTCACACTGCCACTAAAAGTATCTCAGGATGTTCAATTCACAATTGAACACTTCATTCAAGGCAACATCTCAGGAGGACCACCTGTCAGGAGTTGCACTTTCACGCTAAATTTACAATCTTCAAACTATTTCCTTTTTTCCCGTCCCCGCACCAAAATTTGTTTGATGCTAGCATCCTCAATAGTTTATAATGCATTTGCCGTCTGTCATGTCGCCGTGCTCTCAGCTAGAAAAAACAACAAGCACTAGAACCTTTCCCAAAAAGCAGCCCAAACAGCCACCCCTTGTAGATAATGACGGCCTGTCGTGGGAGAAGGGGAGAGAAACACAGGTGTGGTTTATTTAAGTGATGCTAGTTTGTTCAGGAGAAATGTTTTTTGGGCTTTTAAAAAGTTCCATTTTGCACTCCTCAGGTGCGGCAGGTGAGGTACCCCAGGGAGGTATGCATTTTGTGTGCGCGTGTGTGTGTGTATACGTGTGTGCGTGTGAGCTGCATTAACTGTGTGTACTCTAAAATATTCCGACTGAGCTGTCTCGCAGCTCACAGAGCAGGAAGATGTGTCCTGTCTCCTGCATTCTAATGTGAGTGGGTTTTGGAGAGCAAAAGTAAACAGATATGCTTGCTTGAACACACACATGAAAATGCGTGTAAGCGCACACCTGCTGCCTCCGCACGTACGCATGCACGCACAGCCGCACAGCCGTACCGCATGAATATCAGCTTAGCATATGTGAACATGACACGTGTGCGCGTTTCACCATTTGCCGCCGGTTCGTCTTCGCGTTGGTCTGCCCATCACGCTCATCAGGAGTTTGTTTCGGCCTCGCTGATAAACACGGCGGCGTGATAAATATTCAGGATGGGATTATTTATCACAGGACAATCAGGGGAAGGTAGTCAGGGCGAAGGTGGGCTTGTACAGCGGCAACCTGAACCAGAGCCGATCTGCACTCGGTGCTTTTTCATATCACACCTGGAGTATGTGACCTGTAACATAAGACGGTCCAAGACAATGAGCTGCCCAGTTGCCAGGGGGCGTTAGTTGACAGAGCGTTATGGCAGGAGGCAGGAGGGATCGGTAGAGGTCGAGCAAAAGGGTGGGACGGAGCCCTTCAAACAAAATATTACCCTTTAAAAGTCTCGCCAACGGAATGATCCGGATCTACCCAGCTACCGCATTTTTCCTCCGACTCCTCCTCAATCCCCAGGACCCATCTTCACTTCCCTCTTACTCACCCAATCCGTTCACACACACAGATGTGTTGTCTGTCAAGGCTATGATGATAAATTAGCGCGAGTGCTGCTGGCGAAATAGGAGCTGGTGTCTGGAGTACAGAGGCGATCCAGTGGACAATGCCTGGGATGAAGCAGTGATAGTTCAGCTGTGGCTGAATTATCAGCCTGGGGAAATGCTTTGGATGAGACTGAGGCCCGGATTTGTTCCCATCCCTGTTGACGCATCGCTAAATGTAAAAAGGGAATTTGCCTTTCATAAAAAGTTAAATTATATATATATATATATATAAGAACATTAGAGTTGTGTTGATTTGCAATTTTTTTTGCAACTTTATTACAAAAATTTCAGTTATTTATTAGTTGATGATACTCTTCAACCTTGTCCGTATCGTATCAACACATTCACAGTTAGTCATTAATTAGTGTGAGTGTGTGTCCAGGTTAAACTATAAGATAATTTTTCATAAACTGGTTGAGAGGCCACTGAATGTGTGGATTTTTTTTTTCTTGATTTTGATTTCTTCAGAATAAGACCAGGTTTGAGAACGAGATTAGGCATATATATTTATAATAGTTTAGGTCGAGGCTACATGATAGTATATATCTGGGACAGAGAGTGAGAGATGGGGGGAGGTGGAGGGGTGGCAGGTTTGTAGTGGGGGCTGCATGCCAATGTTACTCTTCTTTTTTTCGTGAGTGTGATTTTGTTTTTTGTACCTGCAGGCTTTCGGTTAGTGTGTGCGAGTGTGTATCTGTTTTGTGTGAGCGTGTGCGTTTCTGTGTGCGAAACAGACATGTGTTTCTCATGAAGGCCCTTGCCGGGCAAATTAATTCTCAGAAGTTACGTGGCGGGGGCTCTCCTTCCCTTTGAAATGGGGCATACTGCTCCTTGTAATCAATAAGTCAAGCCATCTCGGCCGCATGTTGCAACCCCCCGGCACACAGATGAAGAAGCCCAATTTACCCATCATAAATTCTGATTCCCACAATAAATATGAGAGGAGGTCCCACGGTATTAGAATATCTGGAATCTCAGGGGTGTTTGAGATACCGACTGGGCCCGGCCTCGGCCTGGACTTGCTTTGTTGTTTAGAATATAGGCTTTGTGTTGAATAGTAATGATCCAAAGATCCAAGGCCAGGAGTATTTATTTGTGATGTGAAGGAAAAGAATCTGAAGTCACTCTTGTTGAGATATGAAACACTTCTTGCCTAAAAAAACCTGGCCGCAAATATACAGTATATTTGACCAATTGTGTAGAGAAAAAAAAGCACTTTTGCCAGAGTACTTTGGGGGTGATGTGTACATTTGGGACACGTGCTTTCTCACTGGTTGACCCTCTAATGGGCAAACATGGGTCTGAGGACTGAATGTGGCCGGTTCGGGTTTTCAATCGGCCCACTGAACTCGTCCAAAATGTTTTTAATTTATATAATCCTTATATTTCTATTATTTTCCCTGCAATTTCTTCATTTCTGAACCTAAAAGCGTCTAAGCATGACTACTACACACCATTTTCTTTAATCACACAAACGCTCAATCTACCTTTAAGACCCATTTCCGCCCCAGAAGTAAGAAAGTTTCCCCATGCCTGTTCTAGGCATGACTGTGAACCCAGAGGGAGGCACTGTGACTAAAATGTAACACGCCCACATTAAGTATGAAGGCATGCAGGCGGCGTAAGAGGCGTCCAAACATGTTCTTTTTTTTTCACACCGACAGAGTGAGAAGGGCAGAGCGTAGTTGGACTCTTAAGTAGGTGAATCTGTTGTCAATCGCTGCGATGGGAAGACACCTGTTCTACAGCACAAGTGGATTTAACGTAATCACATCTGCGCAAGAGCACAAACATAATTTAATGCAACGGGGCATCTGCAACACCGGTGGCGTTTTATCTGTCTTTTTTTCTTGGCACGGGCCTCCTCCTCTTCCTCCTCCACCACCTCCGCCTCCTCCTTTTCCACCAAGCGGTTCCGTTGTTACATGACATTTATGGGGCTCCCGTGAACCCTGATGCATGTTACCCAGACAACTGAGACAGGCTGAGCGCCCATGACAATAAAACGCCAAAAATTCTGTCATGGCCAAATGTGAGTGGCCTGCTGCCAGCGCGGCAGATGAAATTGTCCAGGAAAAAGCAAAGTCTCTCATATCTCTGCACAGGAAAGCCTTATTTCATTTGATGAGAGAGGAAGAGAGGAGTGAAATAATATGAGGGAAGGCTGGCAGTGAGACTAGAGAAAGGAAACTGGAGGACAGAGTAGCTTTCCCCGTGAGTCAATATGGCTGTCTTCATTTGTAAGGCAGTGTTAAAAGCACTAATTCCTGACCTGTTAGTTACATCTCAGAAGAGGGAGAGCCGTGTCAGGTGCTAATCCATAAGTCTGCAGCTAAGTGGTTCATCAGCCGCTGCCTCAGATCGAATGTCACCAATTAAGATGCCTTAATGCCGGGCTAATTGTACTCAAAGTGTAGCGCTCTGTCTCTCACATGATCACACACATGATTAAAGGCCTAACAGGCGTGCGCGCACACGTACTTAGAGATCTACAGACACATTACTACTGCGAGAGCCGACGACGTGGAGGCAGCTGTTAAGTGTAGTCAGCAACGCAGGCTGTGATTGGCAAAACAATTTAGCCACATGGTCGCATTATTAGCAATTACCATCAAACAGGTTTTAACTTGATTGGACAATAATTGACAACAATTTAAGTGAAATGATTGAACGATGGGCTAATTTATTTGGCAGATTAATCTGATTGAACTTTTTTTTAAATGATGCGCAATGTCTACATTAAATAATTCCAACTTCCATCCGCCTATTTTTGGGTTATAAATATAATTTCTTCAAAAACAAAAGTTTACAGCTGTTATTATTCATTCTTTTAGGATTGTTTGTCGTATTGTATCTTACTCAGTGTACATATTCAGAATCTTTGGCCATTTGTTTCAAACAGAAACAACATTTTTATGTTTCTGGTTTTGGGTTGCACCCAAAAAAAAAAAAAATGGACGTTCTTGGAATGGTAAATTTGGTGAATTACGTTCCTTGTCAGCTGTTCAACATGTTTACCAACAGTAGGCTTATATGGGGGCCTAGTGGTTGAGTGATCGGACTTGGCTCGGCAAGGCGCCCAAAGCTGCCAACTTCTCACTTTGGTGATGGGTTAAATGCAGAGGTCACATTTCGTAGTGTGTTGTGGTGTGAATCACAATGTCACAATGACACAATATATAATGTTGCAACATATATATACAGTATATATACACACACACACACACACACACACACACACCAATTCCGGCCATGGTTTCCGTTAATTTCGGCTCCACATCCCTAGCTGTTGCATTTAGACTTGTTTGTTGTCGGGTCAAACAAACATGTGGTCACATGGGATTCTAAAACATGTTTTCCATATTAACACAATATTTAATGTTGACCAGCCCATTATTAACATGGACAAATATATCTTGTCTGAAACTTGCATTTCAATATTGACAAACTATTATAGTTCCCTCTTCTTGTTGCCTTTGGGATGTGACAGAAGTTGGTTGTCAGTTTCGCCCATGGTCTCCATTCAGTCAGTGAACGTCACAGGAAATAAACCTCACTGTAGACTTTTAGGAGACCAACAACTTTGTTTGTAGGCTACATTTTTTGATACTGTATATATATACATATATATATATATATAGTGTTTGAAAAATGCCTAAACTTCAGTTTCAGTTTTTTCAATCCTTCAACCAGTTCATAGCCCTTATAAATGTTATATTGACTATATGTAAAATTATTACAATGAATTGGTGGAACACAGTCTGTCATTGGCCAGAGCACTATTATATTATCTCCGCAGCAGATTTACACACTTACAAGTGTGGGTTTGGAGGTGGAGACATGCTGTGAAGAATGGGAGCAGATAGCATCTGCCTCTCCCTGCCTTGGCCCACAGGTCCGAGGAGCAAAGAAAATTGTGTCTGAAAGAGGATGATACCCATCGGAATGTTAATGGTGCTGAATATTTCAGAGGTGGGATCATCACATGGCAGGAGGAGGGCAGGCGGGCGGGTTTCCCGAAAGCGTTTAGTGGTCGAAGTTTCTCTCTGTTATTGTAAACCCAAAGTCAAAGATGATTTCAATGCGCAGCTAACAAGGTCCAGTTGCTGTGGAGGAGGAGGAGACTGACTCTCCCTCTCTCCTCTTCCACATCATAGTGAACACTGAGCTGCAGTGTCTGATGGTTTGGAAATGTACACACACACACACACACAAACACACACACACACAAATTATACACAAATAATTTTTGGAGCGCAAATTATATGTACACAAATCATCTGTTTCCAGAAAGTAGTTAGCAAACTTCCCAAAAGTGACATAAAAACAGCACAACAGCTGAGTAATTTATGTAACCTAATCTTTGGAAAGACAAATTAGAAAAAGGATGTGCTCTGTTGTTCAGGACACTTTTTTTTTTTTGGGTTGGGGGGCCATTTCTCCAGATTCAACACTAATCCATATCCAGGCAGATTTAGTGCTTAATGGCTCCATAAGAAAGATCTTAATTATTATTGTAATTATCTTTGGCAGGTCGTGCGTAGGCCTTCAGTGACGCCATAATTTTGTGACATTAATTATTAATTACAATATATCACCCTTAATATAGGCTCATCAAGCAACACCTAGTTTCCCAGAGCATTCAAAATCCTTTTTTTTATTTTTTGATTCCAGGCGTAGCAGCCTTTTTAAAAATTCCTATGAACTGACACATTTGCCCACGTTTAGTCAAAGTGCGTAAACGTATTGTCACAGGTTTGACAAAGGTGATTCTTAACGCGCGGGACATATGCAAGTTGCCTTCTGCGTAGGGCCAGCTAGAAGGCCCTGAGGTCGCAATCTCGCCAGATTATTGGTCTGAGCGCTGTAAAATAAACGGGCTGTGTCCATTCACTTACAACGAGCAGAGCCCTCACTTTTGATTCTGAAGGTTCTGGCAGGTTTCATGGAACATTAGCTAGCTGAAGTTTTTCAAATGTAAAAACTCTTTTAATATTTAAAAAAAAACTATTATACAATTTTCTTTAAAACTAGTTCTGAATGAATGTGTTTCTCTGTGTATGTTTAGGCCTTCAGAGCTTTGCTGGCCCTGATGGCCTGAATGTATATAAAGTCAACCAAAGGAAGTCACAGAAGATTTTTTTTTTTTTTTTTTTACATCATGTTTCATCATGTTTTCCAGAAGTTCATGGTCAATTTATTCTGGTTCAACTATTGATTTTGTTGTTTAAGTGTTGAGTAATATGAATTGTTCAGATATCAATATTGCAGCAAAAAATGGTTCCCAACCAATGTTCAAAAATGATTTAGTAATAATGTCTATTTACTTGGGTCACCACAGTTTGTCACTTTTAAAATAGGTTTCCCTAGAATAGAGTTTGGGAAACAGTCATGTTGACCAGTGCGGGGGCAGCACCTAAATCTCCACATCTTTTAACATAGATTTTAAGACATTGATCCATTGGTAAATGTTTTCATTTTCTACAGCAAGTTGGTAAAGTTGAAAACACAGATTTTTTTTTTTTTGTCGAAGTTTTTTATTTATAGTGCCTTTGTCTGAAGAAAATCTTTAAGTAACTGCTATTCCTTGTGGCTCTTTTACGGTGTCATAATGAAATATCCTCTAACATTACACATATGGTAAATCCAGTTACCATAGCTATATGACATAAGTAGTTCTTAGATTTTTTTTTAAGGCCGGACAGAAGAATCATGGGAGCCATAAAAAACAAGGGGATTGCCCCAACAGTCCTTATAAACATCTGGTGACCACTAGGCTACCTCTATGTCAGCCGAAATGACTGCCTGTGAGAGAGGGGAAGAGGAGGGAAATGTTCTAGAAATGTTATTTTTCCTACTAAAGTTAAATCTGAAGTTATTTCGGGAAGAGGGGAAAAAAAAGATAAAGGTAAGGGAAGGAGCAGGGAAAGGGGGACAGGCGTCTAAAATTAAGGAAATTATTGCATGCTCCCAGATGTGAGCGAGGAGAACGACCTGGGAAAGGCAAAGTTGTCCCCCATCAATCATTCCCATATGCTTCCAGAGAAATGGATCCTACAGGACACTTCATATTCCTCTTTCTGATTAGTTCATTTCAGAGATGAAGACGACGGGGGAGGAAAAAAAAAAAAAAGGACGGTGGGTCGGGTGAAACCCAAGAACAGAGGGGGTTCAATGTCAAAATTAAGGCCTGTTATTTAAGACTTCAGGGATCCCTCTTTGTCGGTCTCTTCCTCACGATTTTTTTTTTTCTTTTTTACTCTCCCCACCTGTGCTCCATCTTTTCTTTTCAGAGGTTGGTGTCAGGGAGCGATAGAACCGGGCCAATGTGTTCTTAACTCTGATCAAAGGGAGGAGAAAGGAGAGCTTTTCTAATGACTGGCATTCCCTCTCCGTTCTTAATCCACCGCTCCTCTCTCCTTCCACTGTCTCCCGTCTTTCCCCGCTCTCCTCACTTGCTTTCCTCTCTCAGGGCATCGGTAATTATCGCTGAGGTCTTAGTGACTGCAAATGAAATTACCATTTAAGAGAGAGGGAGAAAGAGACATCCCCTTTGCCATAGCAGAGGGCTTAAGTGAGGCAGCTAGGGTTTCAGCTATTGATTTTTAAACTGCTACATCAGAGGGTGTAATGCTTTCATAATTTCAAATAAACTGTCTGGTTACAAAGTACTAATGAGAGAAAAAGTGAGAGCAGGACGAACAAAGTAAAAGAAGGAGGAGGACGAATGGGAAGTGCTGATGTCCAGGCGAGGAAATCAAGATTGCAGAGATTTGTCAGTAATGTTTCAGCAACTGGTTGATTTGATTGATGCATTAAAAAAAGAACAAAGAAAAAAAAACACTTTTAAGTCGATGGATGAAACCATATTATTGTGTTCCTAGTCGGATGGACAAAGTTTTTCTTAAAATAAACATGAGTAACGCTAATGTAGAGTTACGTTTTTTGTTAGATGGCTGTGTCTATGGTTATGCAGGGTGGACCATAAGGTGATCCTTACGTTCTCTTCTCGCTCTGACGATTCCAAACTACATTTTCGGAACATTTTGATGGGAACATAGTCCCAAAAAATCTTGTTTATCATTTATGGTGAAACATTCCGTGCAGAACTAGCTTCTTTAGGTGAGAACAAGTTGGTTTTTGGGCAATGGCACAGTTCAACACGTGATTGTTCTAGACCAGGGGTCTCACACTCAAATGACTTGAGGGCCATCACACTATCATTTCACCGAAGGGTCGCGTCAGACTGCAGTCTTCAATATAATTTAATAATAATAAACAAAAAAAAATCAATAATAATATCAGTTTCCCATAGATTCTGTGTGATACCACACTGAACGAGTAGGAGGCTGTGGATCAGGGTTTTGAGAACTATAGGATGATAATAATAATGTGGAGAACAAATCTATAAGATATTATTAAAAAAGTATCTTTCAAATTAAAGTATAAAATATTATTCCACGGGACACAAATAGCCCATGCCCCGCAAGTTTGAGACCCCTGGTCTAGACCAATGGAGTTTCTGATTGAAGACAACAGTCCATCAACATGGTTAACTCCATGATAAATGTTACTGATACAGAAAAACTCTCCTTGTAGTCTTCTACAGTGGGCCAATAATAAACAGTGCTTTATACAGATGCTGGAGTGAGTTAAACCACTAACTTTCAGGGACATTTGTAAGAAAAACGTACAATGCATTCATTCTTGGTCAATTGCGATACCAGAAACTCTCATTTTTAAAATTTTTTTAACTAACCTCTATAGAAATCCAAGGTGTAGCTCTGTGAGTTTTAGTCCCCGGTGATGGAACGCAAAAGACAATGAAGATGAGGGTTTGAGAAGGAGAAGGGACATTTTCTTTTGGATGACACTGCATAAACTCAAATCTCTTTTCTTTCTGCTTCCTCTCTCTCTTTTTCGTTCTCTCTCTGTCTCTCACCACAGACCGCAGGCCGTTGGAGGCAGCTTAGAAATCTCTTACATCTGGAAGAGCCATAATTCATGGGATTTGGCCTGACAGCCATGACAGGCATTGGGGCGGCCAGCAACAACTGTCTCCTGTGTTAGCGGCAGCAGCAGCATTGTGTGTGTGTGTGTGTGTGTGTGAAAGTGAGAGACAAAGAGTGACAATATCCACTACAGTATGTGTACAGTGTGCATGAAACTTTTATTTATGCAGGGAACTTGTGGAGATTAGACCCTCCTGAATGAGGTTTGCTCAACTTTTTATTTGTTGAACTAACTTTGGACATGTGTTCCGGCCTGTGTGTAGGCTGTGTTTATGGTAATGCATTCATAGCACGGTTGCGAAAAAGGGAGCGAGTACATTTTCTCAATTTTATACTTCAACTTCTGCTCAGAACTGTGGCAGTTTTTTTTTTTTTTTGTTTGGAAGAGCAATGCAAGCCCACTCCATTTACCTTTATTTCTGTGTAATCCATATCCACAAAAAATATTTATAAATATATTCATGGGAAAAATTATTAGATCACCCTGGTGTTGTCTTTAATTTCAAGTTCATTTTAATACCTGGTTAAACCAAAGGTACATTTGTATGGATGGATATTATGATAACAACAAAAATAGCTCGTAACAGTTTTATTCCAGAGTTGTAAATTAATCAAAATCAAGTCAGTTCTTCATCAATATCTATGGCACTTTACTGAGAAAAGGTGTTTTTAGACATTCCATGTTTTCCTAGTCATTGTATTCCTCAGGTAATGTACCTTTAATGGAACCCGGTATTAAAATGAACAAAAAAAAAAAAAAATGAAAAAAACAAGGATGGTCTGATATTTGCTTTTCTCACTACAATTTTATCTAGATAACTTTACATGAAATAATTTCTAGTTTTTTAACAAATCATTTTTTTAATAAAAGTAAAATGAAAAAAGGAAACTTAAAAAAAATCAGTTCGATTTAATAATTTTATTTAGAAATGTATTCTTTCATCACATGTATCATAACTACGGGATGAAAAATAGTAAGGCCATTTTGCGGCAGTGTTTTGTGACAAAACTATTTTTATCGATGACATTTCGTGGACGATGTTCCACAAACATCCCACGCAGTGAACAAATGTTTCTGCGTTTTTGTTTCAACAATTGTAATCGCAGGCGTAAACAGCAGAAAAGACGGTGGCGTCCATGTGTTTCATGGCGTGCCAGAGGCTCCCTGTGTCGGCCCCGAATATTACACACAGACAGTAGCTATCGCTTCCAAGCCCAAAATCCCGCATTCCACATTCCTGATTCCAGTGGCTCGCTCGCTAAGCTGGCCACCACATGAAGAGCCATTGTTAGAGAGCGAGAGAGAGACACAGAGAGAGGGAGAGAGGTCATGTATCTTTTTAGCTGTCTGTCTGTCTGTCTGTCTGTCTGTCTGTCTGCAACCCCGTACCCCCCGCCCATATGTCTTACTGTCACAACCTCCATCTTTGACTCTCCTGCTCCGTCTCCCTCTCAGTTCCTGCTTCAGCCGCTTCACCTATTTTTTTTTTTTTTCCCCCCTTTCTCTTCTCTCCCAGCACTCAGATTTATTTTACCTAGCACTTTCGTATTTCTTTCAACGCCACGCTCAGCCTCGCCTCCCGCTGATGCCGTTTCCCTCCGGCCCTCATTCACTTTTACTTCTTCCTTTTTATAACTTTTCACTTTCCTACTTCCATTCCTTTGTCTCTCCCTTTTTTCGGACCCTCCTGTCTCTTTGTCTGTCTGTCTGTCTGTCTGTCTGTCTCTCTCAGTCCCCCCTCGCTCCCCATCTCTCCAGATATTCACGCAGAGATTTTCTCACATGTGAGATATAGATTTATGACCAGGGCCAGATCCCCGTGGCCACTAAATCTGATACCATCCACTAAGCCACATTGTTTTCTTGTGTGTTTGGGCCTGTCTGTTGTGTGTGGCTCTGGATAAGTATGTGTGTGTGTGTGTGTGTGTGTGTGTGTGTGAGTGTGTGTTCATGCATTACAAGGTGGAGGCGGGTGACTTTTAAAGGGTTAGGTTGGGTACGGTGGGTGCAGAAAAGGAATTTACAGTTTATTGAAGCAAAAGCAGCTTCGTGTTTGTGTGTGTGTGTGTGTGTGTGTGTGTGTGTGTGTGTGAGCGGTAAAAAGAGAGAAAGGCAGAGAGTAAGAGAGTGCCTGTGGGTGCCAGCTGACCAGGCTAACCTCTTGGCTCATGTTTTGGATTTAGCCTTTGGATAGTGGTGAAAAATAAAAATGGAATGCTTTTTCAATTACACATCAGAAAGAGAGTGAACAAAGGCAGGAGTAAAAAAAAAAGGGAGATGAGTTATTGGGATCTTACATATCCAAGGTTTCTCCAGGGGCAAATTCTTAAAATCTGAGTGCATTAATTTTGACTTTGAGAACATTTTTTTTTCACTCTTGAACGTTTTGAAAAGTTTTTTTTTTTCAAAATTTTAGTTTTTGTAAAGCTGCTCTGGTTTGGAAAACACATGAACAACAAAATGCTTTTGTTTTCTCCTGCAGTTTGCTGTCAGTGAATACAAAAAAAAAAAAAAATAAAAAATCTCACACACGCCTGTGACAAAACGGACGGAGACGCAGACCGACACCTGTGGATGACAGCGTTTGTTTTAAAATTCTGACACTCCCTGGTTTAAAGACGGCTCGTCCCGTGTCATGCATATTTCATTGGTTGTTTGTGGAATTTGTTGTGTATTTATGTCTGTTTGTTCTTTTCCCCCTCCGTTCTGTCATGCCATTCCACAAGTTGTCATTGGTGGAGCATTTAAAAAACGGCATCGTCGACTTCTGAGAATTGTAATACCGTTATTTGTCGGTGTGATGTGAATCAGCTATCCGCCTTTTGATGTCTGGAGAGGAGGAAATAAAAAAAAAAATAAATAAATAAAACCAAATAAAAGACTTGTGAGATGAAGGTGTGTTTCTGCACATGTTTGAGCCTGTGTGTACATCTGCTGTGTGAAACAGTTTATCTGTCAGTCAAACGTGTGCACGATGTTTGCGTTGGTGCACGTGGTGATAGTGTGTTCAGGAATTTTCGGTGCGTGAGTGTTTGTGTGTGTGTGTGTGTGTGTGTGTGTGTGTGTGTCCACATTGAGAACTAAAAGCCATATCTGGCTTCAGATCAAATGGTGTATGAAGGAGCGGAATGGCAGGCTGAGAAAGTGATAGCACTTTATTGTTAGCTATCTACTCTCAAACTCAAATGAAAAGACCCGGAATGCATAGGATTTGAAAGCGTTTTAGTGAAATGGGGAGGACACGTGGGGGGGCCTCACCAAAAAGAAAAGTAAGACAGGGCAAATTGGATGGAAGGAACACAGAAAGCTGTGAAACTGATTGCGATCTCGTGCATCCGTGCATGTCAAAAACGATGATGTCGTTTCCGACTAAAACAATCTCCTCAAATTCACATCCATTTTGTTTTTCCTTTTTGGGAAATGTCTAAACTTTTCCATTCCCTCAGATTTCTTGACTTTACTCTGCGATATAATCAAACGTCTGCGTCCACATTTAATTTCTATTGCTGTTAATTGATTGAATCAGTATATATTTTTTTCCCACTTGGGAATTTGACCTCATATAAGTCTATTTTTACAGTGTAGCCAGAGGTTAAAATGGATGGAAATATTTACCAAGCAAATATTTTCTAATTATTTCCTCTTTGCTATCAGCGCTGTCCTTCACCTCCGCTACATATAACTGAAAACTCTTTCAGATATGTAAATTAATAGAAAAAATCCTTTTCCATCACTCTGACATGGGCTGATTTTCCTCATCTCCTTGTCTCACACTCTCTCCTAACCAGGAAATGAACCTTGATATCTCCACTGCATGACTATCAAAAAAAAAAATAATAAAAAAAATAGTAAGCATAGCTGTACATAAACAAAGGAGTCAAATATTCGTCCAGGGAGTCATACATTACAGAGGGAGGCCTGGACCATATATCAAAGCTGAAGTCCCAACCAGGGAGCTTTTTCTTCCCCCTTATCTGTCATCTTAACACAGTCGTCTTCCAAGGATCAAGTTCCTGTGACTCGCATTACTTTGCATGTGCCCCTTGTGACAGTCAACAGAAACCCCTTGCATGTGTTCGCCCTGGGAACACTGCCAACGTGCACGAAAAGCTCAAAAAAAGGTGTCAACCCATGGTGAGGATGATATTCATTTACCTGATTGAGCCGTTTTGGATTTACTTTACATTGATTTTCATTGTTATTATGAAAAATAGAGTTATTTCCTCCTTTGATACTGTACTGCAGATTAAATCCAAACATTAGTATTACTAAAAAAACATTTTCTGCAGTTACTGTTTTATATGTTAAAGATAAATACTGTATACTGTGGAGAAATGTCCTCTTCAGAGACTAGGTCTCTGTTCTGCCATGCATGTCATGCTCATATATAAATACGTGAACTTCGCAAATATGAATCCATGCTTGCATGATTCCTTATAATAGAAGGACAATCATGCGGAGCCAAAATGCCCAGTTTCACTGTTTGGTCAACGCAGTGGTGTTAGAGAACGAGGTACCAGGATGGAGTCAGCGAAAGGAAAAAGGACAAGGACACGAGAGAGGGGGACAGTTGAGAGATGTAGGGGGGACGGGCTGAAGGGAAGCGCACGTGAAGGTAGGCAATGGTATAATACCATCATGCACCTCCGTTGCTCCCGGCCTCATTTTAGGGCAATGGAACTCAGGAGGAAAAGGCGCCAATGGCACATTATTCTGCCGTGGAAAATCACCCTCATGTTTTTATTCATGCGGGCGCCACAAACAACAACAGAATTTGATTTCCTGTGTAAATATTCTGGACCAATGCAGGCACGGAATGGCTTTTGTGAAATGAATGATTTGTGAAAATGTGTGCATTAGAGATTGGATTCTATCTATCTATCTATCTATCCATCTATCCATCTATCCATCCATCCATCCATCCATCCATCTATCTATCTATCTATCCATCCATCCATCCGTCTGTCTATCTGTTTTATTTGACATGTCATGACATAAACCACAAAAAATACATAATAATAAATAATAAATATCATAAATCCATGGATTCATTATGACAGCCCAAGAAAAAGATTTAATTCATTGTATTTTTTCAACGATTTAAGAGTGAATGGAGAAAAAAAACAGTTTCTTCAGTTGGATTTCCAGAAGGAAACTTGATACAAAGAAGTGTCCCAGATCACTTATTTGTATTGTGTTACATTGTAAAAAAAAAGTGTGTTGGAATCAGGCGAACTTTCTGTGTGCAGCGGCCAAAGGCGGAAACCACAACTGAATATGTACAACCTTCCAGGCCGTAGGCATCATTGCATTTAAAAACTGACATGTTACCAAGACGCCTATGCAGCGATTAGCTGGAAAAAAAGCATTTTCACTTGAGAATAGAGAAAAAAAAAACAACCACAATGACTGTGTTATGCAAAATAGCTAAAATTTTGTGCGAAAGGAGTCTGTTTTCTCTTTGTCCAACCCTGATCAGTGTCCACTGATGCTGAGGTTTACATATTTGAAAGAGCTAAAAAACAGTTTTCTGGGAATTCCATTTATTTTCATGAGCACAAAACCAGCCTTTCTGTACACATCACATGGACTCCACATATGTCCACTGACAAAAACATCTGCCCTGTGAGAAAGAGGACAATTAGAAAACAGTCACCAATAACTGTTGCGCAATCCTGCTGTTTTTTTTTTGCAACTCAAATCCTTCCTTCATTATTACAGGTACCACAATATCTCCATAAATATAAAAGAAAAACTTTATGAACCCACCCCACGGTTTTCTTTCATTTCTGGTTCATTTAAATGTTTTGTTTCACTAAAGTTACATTTGCAACAACAAAAATAGACTCTTAAATCAAAGCTCTGGACATCTTTTATTTTTTATTTTCTGGACTAACTAAAACTCCCTAAGTTCTTAAATCAATATCTATGGCAATAACAAAGACCGTTCTTTTAGGCATTCCATGTTTTCCTGTTCATCGCAATCTTGGGGTTATACAGTATATTTTCAGTCGTACCAGAAATTAAAATTAACATCAAAAACAAGGGTGGTCTAATATTTTTTTTTCCATGTCTGTATTTATTTATGACTTTTATAACGTTTACTAACAACAACCAAAAAGTATGAATTTATCATTTGTCCTCATGCTAAGTCATGACTTTTAAAAAGCACCAACTTTTCTGAAACTGAGGTCCATCTTTTCATCTGTCTCGTCTATGTGCTGACATTTGATGTTAAAGGGAAAGGAATAGACTAATGAATCATTTCTGATCATTAACCAGTGTAATGGCATTTCCATAAGCTGCTCCAGCTCTAATCACCAGCCCTTCCTGCTGGGCCTATGTCATATCCTGCAGAGCCTGATGGCTGTAACTAGGCTGAGGTACATGAACCTCCTGCAGATTAAACTGTTGATCTCTTCACAGAGGCACAGGCCGTCGCGTCGACACCCACAGCACTGTGACTTTAGCCTCCCCGACGTGATGTGGAGTTAGATGAACTGACAGATGGTGACCAGCGGTTGCACTAAGAGAGAGATCAAATCGAAAAACCACAGGCTAATTAAAAACAACCGGAAATGGACTGAACGCTGTGGAGTCCATCTGCTGGTGGAGCCAGTTTGGAAGGTTCCATGAACAACGTGCTGTCAGAAAGCTTAATAAAAAAATCTAATAGAGAACAATCAATAGTTTCAGGTAAATTCTGGGCCTAAAGGAGTTGACATTGGTTGTATATTGTGTCACCACGATGCTGGACATCGCTCAAATATTTAAAAAAAAGTGCTGACTTTTTAAGATAGCTGCACACATACGTTCTGCTGGGCCACCATAGAAAAAATGTGGTGTGCAGAAAGTTTTGAGACAAACGAATGAACTTCAATATTTGTCATACAGGCCTTTCTAACCACATGTTTTAGCATCACGTTTTGTTCGACCAGGTTTTTCATCCCTGAATAAAAATAACAATTTAATCAGATCGCAAAACAAATCTTCATGGAAAGCATAACTGGTTTAAATGATTCAAGGTTTGCCACAGGTTTTACACTTCCAGAAATATTTAAGGGAACTCAATTTCAATCCTTAGATGAAACAAAGACACTTGCTGTGACCTAAATATCCTAGAATTCCGCGCAGAAGGAATTCTACTTGGCTGCAGAAGTGTGCACTTTTTAATCTTAGACAGCGTTCCATAACATCGACATCCCTCTACAGCCACTTTAGGTCAATCGGAGAACGCGGCAACGTTTCCTAGATTCAGTGCCACATTTTGCCGCCTTTTTTGTAAGCTGTACAACAAAAGAGACGTGCACTGCTGCGCATTGTGTCCAAATGGCTCAAGGACTGCCCTACATAGGACACCTCAACACCTGACACTAAGATATGTTGCCAAAGTCTCCAAAGCTTGCTTGGAATTTCGCTACAGATCCTTTCAAGCAACTCTGTCTGAACCGGACGTCTTCTTCAGATCTATTATTTCTGTCCAAAAGAGGCCAACACTGCCACTTGTAGGTAATCATTGGATAAATCTCGTCATATCCTTGGTCGCCTTAAGATGTGTGCATTGTGCGTTAAGGTTTGTAGAATATTGTACCATGAATAAAGCAAAGTTCTTTTCAGTTTTCCTTCATGATCTTTTAGAACAGTATTAACCCAATATCATCAAAGGATCAACACTTGCTGTGCAGCATACTGGGCTGAAATTCATAACACTCAGCACTAGGGCTGGGTTAAAAAAAATCGATTAATCGATCCTATTTGTTAATAGGATGATATCGATTCATAAATCCAAAAATCGATCTTTTTTTTCCTTCTTTTCCCAACAACTTTACGTGAACTCATGCACCACAGGTGATTACATATTTACGTGGTTACATGCGAGTTAACACACTCGCAATTAAACCAAATGTAAAAACAACATGGCACTAAAATCTAAAACTAGAGTCTGTCTTGTAATTTTGGGTCAAGTCATGTTAAATAAAAAATACATGATGGATTAATATGACTGCCTTGAGTAAATTTGTGATGGAAATAAATGTAAAAAAAATACATTTTTTATTAGCAAATGGATTAAGTTTCAATTTTAGCTTTGATTCTTCCGAGGATTACGTTGGTACCGAACTATAATTGATATGACAAAAACTGAATCGAAAACCGAAGCGAATCGTGAATTGAATCGAATCGAACCCTTGCAAATCGAATCGAATCGAATCGATTTAAAAAATTTGAATCAATACCCAGCCCTACTCAGCACAAGCTGTAGTTTGGCGAGGGGAATATCTTCAAAGTGAAGGGACACTGCTTTTTTTTTTCTAAATGTGAATTCAAGGCAGATTTGTTGCCTTTAGGTACATCACACGTCCCCTCGCACAAAAAAGGGATGGACCAACACTCACTGTTCGATTAGGGATTTGTGAATATACTTTGTACTCTAAATGTGACAAGAGAAACGGCTGCAATGGCTCGCAGTACGTGGAGGAGGCTTCTGATATAGATCTGATAAATTTCGAGCAAAAGATGTTTTTATTTTTTTTTGCTTCGGTATTCTTCACAACACTGCAACTAGGCTGAAAAACCAGAAATCCAAAATGTAACCCAAGGTTTGACACCACTTTTTTATGATATTGCAAAATAAAATATTGACTTCCTAAACACAATGGGTAAAAATAAACCAGTAGCAGGTTGTGGTACGCCTAGCTGGAAGCAGCGGGGCTTTAAAAAAAAAGGTTGAGTGTGTTAGAAATGTGAAATACAGAGAGTAGAAAAAAAAAAACTCTCAGCATGTTACAGAATACCAATATCCTTAAGCAGGCGGGGTTTTTTGATGTATAGACTACTCTCAGTGAATTGTACAGATGAGACACTTAAGGCAAGACAATAGTGTTATAGATTGTGGCAAGAGTTAAATCAATAGACCTTCTGAGGAGTAACAAGACACCCAGTAGCAAGTAGTTCCACTAGACACACATAGGAGGGGCTGCAGAAACAAATGAGGTCCGGCAGACGGAGGTCAGAGACCTGGGTGTCACGGTCGAGCCTGGAGACGCCTGTTTGTGTCGGCACATTCCTCCCGGTGCGTGCGTCCTGGGTCAACCTGGAACATGTGTTGTGGATGTGTGTCAGTGTATGTGAGAATGTGTTTGTAAGGCATATACCAGTGTTTCAGTAGTACTTTTATCTCTGCTTCTTGGCCCTGTAATCTCCCACTGGGCATCAAAGTAGAGCCTCATCACTAGCTCTTCCACACCCCTATATATCCCCCCAGATCCCTGAGTGTGTGTGCATGTGTGTGTGTGTGTGTGAGAGAGGGAGGGAGACAGAGAAATCAGATGGGTGAGAGTCTAAAAAGAACACAAAAGGTAGGAAGAGTGATTTAAAATCTGTCTGTGTGTGTGTTGGAGTCCGAGTCTTTTCTTCTCTTCCTCAGAGAGGAGAGAGGCTTTGCCTGGATCTCTCGGACCGTCACCCAGTCGTACGTATCTGTCATCCAAGCCCAGCCTGCGAGCACCTCTCTAGGGCAGATCCTTCTAACGCCCCCCTGGGTTTTACTTCCCTTCCTTCATCTCCATAGATTCTCCAAACCTCTGATCCCGGATCAGTGGGTCCCGGGGCCGTGATAGGTGTCAAGGTCCATTAACCCGGAGCCGGTCTTATCATATTCATCAGGAAGATCAGAGATCAGATTTATCTCTGTTTTATCAGATTTGAGGCTTGAGAAGGCTGCCAGAGATGTCATGGTTGTATGGTAATGGTAGACATGCTGGTGACAGGCAGAGCCAGAGTGAAAGGCACAGTGGAGATGCTGAACTCACTGCATCCGCATAGTTCATCACAGGCCCACACACCAGGTGGAAATGTACACAACTACTGCATATGCAAACCTAAACAACACCAGTACACACCGACCCCAAAACCAAGAGAACAAAAGAGAGAGAGATAATATAAAGAGGTAATGCAGTGTAATCCAATGTCAAAGACAAACATAAACTAATAAAAAAAATATATATTTTCAGACTTTCTACCATAGTATTCCCAGCTGTTTTTGTTTTCAACAAATTAACTGTTTCTTCACGTTATTTGATTAAGAAGGATTAGTCTTTAAGATGATCAGACGAAATGTCATGTTTGATATTAAACCTGCAATTGTTTCATTAAAAATTAAAATAAAAATGGATGCAAGTATTTATTTTTCAAAAATGTCAACGTCTTTCCATTAATTGAATTATTTTAAAGTAAAAAAAGAGAAAGTAAATTAAATTTAAAGGGAGAATTTTGACCAATGTCATGGAAATGAATAATAATAAAAAAAATCATCTTAGAACATATCAGCTATTTTAACATAATCACCATCATATTTCCCAAGTTCAACTAAAAATAGAAGTGGGATATGAATCCCAAAATGTTCTTCAATTCTTTTAAAGCTTGTACATTTCTTGACATTCATTTAACTCACGGATCTAAAACATTATTTAATTGTGACTTTTTGCTGGAATTAAGAATTTGTAATAAAAAATATGCCTTGCGTCCCTTCAGTGCCTTTATCAATGACTTTAAACAGTGAAACACAAACTCCATTAAAAGATTGAAAATAAAAATTGTAGTATCCCAACAATAGGAATACCTGATCAATCATATCATTGACAGATTTTTAATTTCATGTATTTAAAACTTTAAATTCTGACTTAATTTCCGACAAAATAATGATAACACAGCAGAAACGCAGCAATGAATTGAAAAATCTAAATCAACTTAATATTTTTCCGGTCTTTTATATATATATAATATATGAAACAAAGTATTCACTTTGTATCAATGTATCCGTCGACTCCTGCCACTGCACATGTTCACAGGGCAGACGGCGTGGCCACCCACCTGACCTCTTGAGCTTGACCTTCTGCTATGCCGAGCACTTGGGTCGCTAATGAATTATTGCTGACTCATCATGGTCAACAGTGACTATTCATCCTGACACTTTAGGTTCGGGACACATGGCTTTGTCGTTGTCAAAAACACAATTTGGGCCGAGCACTGTCTGTTGGGCATACGGAGGAGGAGGATGAGGAGGAGGAGGAAGGAGGAAGGGAGGCAGTAAACACTGGTAAGACTTTATATTGTTACATGTTATTTTACATTTTTAATACATTAAGGTAATGAAGTGTGAATTAAGATTTTTTTTTCCCTGCAACTCAGGATCATTCAGGAAATACGCCATGGCAGGAATGTGGTCCATGAAAACACTGCAACGGGTTCTATCATTGTTTTTAAATACTGCATAAGTACACAATACACACGTACAAAAAGCCACAAGAACTGACAACATAGTCCTCATCAACATCCTTCTTAGGAAATCACTACGGCTCTAAAAAGTCATTTCAGCAACAGCAGCAGCGGCGTACGACCCTTAAAGATTCATATTCCTATTTATTCCCCTTTCTCTCCCTCTCTCTCTTTCCCTCTGACACACAAACAGCACCATGCAGTTGCACAGACCAAGCCAACTAAGCCAGTAGGGTTAAGTTCATGAATAAAGGAGGGAATTAGGGCAGACCTGGAGAAGTCAGATAGACAGATAGAGAGAGGAGGAGGGAGATGTAGAGAGGGAGAGAGAAAGAAAGAGGGTGAAAAAAAAATTATATAAAAAGAGGTTCAGAAGGGAAATTAGAAAAAAATAAAAAAAGAAGAATGGAGGACAGGAGAGAAGTAGGAGAGGGATATACAAAGACGGAGCCGTAGATAAGAACATAAATAGAAAGAAGGGAACATGTAAACAGAGGGGGAGACAGGGAGGCAGCCAGTGGTGACCAATGGCTTTTCTCCTAATTTAAATGGTTTGTGTCAAGACTGGGCTGCACACAGAGATAGCGCCCGATGTCCATTTGTCCATGTTTGCATTCAGTAAAAAAGACCAGGATCTCAGTGTTTGGGTAAAAATATGTGGGATTTCATAATAATTTTAATAAACAGTTTTATCTTGTTTAACGTACGCAACAAAAACAACAACACAGACTCTCGCAGTTTTATTACCCATTTTTTTTTTTTTTTTTTTTTAACACAGCCCATAAATGTGTAATGCTGGCTGATATGAAGCTGCCGTCCACCTTACTGAAATCAGAAATATCCTGGTACCGTAAAATAAAATTATGTACACTGAGAGAAGGAAGCGACGCCGGGAAAAGATAATCACAAAAACAAAGACATGTGATGAAAAGAGAAAAATGTCGACAATGGGGACGGTAAACATCCCTCAATCACCAGAAGGGATGCAATCATCACAGTATGCGACACCGATGCACACGGATTTGAGGATCCGCGGGCAGGCTGCGAGTGCTCGTGCGCGTACCCGGAGTGTTTATCTGTGTGTATGTGTGTCATGAGGGAGAGGCAAGAGGCCGTTACCCTGCACCCAGATAATAACCTGGTTTTATAATGTTGCATATCTATATTCAGGCCAATTCCCCCTGGGGGGAAAGCCAGAATAATAATGCTGGCCATTTTACCCCTCCTAGCAGGCAGCCATTTTCTGCCCCGACTCTCAGCATGGACCTCTCCTCATTCCCAAGGTAGCGCGTAATGGATGCCGCAATGAGATGGAGTGACATTGTGGTGTCTGAAATGTGAAAAACCTATTTACGGACCTGCCCTCCCCGAACGCGTTGGCGGGCAGAGCCGTGGGAGATGTTTATGTCTAATCCTCTTAGCAATTCCATACGTTGTCATTTCTGGTGATTGTCCCGTATTTATGATAAATCGGCAAATTTGGGGAACAGGTGCAGAGCAGACACGGTAAATTGATATCTTTTTTAGTCCAAAACAAATATAATCCCGTAAGTGTCCTGAGAACCCATGTCCGCACTCTGTGATATCCGAATATGTAATATGTCTCAGGTTTGCATATTTTAGAAAAAAAAAAGTGTTGAAATAAAATGAATGCAATGTTGTCTTATGGGAAGAAGATTTGCACATGCACATTACCAGGAAAAGGTTTCTATCAAATATACTGAAAGTGAAGAAAAGCTGGAAGACGTTCCAGACAGAACTGGGAGGCAGCAGGTCTCCTATTACAAGATTTCATCATTCCCATACAGTACAAGCCCAGTTTGTAAGTTGAGGAGTGGATGAAGTCTGGATTCTGGAGGGAGCGGATTCACTTCAAACCATCCGGCTCAAATAGCGTCCCAACGACCGGTCAATTTCAATAAAACTACAGACAAAGAAAGGTTAGACCGTATAGATTTCCCATCGTAGTCGTGCACACAGAACCACAACCGTGAGCCGGGCCGCCTTCTTCTCCCGATTCTGAACTCTAAATGCTACTCACTCATATTCTCCATCCCAGCCCGTATCTCTTCAATAATTCACAGATGGCAGCTTTCTCTGGCCTTTCAAACCTTTGAAATCCAACAGAGTAACTGCCCACAAACACACCGTTCTTGTTAGCCCACTCGTGACATGTGTTCACGGCCTTTGCTTGTTAGTCAGTGAACGTCAAACGGGAAGGAAGGAAGACGTGTCTCAGAGATAATTGATTATTACTGACAAAATGAAGGAAAGTACTTCAAAAAATACTCGGGACTGCACTGATAAGGGCTGTCAATCTGTTAAAAAGTAGTCAGGGTTGACCGTGACTCTAAATGATCATGCTTAATTGTGATTAATTTCGACATTTATCTATTTTTTTTCATAATCTGATAATAAAAAAATGCTTTTTTTGGCTGTATATTTAAGAACAGAAGGACAACAACAGGTGGATGGGTGCGTTTCAATTGACTGAAATAAGACCACAATCCAATCCATCTTAGAGGAGCTATGGATTAATCATGATTAATCCAGATAAATCAACGCCGTTTCACTCTTGGATGAGAGCTGAAACATCTTCAAGAAACAAACCCTGTCCAGTTGTACCGTATTATTGATAAACCAAACTCCAAATTTTTTATTTCGCGCAGTTTGTGGATTCGCTCCTTCCTCTGCTTTTTGACAGAAGCTTCTGGAACAGGTTTAGAGTTGCTTTCCAAACAGGCTGAGCTGTTATCTTCCAACAGTAGTAACCGCTCAACAGTCTCCTGCAACCAATTTGGTAATTGTGTCAGTCATCTTGGCAGCAGTAGACTTACTTCCTGCTCTGGGCTCAGATCTGACCCGAGCTGGACACCTGACCTGAATTTGAAGCCTGCACAAAGGCATGCTGGGTGGTGAGATAGTGGGTGGTTTTTCAAACTGCAGTCAAAAAAAAAAAAAAAAACATCATCACAGAAAATAACAACATCACAGAAACTAAAAATTTGGAAATCTCTGATTAACGGGGAAAGACTTTAATCTGCAAAATCCTTTAACAATAAACATATTATTTTGTCATAATGGAGGCCTGACACAAATATTAATATTTTTCAAGAAAACAGACTTTAGGGGCTGCAGAGGTCCAACAACACAATAAATACAATTAGCAGAAAAGGAAGTGTTTCTTCTCGGTGCAGGTAAAAAATAAAGTTTAAAAACTTGTGGGTAGAAACAAAGAGTGGAGTCTGCAGCAGTTTTGTTGAGTGTAATAAATCAGTCCACCAGGGCTTGTGAAATGGAGGACAGTTGGAGAGTGGAGTACAGGCAGTCAGAGCGAACAGCTCTGTCCAAGACAATCATATGATGTATCATTCATACTGTCAGTACGGTGTCTCCCCTCCTCCCCCCGGTCTCTGTGTCTCTGTCTGTCTTCCTCGCTCAGGACTCATCCAGTCTCCTGCGGAGGCTATGATGAAGCCAAGCGCTCTCCATCACACGCGGCTCCCCAGCTGCTCGCTGTTACACATTTCAATGATACATTCACTCACAGTGCCATTCAAATGGGCTCCTGTGCTCAGTGTTCCCTGCGACGACAGCACCTCAAAACACATACACTGGGAAGTAGGTTGGAAATTAGAAAAAAAAAAAAAAAAAAAAAAAGTCCTCTTTCGGTTTCCTTGCTTACGTATTTCCTATAAACTTTCCAAAGATGTCAAGAACGTGACGGTGTGTCATTTTCCCCTAAAGCACCGGTTTAGTGTTCTCTGCAATAATTTGTGGTCTCGTTGCATTCATCTTGAGGTGTGCAAGGTGTTTTCTTTGAGAGATTCCGGGCTCTGCCTCGGAATCATTTGACCTGCGTGATTTGCTAATGAATGCTGGGAGCAATCACCATTTTCCGGAAAATGGACAAAAATGATCCCTCGTCTGTGAACCTATTCACATACTGCCATTACCGGGTAGACGTGTGAGCGACGGGCAGTGTGTGTGTGTGTGTGTGTGTGTGTGTGTGTGTGATGGCCTGATACCATTCCTGAATGAAAGAGTTGTTCGGAGTGATTGGTGGCAGAGGTTTTTACTGCATGCGCATGTACGGGGAGAGGTGTAGGATAAATAAAATAATAATTCAAGGTGAAAGGTCTGTTTTTGTTTGCACGCCACAGTTATATATCTATATATGTATATATGCACATCAGAATCAGAATACTTTGATTATCCCAAAGGAAATAGTTTCAGTAAAATTGCTTCATGTCACAGTAAGTTGGAATATATATATGTATATTAGGGCTGGGTTAAAATCGATTAATAAATCCAAAAATCGATCTTTTTTTTCTCTTTTTTCCCAACAACTTTACGTGTGCTCATGCACCACAGGTGATTACGTATTTACGTGGTTACGTGCGAGTGTGTTAAATCGCACGTAAAACAAATGTAAAAACAACATGGCACTAAAATCTAAAATCTAAAACTAGAGTCTGCCTAGTAATTTTGGGTCAAGTCATGTTAAATAAAAAATGCATGATGGATTAATATGTTGCCTTGAGTAAATTTGTGATGGAAATAAATGTAAAAAAGTAAATTTTTTATTAGCAAATGAATTAAGTTTCAATTTTAGCTTTGATTCTCCTGAGAATATCGTTGGTACCGAACTATAATTGATATGACAAAAACTGAATCGAAAACCGAAGCGAATCATGAATTGAATCGAATCGAACCCTTGTGAATCGAATCGATTTAAAAAATTTAAATCAATACCCAGCCCTAATGTATATAGATCAAATTAAAAGAAAACAACTTATTATTTATAATATTAAGAAACTTAACATTGTTATATGTTCCCTAAACTCCCATGGGCCAAACGGACTGACTTACCGCATTTGTCCCTCAGGCCTGGAGTCTTACATATGATATAGGCAATGCACCTGAACATTATTATTTTTATTTTATAAAATTGGGTTATTCACAAATGATGTTTCCCAGCAAAGCTTTCTTAAAATACTCTCCATAAAAATAGAAACAGAAAAAAAGGGAATTTTCTTTATATAACGGCAACTGAACCGGGAAGCAATGGTGGCCGGGCGATTAAGGAAGTGGACCTGAGTCTGCAAGGCTTCAGATTCTAATCCACCCGTTGCAAGGGTGATACTGGGTCGCGCTGAACATAGCACCAACATTGCATAACTTCCAGTGGGCTCACAACCCACAGAAGGGCTCACAGTATGGAGCAGTGTGATTTGGGTGGTGCCAACTGCCCCTGTCATGTGACCCGGAGTAGATGAAGATGAATGAATCACAATCTACTGTATTCACCAGGTCGTGATCCTCACAGATTGTGATTTCTGTCTTACTCACAATTAGACACACAAAAGTCGGTGACACAAACTTGAAGTTAGAAGAGAGTGTTGAAAGGCAAACAGCACTTATTGAATTTGTGATTTCATCCTCTGTCAATACTGTTATGGTTATCACCGTGACAGATGGGAGGAAGCTTTGGCCAAGCTCTTACTTTTTATTTTACTTCTAACATCAGCACTATATAATCCCTGTTTATGGATTACAACATACCTGTGTGTGTGTGTGTGTGTGTCTGTTAGTGTGTGTCATACGTCCTTGTCCTTGTGGATTCTTCATATACAGTATGTTTGTGTTTGAGTGTGTGTGTGTGTGTGTGTTTCAGTCCTGATGGGGTCACCTTGCATCCATCTCTCACCGTTTAGAGACCCCCCAACAAGGATAAAAATCATCCTCTGAACTTAATCCAGGCTTAGACCTCCTTCTCGCACACGGTGATGCACACGCACACACACACACACGGACAGCAGCCAACTGGCTGAAGGTAAAAGCTGTTACAAACAGCTGAGTTTGCAGCTTAAGGCACATAAAGAAGCTAATCTGACTGTTCTAACCCCAGAACATTCCACAAACCAGCAGCAACATTGGCTAACCTTCACACCTACATTAAATAAATGCCTAACCCTTAGTGGTGGGGCGTCATTGTTTTGGAACTCAAGGGTTCACCTCCTGGGAAGGTTCGAAGCCCAGTTAGGGCAGTTGGTGCCGTTCAGAGGGCTCACCACCAGCAGGAAGGTTTAAGAGGCACAGGTGATGTTGAGTGTGCAGTCATACAGACCTGGGGACAGATTAGTGGATGGAGATGGATGTATGTATATTAATGGTGGCGTGCAATTGGCATTGTGTTTTTGGGTTCCATTGGGAAAACATGCATCTGTCAAAACTGGACGGCGAACGGTATATACATATATATAAATATATATATATACAGTCATGGAAAAAATTATTAGACCACTTTTTCTTTAATTTCTTGTCCATTTAAAAGTCTGCTTCCACTTAATCTACATTAATCTGGACAAATATAATAAAAAGGGCTCATAATTCAGTTTCATTTCAGAGCTGATTTCTGGCCATTTTGCATGGTTTTATTGACAGTGACAAAAATCACTTCCGTTCCTACATCACTAGCAATAA
>JAFBJS010003288.1:70732-80884 GCA_016785265.1 Paraplagusia blochii | reverse complement strand
TTTTAAAGTTTTGTGAGGTGGCTGACAGATGTGTATAAGAGACAGCTGTCTACTCTTACGGCCTCCACTGTCAACGCCATTTATAATTCATGCACCCGTACTGATGGGTCTGGGGCGCGTCCAAGAGGTCTGCTCCTCACTGTTCCAGATGTGTATAAGAGAGCAGTTTTAAGCTTTGTTCCAACCCCTTGTGAAAGTTTCTCCAGGTACGTGAGGAACTCCAGGTCTAAATGGTTTGTAGAATATGTCTCAGTATTCTATTTTTTTTTCTGGTTCTGATTTAAGCTGAGAGTACCAAAAAATCCCAAATAAATATTATTTTTTTGTTATCAATACTGTAGCCTTTCTGGAGAGGTTTTCAGAACACGTTTTCTTAAGGATTCAAGAAATACCATCCATATTTGTTCGCTTGCCGAATCACAGGGGCAGCTGTCTCCGTAACTGCAACCTCAACCACACCACAACAGGCAGTGAGTTCCACAACAAAGACATAGACCCTCTGAGCCAAAGAGCCAATTGTCTGTAGTTTTTGTACACATGGACAAGACATTATTTGCATTGCAGACCTGATAAGTAAACACAGGCACTTGGCCAACGAAATGGAACCAAAAATTTGCCTAAACATTTTCCTAAAAATGTACCTTGTACCTCCACAAAGATTCCCAACTTTACCGGACCTCAACTGACGAGCCACCATGCCCAGACTTAACCGAGCATTCTCATGTGAGTAAGTGTCTATAAAACACCCAAACCAATTATTAGGGACGAGATCACCAATCTTGAAATGGTGACGGCCATTTTCTAGCACCGAATTTGAATCTCAAGAGAGCTCTTTACGAGATACCGGAGCGACACTATGTGCGTAAAAGTGATTACAAAAGGAACCAGACGCCAAAATTAGAGAAATAATCTCTCCCACGAGGCAGGGACACGATAAGAAAAGCCATTTTGTAGGAAATAATTACTTTACTTTATTTTCTTTCACATTTTTCTTATTGAAAAGCCCCAACGCCTGTGCTAGGACGGAGAAGCGCACAGAGAACTCCATGTAATCAGGACTATGCCCATTAGACTGATGTAGCGTAGACGCAACAAACCGAATCGCACCTCGTATGAGGTTTGTATTTTACGCCCCGCGTCCCCCTTCCCTGGTGTCTTCCCCATCCCCGGTTCCTGAGTTGCCTGGCCCGTTTGAAGTAGCTATTAGCTAGAAATCAAAGCCCACCATCAAGCACATCTCATCTCTGTGCCCTTTTAGAATATTCACCAACGGTCTGCTGGCCTTTTGTGAGCCCCCTGGAATAAAAATAATCAAAATCAGAATGGACCTTCATGTGCAATAACGCTCTGTCTACTCTTACGGCCTCCACTGTCAACGCCATTTATAATTCATGCACCCGTACTGATGGGTCTGGGGCGCGTCCAAGAGGTCTGCTCCTCACTGTTCCAACACTGTTCATCAATAGCCACCAGCCACGTGGGGGGTACGCTTTTATCGAACAGTGGTCATGTGAGTTTGACGCAAACACACATTCCTCAATGATAGGAACTTCAAAAACGTATATTCTCTGTGTCAAATCTCTAGAATCAGTCCACGGTTGTCTGTTTACATCAGAAGGTCATTTCCTAAATTTTTTGCAGACACAAAGGGACCACTAAGAGTGCCTTTCTGGTATCTCGGAAAATAATACAGGCAAAAAGTTTGTCTTTTTCTTAATTTTTTCTTAACGTGAATAAAGCAAGACTTTGAGTTTTTATGAGCAAGATTGCTCCACCACATGTTTATAGTAGAGACAATTTCCGATCTACATGATCTTAAGTTCATTAAAAAATTTGGGCAAAAAGTTTGTTGCAAATATACTGTTCATTCTTTCTGACGAGAACTAACCTTTTCAGGATGGTTCGACACATGATCGATCCCGACCAATGGCTGCCTCCATGGTTTTACTTTGATGGTTCTGGTACAGAGGAATTCTCCCAAAAGTTTTCTATAGTTTTCTGACACAAAAAATAATTCCAAGCAGTGCTAGACAATACACACATGCTTGAATGAGTTACACAATTATGTCAAAGTAACACTGCTTACACTAAAACTAATAAAAAACTTCACGGCCTGCACGTGGACGTGGAAATCTTGGTGGGTCTGGTTACCTTAATTTCTTTATTTGACCTACACTACAAAGTGGATGGAGGGAAGGGTGTAGTTAAAACGTGTAGGACGCAGGAACAAAAGAGGTGATAAGAAGCTGAGATGAAGATGAGGAGAGATGCAGAGAGGCAGGAGATAAGAATGAAGGAACGGGTGAGACCGAGTGGGGACAGATAACTAATCATGCCATCACCTCCAGTCTTCCTCCACTCCACACCTCCTTCACTCTCCTCGGCGTGGGTGATTGACGAGGGCATGGTGGACTGAGGTTGTCCCAGTCCCCAGATTGGAAACCCTCAAACAAATGAAGCCTGGAAATGCTACCCCGGGGAGCTGGGAGCCATGAGCAGGCCGACAGGACACCCACCCTGGCTTGAAGAGCGGTGGAGATAAACAGAGGGACAGAGAGAAGATCCAGACAGAAGGAAGGAGTGACCAGATACGACATGTTCCCTGAGTGTGTTTTTTTTTAAGGACATACAGTACGGTATGAGCAGAGACAAGAGCTGCAGATAAAGGCTGAAGACAAAAGTAAAGATTTGAACAAAGTGTAAGTGAGAACAACAGAGCGACAGAATGAGACAATTATACGTGTAAGGTGAGCGAGGGAGGAAGCGTGAAGTCATTTTAATTAGGTTACCTGCGGAGATGGATGAAATGAGAAGCTGAGCATGACAAATGGAGGGAAAAGGAATGATGGAGGACAATGAAGGAGAGACAGACACTGGAGGGAAAAAAAAAAAAAGAAATAGAGGGCTGCCAAACATGCCTTTGCACACCTGTTCCCGTCTCTCCAACAATACCCACTGCAGATTGCTGCACTCATGCTCCTCTGCTGATCTGATATGGAACATCTATCAAAAAAGTGAGCATCCTCTCCGTGCACACACTTTGAAAAACGATCATCCCTGACCGTGGCCCTATTGTTTAAGATTCAAGCATTAGCAGAAAAAAAAAAAATAAAAAAGTATGACCTCCTACCCTTAAAAAAAGGTGATATACAGCCAGATATTAAAAAAAAAGTTTGATTTTATAGATGTCACATGACCCAAGCATGAGTGACCTCCATTTTCCCAAATGGCGCAGGTCCAGGGTTTTAATGGAGTCTCAGCGAGCCATATATCAGGGCAGCTTGTCTCGTAAAGCTCTCCTCGGGCCGACCTCACAAACCACCTCCACCTTTATCGTGACACTTAGGGAGGTTTTCACGAGCAGAAAATAGATGTATTAACAGGGAAGGATTTTTAATATAGTCACAGGGCAAAAACAGCGTGAGGCAGGAAGGTGTCGGATGCGTCGGCTGTTTTTTTTTGTTTTTTTTTCTCTCCCCCAAGTACTGTATATATTTGGGATTCTTTCTTTGTCGTCATCTGTTCCTTTTTAACCCCCCCCACCCCCCATTCCTGCCCACCCCCCATTCCTGCTGCTCTGTCTCAATCCCTGCTCCCCCTTTTCCTCCTCCTGCCTCCTCGTCTTATGTCTGTGGAGTGTCACCCTGTTACAGCTAGTCAACATGACACTTTTTAAAGTTTTGTGAGGTGGCTGACAGAGCACAGAGAAGATTAACCTAGCAGCCTGCCATGGCACCTGTCCCTCTACTCTTTTTTTTTTTTCCTTTTTCCCTTCAAAATAACACACAGGCCACATAAAGCCGTGCAGCCTGCATTGTGCTGCATGCTGGGAAGGGAATGCATTTGAAACAAAGAAACTTTATAAACAGGGATGGTACATTTTAATCTAAAGCAAATGCAATCCATTTATGTGGTAATTCACCCCAGTCTTTATATAACAGGGAAAAGACAAAGAGACTATTTTGAGTGTTTTCACAGCCAACACGTAATACAGAAAATAAGTTTGAAAAGTTTGAAGAAGAGAGAAAAAATAAGAAAACAAACTTACATACTGTAAGAACAGTGTTTTAACTATTTTACGTAACAACAAGAACATCAAAAGTTGTATCATACGTTGTTATATCAAAGTATATTTCTTGATTATATTTTCTATATATAGTGTTTGATGTGGCTAGAACTAAGATATACTGCATGTGCCCTGCTTTAAAATGACAGAAATCAAAATGTTACATAAACTGAGTGATCATTGAGGTGCAAAATGAACGTGTGGTCAGTTAAACCACTGTTTAAGCCAACTTTGACTTTGAATCATATTAATAATATAAAATGTCAAATATTGGTGAAAGTTAAACCACTGACAGCATAACACTTTATACTCCAAATTCATAAATATAAATTATGCACAACTGCAGGTTTTAGAGGTTTTTAAATATGTCAAAAAAAAAGATGGCGTGACTAAATGGTGGATGTTCCTTTGTTTTTAACTTTATACATTTGTGTTGAAATAACAAGTAATAAATAAAAAAAAACTTCATACAAAATGAAAAAAAAACAAGTTTATTTTAATTTTTTCTGTTATTTTTCTTGTTATATCTACATTTTTCTTTAGATAAAAAAAAAACTTATTGCAGTGTAAAGAGATTAAGACTCTTGATCCATGTCACAGTCCTGCCTCTACAGCCAAAGAGTGGCGTCACACAGCTGAATGATGGGAATTCGTACTTCAAATTTGAAGAAAGCACAATGACTACAACCCAAGGAAGTTGTGGGCCAGAGGACGGAGGGCTGAAGCAGCTGCTGCAGTGCGTCGTATCTGAAGTAAATGCTACATGACTAGTGAGGCGGCGTTTAAGGAACGCAGTGCCCCCCAGTCAGTGCCTGCTCTTCATCAGTCAGAAAGACAGAAATGAAAAATGCATCTGAGTGACGCTTTAAAAGGCAAAGTTTGGTAATTGGGAACGACAGACACATACAAAGCATCCATCACTCATGACCTTTCCATTTCTCTCTCCCTGTTTTTACCTCTTTTTCTCTAACATTTCCGGACAAGGACAAAAACAGCAGAGGAAGAAACGCAGAGCTCGTCTTTCAGACGTTTGGATCCTGGAAATGTTACATTGTGATGCTGTTCATTTGAGATCAGCTTCAACTACAGATTTATTTGAGATATGCTGACGTTGTGTGGATCTAATGATGGCTGACATGTTGGAGAATTGGACAGAAACATTAGGAAATGTCCACAGAATATGTTTTTAATTGAAAATATGTGAAAACTAGTCTCAAAATCCATGTAGAGTTAAACCTGCTTCACAGTGCACAAAAAGTGAGTTTTAATAAATAATGGATCTGGTCTTTTTTTCTCATGGTCACAGGATTTAATGCATTCTTTTTTTTTATGTGTGTGTTTAACTCGACTCCTCTTCTTTCAACAGTGGCGTGCATAAGAAAAAATGTTTTTCTTCAAATCCTCCGTGCCGTCTGGGGCGTGTGCACGTGCAGGGACATGGATGCACACACTACACATCTGGACTTGTGTTTAATTTTACGTCAAAGTCCGGACAGGAAGCACCTGTCTAGATGAAATCCTTCAAGAGAGCGAGAGCGAGTGAAAGTAGGGGGATGAAATGAGAGGTGAAGGGAGGAGGCAGAGGGACGTGGCAGAAAAAAAGAATAAAAAAAAAAAAGAAATCCATCTGTTGTGGAAATACACGTCGCATTAAAAGCGATGTCAACAACATTGAGAGGCAAATTAATTGGCAAAGGCCGTCTGAAATTAGCACAAACTCACATGTTCTGGTCCGTCTGTGTTTGGAGCTGAATGCAGGTCATTCTTTCTCTCCTGGGCTCAGGGGGCTGCTCACAAGCAGCTCTGCAATTACGGAGCAGTAAAAGTTCCAGATGTGGGTTTTGTTCTTCCCTTCACATTAGCAGATTAAAAGATCACTGTCTGGATGGAGTCACACACCTGCTACAGAGAGGGGACGGCTGATATTCCCCATACTGCAGTTGACGTTGTGCAGGATGCCACGTGTCCAAAGCAATGGTCACTACTTGACGTCCGTCTTATTAACATTCACGGCTACTACGCAGACGACTGAGGGAATGGGAAAAAAGGAGAAAATGTTGTTTTTAAACCAATGAGAATCCTGACGAATTCAATGTTTTCTGCTTAATACAGACTGTTTTTGTCCTTTACTGAATTAAATCAGATTTTAAATATGACTCGGATACCAGCGCCACCTGGAGTGATAATTGTTGGATGGATGGATGGATGGATGGATGGATGGATAGATGGATAGATGGATAGAAGAAAGTCAAAGAAGTCATGAAGACCTAATTGTATTTCAGGTATGATAAACTCTTGGCCATAGTTCGTTTGGTGCATTTTTCTGTTTGGATCAATGCGCGCAGGATAAATAAGCTGAATTTTTGCAGTGTGCAATAACTTCAACAAACTTATTGACAAATGTGACCTTTCTGCAAAGCAATAAAATGCATATTCTCCTATTTTTCAGTGAGTTTTCGTCTGTTTCTTACTTTTTACCAACCAAAGGTTTTGGTCTATGTGACTTAAAGAAACACCTGGAAGCAATGAGGTTCCAGGTATTCTTCCACCAATCACAGTGTTTGTCTGGCTGCATGTTCCATTTTGTCACTGCAATAACATTTGAGCTGCAGTCCACTAAGGTGAATTAGCTCATTTCCTGTTTAAAGATTGCACCCAGTGACACAGACGATTTTGGACATTTAAAAAGACTAATCTGCAGCTCTGAAACATTGTTAAGTTGTTTTATTTGTGCTGTGATATCAGAAAATGTCTGTCAATTTATCCAGCCCTGACTCGTTGCATGCAACTTTTCACCGCTATTTAGACACCAGCTGTGGATCAGGTACAACTGAACCAGGTGAACTTCAAAATGTTCTGATGTGCCAAAAAGTGTTACGCTCAACCCACATACTACAGGTGACACCAAGCAGCTGCTACCTTGGGTCAAAAGTTTTCTGCTCTTGTAAAAGTTGATGGCACATGTATTCAGTTATGGTCGCAACCCCCCGACGTAAGGGGGAAGTAAAAACATCTGGCTGAATCTGCTGGAAATTGAGTTTCTCCTGAACTTTGAGGCCATCAATAAATAAATCCGTAAGGGATGAATGACGAACATTACTTGAAAAGAAAATCTTCATGTGAATTTTCTAGTTCTGACCTGTTACTGTTCATCCTACATCATGCACACACTGTTCCATAAAGGGCCCGTGTTTTATCTTACAATCGACCAAGAACACATAGTTCGACCAATCAGCGATCAATTGATTAAACCGGTCAACTCAGGTGTGCTACTGCTTGGTTGGAACAAAAACCTGCAGCCACGGTTGCCATTTGTGGAACAGTTTGGACATGCCTGTCCTACATCCCACCCAGTTACTGTTAAAAAGCCCTTACTGTTTAGTTCATGATAATATTCTTGCTCCACAGACTTCACGTAAACAGTATTTCTAAAAAAACTGATTTAATGTTTTTTGATCTCCTTGTGAAAACCATAGTCGAAAACATTTATTTAGCCCAGGTGATCCTTTAGAAGAGGCTTCAAAACACGATTTACAAAATAAAAATTACTGCTATGTCTGAAGGCTGACATGTTTGGAGTACCTCAAATACTATTAAGCATTTACTGATTCACCAGAGTCTTTCTTCCTGATTTTTCTTCCGGTGCGCAAACTTTTTAAGGACTATTTCTAAATTTGAAAAAGACCATCCACAAAAGCCTAAAGGGAAGAATTATAGGACTCAGACTAAATGAAACTAGAGTGATCATATAGTGATATCACAAGGGGGGGGGGCACACTTTTATGTCTTGTGAGCTTCTTTTGAAATGACCAGACTGGGGTGATCTACATAGATTGAAAACTCTTAATATGTTTACCTATATAAACTGGATTTTTCAGTATATACATCGTTATATATTTATTATACTGTCTGACTAAACAATTATATGACTATTACTTTAGTCCAGTGTTTAGTATCATGAAATACAATCTCTAGTTTTGAAAACTATAATATTTTTATGTTGTTGCTCAGGATCTACCAGCACTCCTTTCAATATTTACTGGTAAATCCAGATCTATCTATTGGGAACTGCTGGTATAGAACATTAAAAAAAGAAAAAAGACGTAAAAAAAAAAAAAAAAAGCTGGAAATTGTTGGAAATCTAGTTCAAATGATCATGGTGAGTTTACTGATATGTTTGGTTCTGTTGATTACTTTGAAACTGGTATCATGTTTATCTGTTTTTTTTATATGATGTGTGTATATATATATATATATATATATATATATATATATTCTTTTTTTTTTTTTTTCTTGTGAATCGTCTTGTTTATTATTTGTTGTTTCAATTAAAAGAAAAAAAAAAAGACTGTCCGGTGTTTTTGAGATGTCAATCATGACAGGTACAGACACCATTCTCCAGAAGTTAGCTGAGGTCTGCTCTTTGTAGTGGTGGGAAGATAACATGAAGACAGCTCGGAGAGTTGCTGCTCACAGACAGAGGTGGTAACGACCATGACCACTCTGCTCTTTCTTCCGTCCCTCCTCCCCTTTTCCTTCCTCCGTCCTTCCCTCCGTCTCCTTCAAGGTCAATCACCGGAGTGTGCCTGCATGTCACTGCTCCTTTGTCTATTCATATAAAATTGCTGCATTCATCGATTGTCAGATAAACCTCAAAAAAAAAAAAAAAAAAAAAAAAAAAAAACCTAAAAAAAAAAAAAAAAAAAAAAAATGGAGAGAGGGAGGTACGCAGAAGAACAGGGGGAGAGGGTGAGAAAGGGAGAGAGGGGCCCTATCACATTCTGGCTGCAGCCTGTTTTATCTATCCATGACAAACTCAAGCATTCACTCTGTACTCTCCTCTCTTTCCTCCACATTTTCTTTCACCTTATCTACTGTCTCAGCTCTGCATCACTTGCCATTTTAGAATAATGTCCCCCATGTCTATAATGACATTGCCTTTGTGCTTCAGATTACCTTGGGATTTTCAGTCCCACTCCCAACACACATAGAAGCTGGAATTAAGATATCCTCACAAACACACACACACACACACACACAGACTCGCAGAAATGTATGGTAGAAAATGGAAAGAGGCAGGTTGAATAATTCTGCTTCGTAATAAGGACATTTTTGGATTAAAGTGAAAGCAAATGTTGCATTCAAGACAATGTCCTTCCTGTATGAGTCACTGCTTTGGAAGATGGCAGAAAAAAAGTAATATGTGGACAATGGTGACCCTCAAACTCTAAACTTGTTATCGTTTAGTCAGATTATTGTGATTTTCCCTTGCAGTGAACTCAACAGGAAGTCCTGTCCAACATGAAGGCTCACAGTATGGTGCAGTGTGATTTGGGTGGCAGTGGTGGAGTCTGCGGCCCAGCGATGAATAAGAATGGGTGGATTATTATTTCTCAATGAAACCATTCATTTGAAAAAAAAAAAAGTTTAATTTATGAAGAAGTGAATGAGTCCAGTCCCAGTCTATTTGAATCCATTAAACGTGGTAAGATCTGGCAAACTGTTCAGCCCCGATTCAATTACGGAACAATATTAACTTCCCCTCTGATGACTGAGGGACTTTTCCCCCATAATTTACAATGAGTACTTTACAAGGTAATCAAAGCAAGTCTCCAGTGATTACTTTCTGCGGTTCAGTGTAGTCACCCCAAAACCCACCCAAGTTAGGACCATCCCTCAAAGTGATTATTCCAAGTAACAACAATTGCTCTATCCATAAAACGTGCAGTACATATTCCGTATTTTTTTGGTTTCTAAATACCTAGTAATTTTCCATTCAAGCACAGAGTTACTGTCTTTTCTAGCAGGTATTATGTCTTTGCCCTGATGAGCTCCTTAAACTGTGACACATCTTTCTCTCCCCTGCCTGGCGATGTCTCCTAATGAGATGGTAATCAGCCAGTCATCAGCAAAGGGCCATGCAGGACACATAATGAGAACATTAGGCTGCATACTGAAAGGACCCCCCGCCAGGTGGAGGATCAATGGTGCGGCCGAATAAAAGGTGGATGAAGCAGCTGATGGCTGGGAAGAATAAAGGAAGGAGGATGGAGACGGACGCAGAAGGTACATTCACACTAATACCT
>JAFBJS010003288.1:51524-70661 GCA_016785265.1 Paraplagusia blochii | reverse complement strand
TGAACCGAACCGGATCGAACTGGATCAATCGTTTAATATTTATTATGAATCGTTCCTTAATCGGATCGTAGCCTGCGAATCGAGATATGAATCAGATCGTTATGTGGGTGAATCATCACACCCCTAATTAATATAAATATATATATATATATGTATATATATATATATATGTGTGTGTATATATATTTATATATATATATATATGTGTGTATATATATATACAGTATATATATATATATATATATATATATATTGTATAAGCATTATTATGTTCCCAAGTTTGTCACAAATAATAGGCTATTTGTCCAAGCATTGGGCCTAAAGACAACATGATGGCTTATGATTGGTCTCCTGATTTCCCAATAGACAGTAGTACAGTTCCATCCATCCGGTATCATCCACTTATACGATACTGATTCATGGGGCCAGCAGTGCCCACTACCCAAGTCTGTCTGCACCCACAAATAACCCCCATGTCATCCATTGTCCAGAAGGTGAGCTCCCTGACGTGAACCCTGTAGCTCCACAACAGTTACTGAGACATTGCCTTTTGGCCAAAGCGCCATTGTACAATATAATTCATTTACAAAATGATTGTCTGCAAAGCAAACATTATGTGCACTAACCAACCAGTTGCAAGTCAGTGACTGCTATGCTAAAGTCAGGCTAAAGTCGAAACACTGGCCAGTGTTTCGTTACATACACAATATTCTAAAATATAAGTAGCTGCAGAGTACAAGTCACATCAGCCTTAGAAAAAATAAGTCAAATTGCACTTGAGTATAAGTCGCAAACTCAGCCAAAGGATATACAAAAATGCGAACTCTAGTGAGGAAAACATAGTCCTTCACTCCAGACTGGTGTGCACTGTTGGTTCAGCTCTCTCTTCTTCTTCTCTTCTTGTACTGATCCTGTAAATATTTACACTGCACTTATGGTGGATCATAGTTTACATCTTAACAATGGATGGAGACATGGTTAATTCACAAGGCTGGATTTAGTAAATTCTGAGCCGGGGCAGGGTGGGGTGGAGGAGTGGAGGGGGCATTACTGATACAGTGAAGTTGATTTGGAACGCAATGAAGCTCGTTGGACATTTACAATGGATGTATTCCTCCTTATTTACAATTATGGAAAGAGGAATTTATGAGACGTAACAATGGGGGGGGCCATAGTCAACCTTCATCAAATATTTAAGACAGGCAGTGTGAAATTGCCTTTAAACAAAATAGGCCAATAATGACTGCAATTAAAGCAGTATATGCATTTTTTATGTCGTAATAGCTACAATAGATGCCTTAAATGTATTAAGGGTTGTAAAGAAATCACTCAACGCTAATTGGTTTTAATACCTTCATTGTAATTCCTTGATGTGTTTTTCTTTTTTAACTTTATTACTCAAATGTTAATGTGCTCTTAGATGCAAACACTTCCATACCACGCCAGGATCAGAGGTTATCATGTCATTCGGGTTTTGTTCCAAGCTGTTAGAACTGTGTCGGTACACAGGGGGCACCAGAACTGCTCGAGCCGCACCGATGGTGTATATCATAAAAGCGGTGACAGTTCAGACGTGGTGGATGAACTCCTCTAACCCAACTTCACTTTCCCATATAAAGCATTGTGTGAGCCTTTATGGATTTCACATGTGTATATTCTTATTCATGTCCACTAAGTTTTCTATCAACAGTCCCCTGTTTGAATCCGGCCGTAAAACCAAGTGGAGTCAAGTTAATTGTCAGACACAGACGAGAGTTCAGATCATAAAAGGCTGTAATACATACCACTGCCTTAAATCACGGACAAATCCATCCCTCCCCTTTCTGGTGCCTTCCAGAGTGATTTGGTCTCAATTTGTCATAAAAAGGAACAGCAGAGACAGCACTGCCAGAGCCTGGGACTGTCTCTTCTTTTGTGTTTGCATTCTTTCACCTTTTCTCCCCCGTTGCAGAGACTGCCTTTTAATCTAATAAACATTGCATGAGCCCACTGACCAGAGCAAAGAGGAAGAGAAGAAAGAAGAAAAAAAAAGTTTCCTGCACATCTATCAGATCGTTATTATAAAAGAAAGAACACATGGGGGTCATGCCAGGATCGTAAAAATTATTGAGGAATAAAAGCCATTCATTTTACATGACATCACCTTCTGAGGATCTGAGCCCCGGTGGCTTCAAAAAGACGACAAATTGTTTTCACCATCCAGTTCTGCCGTTGTCGGATAAGACGTGAGCACACAGCAGAACAAAGAAGGAGGATTAACCTCTCAGCAATAGGCTGCAACTTTTACACATCTTATAAAAACACAATATTCCCAACCGCATAAATGTCTCTCTCTCTCTCTACACGGCTATATACACTTCATATGATCAAATGCAGAGAAACAGTGCAGGGTGGATTATTTTTTATTATTTATTTATTATAATTTATTTATTATACCTTGCAAACTGTGACTGAAGTAAAAAAAATCACACACCTCACTTCGATCCTTACTGGTTTTAAGATCATGAAACCAGATCTTGCACAGCAGGGATGATACATAGATGCCTATCAAGTCACACTGTTTGTCCTCAGAACACTGCATGGTAGTGTCAACCAAACGTTTTGTCTGGGGACCCATATTTTGAAAGTCATTGACATTAATCAGGATATTTTATTGTTTTTAATGAGTGCTATCTAAAAAAAACAGTCATTGAACTGGCAAAAATGACCATAAACTCATGATGCATGATGCGAGGCGACCTGAAATAAACTTCCGTGATCCACCTCATGGTCGCAACCCAGTCTTTGGCAAATAGTGTATTGATACGTAAACTATGGCTTCTTAACATTGCTATTATTGCAGTATTAAACATTAAGTCTCTGTGTTTTTGTGAAATCATCCTCATCCTCTTGTCTGACCCTCACCGAGGGACTGGGGAGAAATCAGACCTGAACTCCCAACTCAGATGATGAAGCACCCAGAGAAAAAAAAAATCCAGAGGTGCTTCTGCTTGGTCTTGGTCTCCGCCACAGTGTCAAAGAAAACACAATAAATTCCAACCTGCACCAAAGCAACTCCGTGCCACACTCAGGAAGATTTACATTTGCTAATGGAAAATGCATGGGCTAACAGAGCTACCGCCATGCCGCACATCTCATATCAACAGAGTCCCAGTTGCGCCACATGTGGGAGACAGGAAGAGGTATATGTTTAGTCACTGTTAAATATAAATCAGTAGTGTAGCCAACAATATATACACCACATGGATTCAGAGGGCTTATCGTTCCCTCCAGCAGCTCCCATGTTGCATTGCATGGAGCTAAGGACTGAGGGCCTTTAATAATTGGCATTGCCAATGAGAAGCCTCGCGTCCATCTGCTGTATTAGCTTATCTACTTAAAGCAAACAGCACTACTACATTCAAAACACAGGCAGACATTATTAACAAAGTATAAAAAAAAAATAATTTCATTTTTCTCCCTTTCTCAGAGAAATGTGACACATCATCTGGCGCAGTATTGCGTTGCCCGGGGTGAGAGCCCTGCACAGTAGATGGACCGCTGTAATTTCTCATCTATCAAATTATAGTTTATTGTTCAGCACAGCAACCCCGGGCTACACACAAGCCTGTGCACTGACAGTTATGAAACATTATATTTCTACTGTCATAGTCCAGGCCCAAGACAAAGCTTAAGAAGGAAAATAGACGGGGAAAACACAGAAAGTAATAAAAACTCCAAAGTTATCACAACACTCATCATGTCAACATCTATGTAAAACAAAGCTTTACAGGGCTGCAGCACAGTGTCTATTTGTGGGATTGGCTAATGACGTTAGGTTACTTAGATTGCCATTAGCCACTACTGTATAAGCTTGTTTATTATTGGCACGCTAATGATTTTTCTGCCAAATGAAATTTGTCGGCAGGAAATTGTGTTTAATGCTGGTCTAATGAGTCTGCTGTAAATTAGCTGGTGTGCCAGCGTGGATGACTAAAAGGCCTTTAAGTAACCTTTGGTCTCTGTTGAGGGTAATTTGATACTGCCACTGATGATTCACTTAGCAGGACTAAAAGCTACAGCCTTGCATCTCATGAAGGACATGTGAAACTACCATCGCTCTTAAATGAGAAGCGAATGTGAAAATAATCAAATTGCCTCGCCACGGGATGACTACAGGAGGGTGGACGTGAACTTGTGACTCAAGTCGAATCCATTTGGCGTTTTGTTATCATGGTCAAGGTTCAGCCAGGTGGTAGCCAGTCCTCAGTCTCAGCATAAGGGATTGTGTAGACAAGGACCAAATCCAAAAGACCTCCACGCAGCCTTCTGAATGTCATGATAGCAATGAGTGCAAATTGGGCAACAACCTGTGGTTTAACGCATTTACAGGAAGTGGATGGTACCTTCCTTGAATCTGCAAGGTGGACAGAGTGTCATTTAACAATCAACAATCAAACATATAATGACAACCATATGGCCTCATTGAACCCTCATAGATAGTCTTCCATAAAACGTCTATTAGTTAATTAACATGTCACAGAAAAAAAAAGAAAATAAAGTTCTGTTTTAAGGCTTTACCTACAAGTGACACTTGTGTTTGTTCAACTTGTCACACAACAAATTGGAAAAAAAAAGCATTGGCCACATTTGGTTGATAGACTCAAAGTGGTCGGACAATAAAATGTATCTTCAAAGAATTGTTATTGTATCAAATATTTTTACAAATATCTATAGTTATACAGTAAGTATACATTAAATAAGTATAGATTGAAAGACATAAAATGTAAAAAAAAAAAAAAAATGAAATTTTTCACTGAATAAAAATTACCCAGCAACTATGAATGAAAATGTTATGAGTCTACTAACAGATCATTTTATTTGCAAAAACATTTCAAATCAACTGCGAAATATTTAACACGTGTCGCGAACAAAGAGGGAAATGAAATCAAACGCCTTCCACTGCGAGTGCGTGTGGCCTTTGTGTAAGACGTGTGTGTACTAACAGGCAACATGCAGGCTGACATCTTTGGCTTCGTGCCAGGTCTGAAGTGACGACTCAGCTTCTTATCTGCATATGCAAGAAAAAAAAAATGAAAAAAAAAAAAAGGGAAAAAGATCTGAGAGCACATGTGCGCCTACACGTCACTGACGCCCCCACAGGTCGGCGGAGGCACACGTGGGTATCCTGTGCTCCCTCTGCCATGCTTCGTCACAGACATGGTAGCCACACCTCCCTGGCATATTCCCCTGAGATGAGATAAGAGCTGTATGTGTGTCTGTACAGTACGTGTCCTAATGGGTTGACATTCTTCTCTAACACAGGTGGCCCCTCCAATCTGAAAAAAAACCTCCAATTTAGACACTCATTTGTGTTTAGTGCCACCCCCTGCCGCGCCCCATCTAACCCCTCCTGTTCCCCAGAACCTCCCATAGCACCTCGCCCACCCACGTTGCCCCTCCTCCACCCGCAACACGTGCCCCTTTTTAGTGCCAACATGCCCCGGTCCCCATCTCCCACCTTCCTTTCACCCCCCCCCTCTGTTTTTTTCCCACACCCGCCTCTGCGAGTGCGTGTGGCCTTTGTGTAAGACGTGTGTGTACTAACAGGCAACATGCAGGCTGACATCTTTGGCTTCGTGCCAGGTCTGAAGTGACGACTCAGCTTCTTATCTGCATATGCAAGAAAAAAAAATGAAAAAAAAAAAAAAGGGAAAAAGATCTGAGAGCACATGTGCGCCTACACGTCACTGACGCCCCCACAGGTCGGCGGAGGCACACGTGGCTATCCTGTGCTCCCTCTGCCATGCTTCGTCACAGACATGGTAGCCACACCTCCCTGGCATATTCCCCTGAGATGAGATAAGAGCTGTATGTGTGTCTGTACAGTACGTGTGTTGCAGGTTGGCGCTGCGTCCTAATGGGTTGACATTCTTCTCTAACACAGGTGGCCCCTCCAATCTGAAAAAAAACCTCCAATTTAGACACTCATTTGTGTTTAGTGCCACCCCCTGCCGCGCCCCATCTAACCCCTCCTGTTCCCCAGAACCTCCCATAGCACCTCGCCCACCCACGTTGCCCCTCCTCCGCCCGCAACACGTGCCCCTTTTTAGTGCCAACATGCCCCGGTCCCCATCTCCCACCTCTCCCCACCTTCCTTTCACCCCCCCCCCCCCGTTTTTTTTCCCCACCTTCCTTTCCCCCCCCCCCCTCTGTTTTTTTCCCACACCCGCCTCTTCTTGTCATCACACAGCCAGAGTGGTACCACACGTGCCCCTTTTTAGTGCCAACAAGCTCCCCTGTGGCCCTCCTGTCTCTCCACCGCACCATAGCTCCCCCATTGTATTTCACCCTCACCAAGTTTGCGAGCCCCCTCCTTCTTCTCTTTCTCACACTGTTCATCTCATTGATATGTAAGTGGGGATACTAGACTGCTTTGCATACGGCTGTTTAGTCCTTTGTGGCAGGCGGGGAAGCATGCAAATATGCAAAACGGTGATGGGGAGTCATTTTGTAGTGTGATGAGGAAGGGGAGAGGGCGGCACTAGGAATGTTGCTGCCTGGTGAACGAATGCTTGTGTGTTTCTGTGTTTTCCAACAGTTTCTTTGGATCTTCACACAGGGAAGGTTTCGAGAGACCAGAACCAGAGCCTAGACCGTGGCATGGGAGTACAATCCTAGGCAGCCATAAATCCTTACAGGAGGAATACTTGTATCTTCTTTGGCCTTTATTCCAGTAATAGGACGATGCGATGAAAGGTTGTCTTTTTCTCTTTTTTTTTTCCCAACACGCATCGTTACTGTAAATCCACGCAGCGCGGAATCTGCAAATATGGGCGGCAAATTAAGAGGAAATGGACGAGAAAGTACTTTTTGCTTCCCCCTCCTCTTCACCCACATCCTTCTCTCTTCTACTTATCTGTGGCAGAGAGCCAATGGTTCATTATAATTGGCCGTTGTCATCATGCAGATGACACACAGTCAGTGCCGTGAATATCATTAGCGCCTTTGCATACCTCTGCTCTTTTTTTTTCCCTTTCTTCCTCGCTCTTTCTTCTTGTTCCTTCATTCCGAGGCTCGTTTCGCTATTCGATATTCCAAAAGGTAATTATTATCCATGACGCAGCCTATCAATATGCAAAGATAGGCATAATGGGGAAACGAAAGGTGCATGTCTGACTGTCGTCGTCTCTTTCGCTATTTGCGGTGCAAGCGTAGAAGAATCTCCAAGGGTGTCAATAAGAATAAAAGTGTATTTGTGTAATTGTATTTGACTCTGCTTAGCAGTAGAGTCCATTGAATGTCTCTGTGGTTACAGAGTGTGTTCTTTGCTCTCCTCCTCTTCCTCCTCCCTCTCGTTTGCATGTATCAGCCTCTCCTTGGGTAGAATAATAGCTCTTAATTCTTCGCAGCAGCTTTCGCCTTCTGATCCATGACAAAGAGAAAGAAGCAGCCGGTTAATTTGCATACTCCGCATACTGATGAGACTTGTGTGTCGACTGCCTAATTACCAAGTCCTCAGTCTCCCTCTCTCTCTCTCTCTCTCTCTCTCACCCATTCTCTCTCTCTTTTTCCAGCTTTTGCTTTTAACCCTCTCTCGCCCAGTCGCCCATCTCTTTATCTCCGTACAAAACCGTTGTCGTTTTCAACGTTAATTCATCCCCAAGACATGTTGTAACAATAGAAAAAGACGTGGGGGGAAAAAAGAAGCATATTGCGGCGACGAGCGGATTTATTTGTTCACCTTCGTTTATTCCCTCGTCTGTGCTTATTGGCTAATTTGCGGCTCCTCTCGCTTGCGGCGACTCCCCTTAAGCTACCCTCTTTGTCTTTGCCTTTGAAATTTACAAAATCTTACAAGAAATCAATACTTAATTGATTATTCACTCTCCTGCAGCCTCAAACGACCAGCGAGTGCACGCGCGTATTAAATCCGGCATGTGTCAGTGTGTATGTGGGAGTGAGTCTCTGGTAGATCCCATGGTATTCCCAGTTCTTCCGAGGCAGCAGGCGGATGAGGTGGCAAGGAGCTCTGAGAGAAACACTGCAGCTTCCTTGTGCATGTGTATGTGTGTGAGTGTGGGCATATGAGGCGTAGCGGGTCCCGTCAATAGCACCGGAACCACGAAACTTCCAAGGTCTGGAGAAGGTTTACTAGCCAGCCTCTTTACTTAAACCGCAAAAAGCATCCAGAGGAGGAAGAAGCATGGACATCAGCAGCAGCAGCAGCAGCAACAACAACAACAACAACAACAACAAACCAACACCAGGCTTGTGGGCAATGGAAGCGCAGCAGGCTCAACGCAGGATGTGGAAAGGAGTATATCCTCATTTTTTGGGTGTTTTCGGTTCTCTTCATTGCGCGTCTTTGTTTCCTGCCGTGGCTCTAGGAAGAAAGCGGGGCAAGATGCCACCTGGACCCTTCAGAGAACTCTGTGGCGAGGTGGGCGCGGAAAAGGCAGCGTGAAGAGAGGGGCGTGGGGAGGAGGAGAGAGAGGGGTACAGGGTGCCTGGCGCCTGCCTCTGATATGCCATAAGGATGGCAGGCACGTAATGACAGCAAATGTAGAGCAGATTGGCTTGGAGGAGGAGGAGGAGGAGGAGGAGGAGAAACACGAAGAGGGGGAGAGGAGACAGATGGCAAAGTTGGCCTAGTGCCAGTGAAACCAGGACATGACTACACAGGAAAACCTCACTCTACACTCTGACACTTGTTGCTGTGTGTGTGTTCTTGTGTTTTGGCTCACATGTTAGGGATGTATGCTGTAGTAGGAAATTCCACACCATGTAACTGGTGTTTCACTCTTGGCATACTGCCTCAATGGGCCACCGCACGCTTGATTCTTCTTTACTGTATGTGAAAGAATGGGACACTTTCAAGTTTCAATATCAGTACTCGCAATGGATTTTGAGGTATGTACAAGAGCCTTGAACAGGATAAGGTATAAGATCGAGGTCTGGTCCCCAATCTGATCCCAATTTATGCAAGATGGCATAGGCCATATATTGATTCTCTGCATATCTATTTTTCACAGCCATCAAAAATGTAGCTTCCAACTCTCTGTGTCTCTCTTTTATAATGACACTTGACTCCTGGTGGAGGGAATTCATGTGAATTTCTTGTCCTACAGCTTTGAAGAATGAAAAGCGCTGGCTCGTGTTGGTTTATGACAGAAGAACGGATGGCAGCGAGAGTTCATATTGAAATGTGCTGAGCAAACACCTTCCTGTACAAGCAGACATGCTCTGTTTGTAAAAAAGAGAGAAGGGGTGGAGAGAAGGAGGGCAAAGCAATGCGTTTGTGTAACATTGTTTTTTTTTTTTTTTTTAAGATGGCATGCAAAACACATACCTTGCCTCTTGCTGGTGTGCTGTACCCATGAGGAGATTTTTTTTTTCCTCCTCGCCAATAGGAAACCTGAGAATCCTGTTCTCAAATCATTCAAATCCTGCTTGAATGGCACTATCAGTCTAGTTCCAGCGCCACCAGACATGTTTGGAAAGCACTGAAGGATTGGAAACCCGTTTAATTTTTCATGTCGTACTTATTTTGCATGATTGGTGCCAGAGAAGCAAATGGAAGTAGATAGGTAAAGCTCTGCTGTCCGAAGATAATGAGAGTGTAATTCGCATGCTTTGCATTTCGTGCATTTGTCTGCCTAGGTAGAGCGAGGGGGTTGTAAAAAGGGGGGCATCCACGTAAATCAAACACCCGATTTGAATAAGAACAATTGTGGACCAAATTTGAGCACAGCCTCAGAGGGGGGAAGTAGTGAGGCGATTTGACTTGCGAATCAGGCGATGCATATCTGCATGCCAATTATGTGACAAGAAGGGGAGAAAGAGTGGAAAGCGTCCCTCATGCGGCAGACCGAGAGAAGACGAGGGAGGAAAGACATAGCAGAGACGAGAGAGAAACAAGCGGGATAAACGACGGAACAACGAGACGAAACAAAACGAAGAAATCAAAGGGGCCAATGGTCGAGATCGCTAACTAATTATCCATCACCCATCATTCGACGGCACCTTATTTTCTTCAGAGACCACATCAACATGCACGGAGCGGAGAAATTTGAGCGAAGGCAAAAGGACAAGGCGATGGATTGGGGCAGGGTGGGGGATCCGAAAATTAAAATTATTGATTGATCTTAGGACGTTGGGGGTTGCGGAACGGAGGGCGTTTGAGGATGTAATTAGAGCGGACTGGGACCAGAGCTGGAATGATAATAGATGACGCTGGAACTCACCATGGCGTTTTGCCATTAATCTCCATTAATACCAAGCAGGATATTAAAAATTCTAATTGGATGGACAAAAATGTTGTGGCTGGAGTGTGTATGTTTACAAGTGTGTGGGGAGTAGGACGGTGGTCTTAAGGTTTTTTTTTTTTTTTGCGATAATTGCCACCGTGGGGGAATTGTATCCTGGGGTATGGCATATCAGTTGTATTAGCCTGCTGATTAGAAGTGCGCTGTGTTAATGATGCAGCACTGACTTTTATGTTCCTCCATCTTTTGAAATGGAATACCATCAATTCCCATTAATGGCTCTGGACTGTGATCACTTATTTTTTTCACCACGGTTTGCTGAAGTTTATGTCTGTAATGCATGAATAAATACAAATGTGTAAATATGAAACACAATGTTCTGTATATATCCAGTGTGTTAAATCTGAAGTTACTGGAAATATGCATTTAACTTGAAAATGTACTTTGTTATTTTTATTTTTAATATTTATCTATTTTTTTAATAAACATGCTTCATTCTGTGTATATAATATATGTGGTTCATCTCAATACAAGATATTTAAACATATATAAATGTATTGTGTGTCATTTGATGGTTGAATACAAAGGTGTACAGATGATAAGCATGCAGTGTTTACCCTCCCCGCAGCCTGTTCCTGGGTCTCCTCGCTCCCTGTGGAGGCTACAGTATGATGTCATCAGGACTGGCCTGGGATCTGCCTTCTTTGGCACCAAGTTACATCGGGCCAGATGAAGGAACACAGATGACAGCCTGACGCTGTTGTTTATCAATAGGACCTGCACCTCACATGACTGGGCTGTGACACTGTCAATAATGAAGTCTCACTCTGTCAGCTACTCAATATTACAAATTGCTCCCATGTACTCAGTGTATGTGTATGTGTGTGTGCGTGTGTCCCGGACATAAATATGCAAGATGGTAATACATGTGTTCCAGTGTCTTCATATACATTCACTCTGCATGATTGGGAACTGTCCTTGAATTAGTAAGATGAACTGCAACCCCCTGACTCTGTTACCGTTAAGCCACCCCCCCCTTACTCACACCACACTTCCCCAACAGCCTACAAAGAAGGAGGGGGTAAGAGAGGAAGGTGTCTGGGGGCGGGGAGGGGGCAGAAAACCATAAAAATCTCCGATTAGAATTTGGAAATAAAGACAAAGGAGTCCTCACACAAGCACAGCAATAAAAACCGTTTCACGTCCAACTCTGATAAGGAAACACCGCTGCTCACGGCTCTCATGCATTAACTGTGTGCTGTGATGTCATTACATTAATGGTCCTTCACTATGGCTACAGTCATTAAAAGGGGATATGAAAGCAGTGGGCTGTTTTCATATGCATGGAAGGGTGAGGTTGGGTCACCGTCGCTCCCGTCATCACTCACGCACAATGGAAGGACACACAGAAATGCAATCACACATACAAATGAGCGGAAATATGCAAGTGAGGGGTTATTGGGTCTTGCGTCTTAAGGACGAACTACGTCCTTTGGTTTGTTTGTTTTTTTCTTTCACAAAACACCATGAGGGGCCTCACTTGCCCCCTGTTTTGAGTTGTTTTGCTTTTTCTCGTACAGAGACATTTATCCTCTCTCAAGTCGGATTGTACCTGATATTTATGAGCCTGACCTGGTGCGCATATTATTATAATCATTACTGTTATTATGCATTTCAGGGGAGGAGGTGAAAACGTCAGGGCTGGCGGTGCATGAGCAGGGGTCTGCACTGCTGCAATCATCAGATTGGCCTGATTTATGATTTATGCAGATCGTATAGTGCCTGAGGTAACGCCCCCCGGAGGAGCTTGGTTGTAAAAATTTGTTTTTACCCAATTGATTAATCAACACTAGTCGTATGTCTGAGTACTCCATATGTATATGGGTTTAAATAGTAGAGGGGAAATGTGTAGGTATTATGTGTCTGTGTCTATGTGAGCGTTCTGGCGTCTGTCTGTTCTTAAAAAAACTAATTTGGTAATTTGACCTTGTCTCACAACAAGAGGAAGGTTTTAGGAAATGAAGAAAATCAGGGTTTGTGGGGAATACAATAGTAACTACAGGGATTTCTTTGTTAATTTTCAGTTTGTTGATACGATTTGTATGTAACATATTCAGCAGAACTGTGACCTGGAACGGTTTACGGTTGTCTTTATTGTTGCTTTTGTCCTCATAAGGCAATTTATATTCAGGCCCCTCTTCAGATTCAATTAAAAATAAACATTAATTATTCATAAGAGTAATGAATGTGGTAAAAACAAAGGCTAAATGTTCCTTTTAGCATTCTTTTCAGGGCTCTCTTTAAATTTCATGAGATCAGTTCAGTGTACGGCTTCATATGTGTTTATAATCAATCACTGAAACCATGTTATCTATACAACCTGTATGTACACATAGAGTGATCATGTAAAAATAGCGGACATTCCTATTTAATTTTTTAACATTAGCCAAATAAAAATGTTTCTCGGAAATCTCAGTTGATTTATAATGTTAACAATTTACAACTAGGGTACACGCAGTATTTGCAGAACTCAGATTGGGATCTTAGTAGTACAGTGTACCAAGTACACTATTTAAAGTGTATTTTTGCACGCATTGTATTTTAGTTATTCACGGTTTGAACCATAGTCAGAAATCATGCCAACACAGACTTCCTCCGTACACAGGACGTGTCAATCATCCAGTCCATTTCTAATGACATGCAGACTGGAATAATGCGAGTGTGACTAATGTCAACAGTTGTGTGTTTGTGTCAACTCTAACCTTCAAGTATCCACAGTATGGTTAATGAATGGATGCATTTCAATTGCGCTCATTCTTGAGAAACCTTCGAAGAGTCCTTGAAGTAAACATCTGAGTTTGTGTCCTCTGCTGCTAGAGAAACCTTCTTCTTTCTTCGAAAATAGAATATAACTGTTTCAAAATCTTCACTTTTGAGGGTGTATGGAAAAATACAAGCTCAATAAAAGTTGTTGTCACCCACCTTGTTCATGCAGATGTGGATGTGGGGGTTTGTGAAGCACCTGAAGGCAGCCTCGGTCTCAACAGGAAGAAAACAGTTTGTGGAGAGCATGGAGAACCATAGGTGAAAACCTATGTTAAAAAGGAAAAAGCGTAATAGAAACATGAAATGCTAAGCTGAAATAAGTCTAGGAGGTATTCATTTTAAACATTTTAAGTCATGTTAATTGTAAGATAGAGCAATGAAAGAGGTATGATAAAGATGTAACAAAAAAAAATGCCAACTTTCTATTAGTCAAGAGTAATTTTCTTATTTTATTATTATTAAGCTAAAAATAATCTTATAAAAGAGGCTAGGAGCCAATCAGAGATATGTATTTGCTAGAAGGCGGGACATCTTAGGTTGTAGGTGTAATTTAAATTTACACATAAAGTCAGAATATTTCAAAACGTTAACCTGCTTTCAGTTTACATAGTCTTGTTTTGCCCAGGTTTGATTCAGTTTATTAAAAAAAAAAAATGTATTCAACCTTGGACATAAGGTGTCGGAGAACCTTGAAAGTAAAAATCCCCGCCAAGTCAATAGCAAGACACCTAACAAATCTCCAATGTGAGAATAAGGCTACAGTCCTGACGAGGAGCCACTGCTGTTTCTGCAGCAAGGAACTAAAAGGTGAAGAAACAGCTGTTATGTGTGTGTCTGAGCCTGCACAAGTGACTATATACCACGAAACGCAATTTTTATGTTACACAACTGCGTGCCAGAACTCACTGCGGTGCTATGCGTCCTTGTAAAATGCTAAATATACATAGTCACAATGCGACCTTTCAAGCATTCGGACAAGTTGGTGCAGAGCTGCAGGCAGGTGGGCCGATGGCTGGAGGAGGCCCATGTGATGGCACCAGTGCAGAGGTGATCATAGATTCTGGAAGCAGCTCTGAACTGTGGGGCTGAGATTATTATAAATTTGGTCACTGCCAATGAGGACACTACAGGGGAGGGGAAAAACAAATATTAGGGCCCCCCTTCAATGCTAAGGCCAGCGTGAGCTGTTTTCCATTTTAATGCATTATGTGTGTATAAGGGAGAAAGGGGAAATGAGGTTTTCTTTTCTCCTCTCCGTGTGTGTGTGTATGTGTGTTATATTCAGCAAACTCAGATTTACATTTCCCTCGCACTGCCTGTGAAATGTTTTAAGACATGGGCAGCGTGACTGCAATAATATATAAGGGTTGTGCTCCGGCACACTCTCTCCCCCCTCGATCGCACACATGTGCAGACTGCAGACCCTAACACTGACAATGAGGGCGAGGGAGAGCGGCCCGTAATTACCAACAACGTGGGAGATGTGGAAATTCATACTTAGTCTGATTCTGTGGTTAGCTTTCCAGACCACTCTTTTACTTAAGCTGATATTGACACATTGACTTAGAGTAAAGGTTCCCTGATGCTGGAGAAGCATTTTAAAATGTCGGATTACAAAGATTTTCTATATTGTTATTATTATTAGATTCCAGTCTCAAAAAACAGGAGTGTGTTTGCAGTGGAAAATGATGTTTCATTTGCCACATGAAGACAAATGGAAAATGTATCAACAACAAAAAACCCCTCCTGTTATGTTCATTTGTCAGGAACAGCAATAATCTTCCTGGTCAATTTGACCGGGTGCATTTTTCATTATCCCAATGTATCTGTAACAGGCATTGTTAATATTGTGTTACTTATTCCTTTACTAACTATGCAATTGTGTTTCTTAGCTTCAGCCAGGATGAGAAGTCCCAAAACATGGCTCCCTTCTCAGTAAGCCATTTACTGAATGATTGTGTGTATTAAATTTAGCTCGACCATCTCAAAAGCTGACTTTGAGGTCAGTCACATGAGTCTCTGCCATGCTGGTGGGCCCTGGTATCTAATGTATTTTCCCATATTTCACCAAAATCTCTTTCTTGGGGGAGCAGACTTGGCAATGTCCTTATGTGGTTCAAAATTGAAATAATTAGAATCAGAATTCAGCTCAAGATAGTGATCTCCTCTAATTCGCTGTCCTGACCAATGATGTCCTCCAGAGCCGCTTTTGCTTCTGCTGCCACAGTGTAATGTTGGTAGAGCCCCCATGCAGAGGACCTTTTATAAGTTATATGTCCACTCCACTGTTAAGTGTCCCCTGAATATGGGTGACACTGTTCCGCCAAGAACATAAATGGTTCCCATCCAATTCATAACGCATGCCCTGGTGTGTGTGCGTGTGCGTGTGTGTGTTTGTGACTGGAGTGAAAAATGTCTCACAGTTGCAAAGAAAGAAAAAGTCATTTCTGACACGCTCTGCCGGGTCAAAATGACCCAAGCACTAATATAAAGATGCAGAGGCAAATGTGTTAGAGGAACCATTTTCATATTACATGTTAATTACAGTAAATAATGGAAACAGAAGAAAAATAAAAGAAATAAAAAAAAACTAAAACTAATTTCTTCAACCTTAAAAATGGGTCATTTTGACTTCCAAGATAACAGGAGTAAATCACTGATAAGGTATTTTATTAGGCAAGGTTAACAAAGGCCTGGTGGCAAGATGTGGCCCATTCATAAGGAATATTTTCTTTTGTAATCTTGTATAATTGTATTGTGATAATAGTTTGGCCTTTTACCTGCAATGACTATGTCATATCGATGGCATAGGGAAGGCTAACAGAGTCTCAGTCTTTAGCTTGTATGCATAATATATAGGGATGTCACATGACCACTCCATCTATCTGATCTTGGCCTCAGCCCTGCGGAAAATTTTTAGTCAAGTTTAGTTTATTTATAAGGGGATATTGCAATTTGATAAATCACATGAAATCACATTGTTAACAAAGCCAGCATTAGCCAAAAGGCTAATTTTTTATCTGAAGTCCTGTGGTCGTGACGTAAAAAAAGCAAGAAACACACAATACATATACAATAGAAAATATTATTATTATAGAATTAGGAAAGTTTTGTTCAATATTTGTAAAAAAAAGTTGTAAACTTTACAGTATAAATCAAACAGGAAATGAATAGAAGCTATTGTCACAAGCTCAATCTCAGGTCTTGTGGCTGGATTTTCCAAAGTTGCATAGATATCATTATCTTTATATATTTCAACCAAAACAGATTCCGGCAGCTTACCCAGAGACCACATTAGTTCAGACAGTGCCCTCCAAGGACAGTGTCAACTTAGCATAGTCCAGATTCATTTCTCTTCTCATTACTTGCTTACGTATACTTGTATGAAAGTTGTGGTGTGTGCATTTTAGCTCTGATAGTAATTACAATGGCTTGATGTTGGGCCTATCAAAACAAGTAATTAAAGAAGGAAAATGTAATATCAGCAAGCTGAAACCGACCGCTTGTATCATTTGGGATTTAATTGCATCCCAAGAGCAGCTGGACGCCACACACGTCTCTGCAGTCGGTTGTTTACTGTGCTCCCTATATCATTTCTCTTTGCTGGTGTGCAGATATTTTACTCATTGAAAGGTTGCCTCTGCCCGAGGGGGCTCGCATTTGCAAAGATCTATCACACAACCAAAATCATGACTATAAACACTCAGCACATCCATCTATACATTCAAAACTTACCCTGGGGCTGTGTGCCTGCATGAGTTCATCTAAGCACTTTGCCATTTTAAGTGTAACACAGATATTGATTCCATAGGTTTGATTCTAAATGCAATGATGTCTTCCTCAGAGAGTTGATTAAACCCTTTTGGTATTAATGCACTGAGCCTGTTTGTGTGAGCCATAAAGAGTATGGATGAGCCAGCAGAGACCATTTGTGCCCATGCATGCATGAGTTCATTGATAAAAGCATTACACAGAGCCACAACGTCAAGACTGTGTGATCTAGAATCTGACTGCAGGATCCTCCACCGAGCTCAGGGTTTATCTTGCCTTAAGTCAAAATCAAATTCCCGCTCTCCTGCGGTGAAACTGCTGGTCAAGATGCTCTGCAAGAGTTATTATTAGCAGCAAATCACACTATAAGTAACAGGGAAAAAAATATATACTTTCTTGTTCAAATAAAAGTATTAAACTAAGCGCTATGTGGGCAAATACAGGCCACAATAAGTTCTGAATTTTGACAAGGGGACAGAGAGACAGAGCAGAGAGACAGAGCATCTGTCTGAACTAAGGTAAATGAAATAAAAAGTTGAGCCATAATACGTAAAAGTCATGCAATAAAGACTACAATGCTAAATTACTTTTTTTTCTATACTATGTATTAGATAAATGTGGACAAGCAAGGACATGAATTAATAATAGTATAAACTGGAAAAGTTTGGTTGACGAGATTCAAATGCCAAATTTGGCCACTGTTTGCCCAGTACGGCCTTAGGCCAGTGTTTTCCAACCTTTTTCGCGCCAAAGACCGATGTCCTAAGATGTCTCGCACTATTTTCGCGGACTGGTTGCTGTGACAGTTAAATACCCCTTAATAAAATTAAATTTCCTGTGTTGTGAAATATTTTTCTACCCAAATTAACTGTGCATGGGCACAACAAGGATTTCTCCAGTGCACCCAGCCTAGAACCTTCTGCTACCAGACCGGTATAAAAAGTTAGAATCTTGTATCAATGACTCTGCGTCCTTTTTAAGTTTATTGTTGTTGTCTTCACTGAGAAATTATTTCCTAATCAAATATAGTTGCATTATTGATGTTGATGTCCTATTGTTAAGTTCTTTTGTTGATATGGTTATGGATCAAGTGGAAGTAATAGCCAGATGGAGCCAAAAGGAAACATTATTTCTCTGCGGCCCAGCACGAATTCACCCACGGGCCCGGTACCGTCCTCGTCCCAGTGGTTGGGCACCACTGCCTTAGACCAATACGATGCCACTCACACATTACTACCAAGACTAGTTCGGCTGCTACTGGACATTACCACTGCATTTCCAAACTGGGGTTGAACCAGTGTGTGTTTATTCAATGGTGGGGAGTGTTTATTCCCCACAGGGTTGTAACAGGCTACAACACATGGTCCCTGTTAAATATGAGGCCTCTTAAAATGTAAAGGCAAGAACATACATGGTCAGCGGTGCAGCCGAAGTGTGATACACCACATCGCGGGCGACTCAGTTGCACTCCAGTGCATCAAAGAGCATGTGACCGCTCACATAAATTGCATCCAATGTCATACTTCAGTAAAAGTTCAAATACTTGATTTTTCAAGTCATTTTTTAAGGGGTCTGGAAATGATAGATGGAGCTGCAGCAAGGCTACTCCAGTAGAGGTTAGAAATATTTGATCGTAATTACCGGTCGACCCGGGTTAACTTTTCACACTGGCAAACAGAAATGGGGGGACTGCATCAATCAGAACTCTTCAGGACGAGAAGAGATGCAGGAGAGGAAGAGGAGGAATCATCCACATCACCCATGAGAGGATCACACACAATGTCCTTGCTCTTCAGCATAAATATAAAATAATAAATCAACAATATTGACCTAATTTCCACAGGGATGCATGGTTATGGGATTTACACCTTCATTTAATGCAGTTATTTCAGTTAAGAGTGGATTATTTACAGAAAGTATTAATAATTGAAAGATATATGTCAAATATTTGTCTTGAATGAAAAAAAGCAAGTTATAACATCACAGATGTTTAAGGAAGTACAATTTCATAAGAATTGGGTGTCTACACAAAACATAGCATAATACACTTCATATCACATTGCTGAATCTGTGTTTTGATAAGAAAAACATGGGATCTCTTGTTGTTAAATGGGAAATAACTTAATTTTATTAATTTTGACAAGTAAGCAATATTACAATGATGGCTGTTATTATCTTAAAACTTAAATGATATAATTCTATCTCATTCTCTTTAGAAGAGACAAGGATGGACAGGATCAGGAATGAGGTGATTAGAGGGACAACACAGACAGGAAGGTTGGGAGAAAAAGCT
>JAFBJS010003288.1:35927-51026 GCA_016785265.1 Paraplagusia blochii | reverse complement strand
TGGGAAATGATGACTGGCTGTGGAAATCCCTGCAAAAATTACAAGATGAAGTTCTAATTCTATCCCCCTTTAAATGTCACAAATGAAGAGATACATAGAATCTTAAATTTAACAACACGTTCTGTTAATCGTCCTACTACTTGGAAACAGTAAAAAGTAACAAAAGTACCTTATTAAATATTGTTATTTTTAACAACACTGTTGTCATGCAGTTAAAATTAGTCCCGCCTTATCTCCAATCACTAGAATAATAGTCCAGGGTTCATGTATGTACGGCACAATAGGTAGATAGACGCAGTGGATCTTGTTTTCAGTGGATCTTGTTTTCAATGGATCATATGTGGTATAAACTACAACATTCAGTGACTCATGACCAGTGTCAAGGATTCATACCTTAAGAAACAGTCAAAAACAAACAAACAAACAGAAACCTGAATGTTATTGTACTGTTTGAAAAAGCTAGCAAGTCATTTAAATAATGACATGTTTTTTTTTTAATTTAATTCAATAACTTCAATCTGAAGAACATTTATAGGTGCTGCACTGTAGCATATTACCACCAAGTATACACAGTGCAGCATGCATCTAACTGATAACAGCAATCTCTGATTCCCCGCTGCAGTCTAAATAAGGGCAGATTCATGGATGAATGACTGTGTTTTTTTAAAAAAAAAAGCAACACTGGATAATAAATTTGTGGCACACATCGATGGAGGGAGAAAGAAATTAAGCCTCGGTGTGTATCAAACGCACACTCATTCACACTCCGCATACATAGGTCCCCAAAGCTAATTAAAGGGAAGGTAGGCGAGTGGAGATGTGATAACTCTGTGAATCATGTAGAATAGTTGTAATGGGTGACCTTTCTCCTTCTCCCCATGCAGTGGGCAGAAATCTCATTTAAGAGCAAGCCATTCCAATTTGCTGCATCGAGGCAGGTGTCAAAGTCTCAAGCAGGCAGAAAAACATCCCTTGGTGCCTCCTCCTTTGTTTGAGATCATGTGATGCCCTGTGTGTAAATGCGAAGAGCTGCAATCTCTACTAAAGCCCCGGCTGGTGTTCCATCTTCATGTAGCTTTTTCTTTTTTTCTTTTTTTCTTTCTTTTTTGTCATCTATTCTTTTTTTCTGTGCTTTGATTTTAATGAAGAAACAAAGAGTATTTCTGTCCCTGTGTTTTGTGTATAGAATGGATTATGTTAGTGATCAGAGCAAACATTAGAATTATAAACACAGTCCATCTTCATTAGGCTCTGGGCCAGATATTACTGGGCTGGACAGCCTGGAATGTTTGGTCGTCCATTTAGCCAAGGGCAGGAGCAGGAGGGCTGCTGTGCAGGGCTCCAACTCCCTTTGATCCTCTGCTCCGTGTGTGTGTGTGTGTGCAATGCAATTTCACAACCCAAGTACACCAGCTGGTCCACGTTAAAGTTCCAAGGTAACCATGGCGCCCTGCGGCTGGTGGATAGAGAGAGTGTGTGTGTGTGTGTGTCTTAAAGAGTGTGTGGATGTGTGTGATAACATGTGGTATACGTTTGGATGCACTCCTCCACCCGTCCTTTTCCTTTGGCTTTGACTTTTAAGGAGTTTTGACACAGGGCTTTTGCCTTCATCAGGTAAACAGGATACAGGTCGCTGATAAAACAATATATACACGTACATGGTGCTCCACCATTGGAGGACACATCTATGCATGTCCTCCCTCGCTATTAAGAAGCCGGGATCTCATCTCCAAAAATAGATTCCCATGCATCACCACTAATTGAGATTTTCAGTATCACGTGGTTTTAAGAGTGTTTGAGCAGCTCTGGGAACAGGCAGTTTCTCTGGGGAAAAGACTGATTCATGGAATGTATACAAGGTTGGATGTAAACACAGTTAATATAGAAGAGTCGGACTCGTTCGGTTTACAAGCTACGTGAAATAATCAGGCTAAATTTGAAAGAAATGTTTGGAAGAGTTCTTTCCCACTGTTTACAAACATAAAGCCTCTCCCTCCTTCCCTGTCTCCCGCCCTCACAGGTCGATATCTTGGTCCCGTTGCTTAGTCTGCCTTCAATTCTTGGACGGAACGTATTCCACAAAGCAAGACAAAGGTTTTGTTTAAAAACTAGCGACTGCATCGGATTAAGGATGAAAATTAAGAATACTTTCATCATAATGACTTGACGTGAAATTCCACAGAGCACTGCACACAACCAAATGTTACCTCTGCATTTAACCCATCACCAAAGGGAACAATGGACAGCTTTGAGCGCCCGGGGAGTGGTGAGTTGGTACGGTGCCATAATCAGTGGACCCTGGTCTCCTGGTAGCTGGTGGACTCGAACACCAAACCCTCCAGACATAAGCCTGCTTTCTTAACCACTAGGCCAGTATTACTTTTTTCTGATAGTGACATCCTTCTAAAGTTCGTTCGATTCTCGGATGCCATTAGGCTGCTCACATTGTACGTCCACACACATCGGAGTCATGTAGCTGGAATAGAGACGAAGAAGAGTAAAAAGACGGAAGTGGGAAACGTGCACAGAGTTGTACTCTGAGACTGATAAAAGCATTTCCCTGGCAATTTCTGGTATTCTGTATGGACAAGGAAATGGCTTGCAAGACTTGGACTGTCTGTTCTGTCAATTCTGCCGTGCTGCTAGGTGTTTGCATGTGCAGTGTGGCAGCTCGAGGTGAAAAAAAGGATTTAACTCATCAGACTTTATCAACCAAACAATAGATCCACAAGCACTGACCAGGATTACAAAAATATTTGATTTTCATCCCATTGCAATATTGTTGGGAGGTCGATGTGAGGTGATAATCACTTGGTGTTACCTCGTGTACACTGCACCAGATGAGAAGCACAATTGAGTCGAAAATCGTCCCCCAAATAGTTGCACAACCCGAAAAATCTTTCGAAATCTGCCAAAAACTGTACAGCACTATTGAGCATATCTATATTACCATGTGTAGCCAAAGTAGCTTACTAGATACAACACCAGCTACTACAACCTGCAATGCCCTCGTTGTAAAACCATTCAAACCAAAGGGTGACTCATCATCTGTCAGTCATAAATCATTTCCAGAACCAAAAAAAATCGGAAACAGATCTCTTCTATATCACCGAATCTCAACTATTATCGTCAAGTGTAGTTAAGAGGTGAATCAATTCTTCTGCAACCCTCATCTTTTCAATCCACTCAGCAATTACGACTCACGACTTCACTCACAGTGTCGAGCAAGTGGGCATAGAAAAAGGACCTGGAGGTGGGGACTAGCAGAAAGAGACCAGGGAAGAAACAAAAAGCAAGACATTGCGACAGTTTCAAATGGAAAAATGGTGCTCTCGTAGATCGGGCCACTGTGGCAAATCTGAGGTTTGTATCACCGTAAAATATCACGAAATATCATCGTATTTTTTTTAAAAATAAAACTGAACCCAACGTTCCCCAACCTACCGATGTACTGGTGAAATGGAAAATGTTGATGTGATGTTGTGGCAACCTCCCGAAAAAGGGACGGAAAGAGAAGAAGAAACTAAATTCTGTTCTGTCCACTGATTGGTGTGAGATGATAAAGTGTTTTCACAATTTAAAAAAAAAGTATTTCTGTAAAGGTATATGCTGCTTGTAAAGACTTTCTTTCCTCTACACCACCCAATTTCCAAAAACAACCTTTTCTGTATGTCCACCACCTTGTGGCCGCACACAAACATTCGGAACTAGGAAAATACAGAGCCGAGCCGTAACAAATTAAAAGGTGTTGCATTAAAAATGGGATTTCTGAGAAGGTCACGGCTTTTTGTTTGTGTATTAAGATGTCATTGGGGTCAGCACAACTACTGCCATGGCAACAATGCAGTGGAACAGAGACACACATTCATTATTCATATCTGAGAAATGTGAACACATTTTTTTTTTTAAAGAACCTCCCTCAGTGTGTGCGCACATTGAAGCCATAGAAAATCACAACGCCTTATTTCTTTGAGAATAGCCTGCAATAATGCAACAATGTTTGCTTGTCCTCGCAATTACATTCCATTCTCCCTCTGTCTTCCTACCTCTATTTCTATATATGTGATTGGTGCCGCTGTAGAGCCACCACGATGATTCAGATGGGAACAATTCCAAAAGATTGGATAGGAGAAAGCACAAAACAATTCTTATGAGTCTGCAGAAGTCTACCTCTCCACTGATGACAGCCACTATGCGCATCTGATTATGGCCTTGTGGGCTCGGGGAGATATTTGAATTCTCCGTTTCCTGTAAGATTTGTGACCCGACTATAAAACTGCCTAATAACCAGAACTTCACAGTGCTGCAAGCGGGGATTGTTTGTTGAACAATCTACCGTACGGGCTATTCCAGCAAGAATATCTTTGATTTCTTACCTTTCATCACGTTAATGTCCCTTTAAAAATCCACCCCATTTATTTTTTCATGAAGTTTCACGAGAGTTTGGCCAAATAAATAGACCTGATCATGGTGTTTTAATCACTGAAGCTCAAATTTATCATCAGATACATACAACCATTACAGCAAACAGCACAGATCTGAGTACACAAGTGACAATTTTATTCCCTTTCAATAAATACAAAATAAACACATAAGACATTACATACCCTATTGTCCAACAGGCTTAGTTGTAAGCAACCAAACTCTTTAGATATCATGATCTTTATGAGAATTTTTACCGACTTTAGTGTAAAACCTTTTGGAAAGGAAGTAAAGCAAAATCCTTGTAACATTGTGATTCACACCACGAAATGTCACCTCTGTATTTAACCCATCACCAAAGTAAACAGTGGGCAGCTTTGAGCGACCGGGGAGCAGAGAGTGGGGACAGTGCCATGCTCAGTGGACCTCAGTGGTAACTTGGCAGCTCGTGGGTTTGAACCTAGAGCCCTCCGGACCCCAGTCTGGTTACTTAACCACTAGGACACCAAATATGATTGGACAGACTGGTGTGCTGTGCCAACTCAAGGGGAGCTCTCTGCTTACAATTGCAGAATAAGACCATTGTTGATTTAGTGATATTTGCCAAATGAATGCTCCTACTGCCACCACCTTAAATGTATTCTAATTTGCCACATAATGTGTTTCTATGGTGAGCTACGTATATTTACATCTCTTATGGCAACTGCGAATGAAAAATATTTTGCAATTTCAAATTTATTTTTCTTCTTTTTGTGACCAGAAGCTTCCCTGTAACTGTCTTATGTTGCATTCTTGTGATTTTTTTTTTTGTTCAAAATTAAAGAAAGTGACAATAATAAGGCTCACCTCCTCACTGACATCCATCAACACGTTTAATCTTTCCTTTTTTGATAAAAACTAACCCTGCCCCCAAGCTGTCCCCGTGAGGAGACAAATCTAGTGAAAATATAGTGCTACATATTGATAATGATATTCCGTACCTTTCTATCCCGACCTAATCAGAGGTGGAATACGGCACAGAGTCTTCCCACTCTCACGCTGTGACAGCCACAATTCATCACAGCTTTAATTTAGTCTGTTACTGGGGTGTCGATAGGACGGACGTTGCCTGCTGACCACGTCTCTCTCTCTCACACATGTCCAGGTCTGCAAGTGTGCACAAATGCAGTCAGGTGCAAATCCTGTGACCCTATTTATCCAGAGCATCTCTTCTTTGTTCTAATGTACACTTTGTCATAAGCACATTCATGAGGCTCACCGTGGCCCAGGAGAGCTAACTGGTCTGCACTGGTCTGCACTGGTCTGCAGCCCTCAGCTCAAGGCCTTTCTCCTCAGATGTATCATCAGTCATTTGAAGCAATTAAGCACTTCTCAATGAGAATAGCCCGTCCTTCCTTGAGCAAGACAGAGAGGAGCGATTCACAAAGCCATTTTCTACCAAATCCTATTAAAGGTGGGCAAGGGAAGGAGTGGGGCGAGGTGGAGAGGGCTAGGTTGAAGACTTAAAATGGAGGGCTTTTATTTAAGGACTAGGAGGTATTACAGGCCAGATTACTCCTGGCTTATGTTCCTAGTCTGGGAAATTACATTCCCACTTTTTTTTTTTTTGGAAAGCCCAGGCTTTGGAGTTGAAGATGAGAATCACCTTAAGTCTCTCTTGTTTTTTACTTCTCCACATCACTTGGTTTTTCTTGTTCCTGTTGTTGTGTTTTGCTCGAGAGATTTCTGTTTTCTCGGCGTTTATTGGCACCTGCTGAGCTTTCAGAGGCCTCTCGGGGCGCGTTGTCAAGGCCAGGGTTTATGTCAATTTTATTTGGATCTTCCGAGGGAAATTACTTTTACATTCCAAAATCTCGTCTTAATTATCGGTAGTGAGGAAGAGACATGAACGCGATATTCACAGGATATAAAGGCTGGGCTTCAGTCTCAGCGTGATATCGAATCACACATCATGTAAACGGCGGTGACGGTATAAACGTAAACACAGGCGTTCTTTGGTTTCTACATCTGTTTTATTATTTCCTACTGATACAGTTAAATATCAGCAGCATTAAAACAAATGGCAAACATTTAACAGCTGATCACAATATACGACTTCACTTAAGATCAGATTTTAGAAGGATTTTTAAACCCATGTCACAACTCACAGGATAATCATTTATTTATTCATTATATATTTTTTTTTAAATAATATAAAATTTGAATTAGGAAGGAGAAAACTAACATTTTTGCAGGCTTTGCATGAACCACATTCATTTCGTTTCATACTCCCGGTTGGATGGAAACTAGTGAACCTCTGTCAAAAAAAAAACCCAAAAACAAAAATACTTGACTGATTTCTAGGCAGAAGCCCAGCCTCTAACCTTTGCTGGAAGCACAGATGTCCTGCAAAGTCATTATCCCCGCTGTAGTTCAGCCACTGTGCTGCCAGAAACTCCACTGTTGGCCTTTTAAACCTGTGGCTCATTCACTTTCCCCTGTGCTGTCCTGATGACGACAAAAGAGAGGGCCGCTTTAAAAAAAAAAAAAAAACATTAGGAAAGTGTACATATACTTCAGTATGTGTGAGAACTCTGTATGTGTATGTGTGTGTGTGTGTGTGTACGTGTGTGAGCGAACTACCTTTGCCAAACTGTAAAACAGGTTTGGGGTTTATTTTTGTTATGTGAAAGCAAAGCTCAGCAGCCCTGAAACAGACATCTGCAAAGAATAGACCTACTCGTTTGGCGTTAATCAAAACAGCCTGACTTTATTCATGTAGCTGCAGTGATCTGCGAGCCTCTGGCAAAAGCAGAGAAAAAGAAAACACAGATGTGTACATCACACACACACACACACACACACACATTTGAATAAAAGGTCAAATAGCTTTATCAATAACTGTGGAAAATGTGTTTTGTGAGGAGAAGGAGCAGCTGATCTGACAGTGGCCACCGCCCTGATGAATAACCGCGAGGAGAATCAATAGGAAAGAGGAGTTGAGGTGGAGTGGGGGAACGTTTTGTCATCCAACGGTACACTCCAATATCTCAGCTCATCCATCAAAGGCAGCAATGGCACTCCGTCCTCGGCTTTAATTGAAAGCACACCGAAACAAGTTATTTACATGACGGGATGAGTTTGAACGGGTGCACATCAGCTGGAAGCTCCGCTGCTGCGCGCTTGCTAAATGTTAGTTTCACGAGCTGACACTTGACTGTTTCCAACATGGCTGACTGTCAGCTAATTGTGAAGATGCAGACAAATAAGCATGTATCGAGTGCGGGGCAGGGATGAGAAAATGCAACAGATTTATAAAAGCTTGTGAGCATTTACAGCACTCTGAGATTCATTGTTGACAGTCCAAAAAAAAGCCGACATCAGCATACAGCCACGCTTATAATTCTGTCAAAAAAGATCGGCGGAAAATTGCAATATGTTAAAAAAAAAAGAGCACTATTTGAAAGCCCAAAGAACCTCTCGTCGACTTCATGTAGGAAATAAAACAACAAACCACAGTCCTGTGGTTTAAAGGCAACCAGACATCTTTTTTTATTGTTCGTTCTCAAATATGTCCTCTGTTTTCTTTTCTTTTGGCAGCCGCCAGATACATTTGGATTTAAAATGGCTGCCTTTGTTTAACAGCCAAAGGATGTACTGTGTTTGGATATACATACGATATGGTTTAAATTATCGGGTCTTAACCCCCCAAGTTGGTCAAAAGAGATATGTTTTGGGGTCGTCCCTGGCAGCCACGGTCATTTATGCAAGTTCAATGCTGGTTTTTCATTGTTTAATTTCTTTTTCAAACTCGAGCAATACTAAATGTTCAAATATCACTGCTGCAACAATAAAATATCCTCAATAATGTTCACTGATGGTCAATAATTTAGAGATAATGTCATGACTTGGGCCGCAAAGGTTTGCATCTTTTAATTGGTCCTAAGAAAAAAAAAAAAAAGTTAAGTGAGTTTCTGCTGAATCAATTAACAAATGCCAGCTTTACAAATGTTGGATTCTGGAAAGTTTGTATGATCACCTTTTTCACAAAACGTATATAATATCCTTTGCTGTCTAAAAGCATGGTTTTATTTGTGACGCAAACAAGGAGATATGCTGTTTATTAACAAATGGCAATATTGAGCACTGGTTGCTAAACTAAAATGCGTGTGTGTGTGTGCTCTCCAACCACAGGAAGGCTCACAGTGTGGAGCAGTGTGATCTGGGTGGCAGTCATGGAGACTGCTGACCCTGTGACCAGAAGGACCTTAAATGATGAAGATGAATGAATGAATATATTCCAGTGTAGTTTTCTGTGTCCCAATGAAGTCGGATGTTAACAATCAACAATCGCCACAACATTGCTGTTGACAGTGAAGTCTTAATTACTGGCTGATTGCACTACAGAAACCATATTCACAAAATAAGAGTTCTAAAAAGAGTTTGACAATGCACCAGAATATCTTGATACAAACCAGTGGATTAATGTATGACCTAAACCAGTTTTCCCCAACCTTTTCTGTACCGCGGACCGGTTTAATGTCTGACAATATTTTCATGGCCCCGTGTAACAGATATAAACCACATAAAATGATAACATCCTTTCTGTCCCAACACAATGAAACACACTATGGTCGCTGCGGTAACGTTTAAACATACCTTCAAAATAAGACACAAAAACAAAGTGTATGAAAATACTCGCGACTCACAGCAGCACTGAATCAATGGGAGGAGCCCTGAGCTTGTTTTGCTGTAACGGGACGGTCCCATCTTGGGGTTATGGGAGACAATGACACCCGAAGTGTGCTACTTAGGTTCAGTTTGTTCCATAATTTTGTTTTGATGGTTGTCACTGCAGAAACCCTGCTTCACACAGATGCAATGTCGGAAATGGCAGAGTTGTTGTCTCGAACAGACGTTTAAGGCCCCCGACATTTGCGATCTCCAGAAGTTGATCTTTCTTTGATGTATCACGTGACTTACGGTGTCTAAGACTTGACATGAGTCATGTGAAACGGATGTAACGGAGAATCCGGACAATTTTCAAAATAAAACATCATTAAGACTCGGACAATGAGTCAAACGAATTATGTGTATTATTTTTTCTTTCCGTGCGGCCCAGTACCAACTGACCCACAGCCCGGGGCTTGGGGACCAGTGAACTAAACAAACAAGGAGGAAAGGAAGGAATGCAAATCCTTGTCATTGTGATCCACAGCTCAGCTCTTAACTCATCACCAAAGAACAGTAGGCATTGGTGAGTGCATAGGGAGCAGTGTGTGGGGACTGTCCCATGCTCATAACACCTCAGTGGTAACCTGGCAGCTGGTGGATTCGAGCCTAGAACCCTCTTAAGGCTGGTTCCTTACCACTCAACGACCACCGTTCTTCAACAACAGTAGTTTTTTTTTGTTGCCCAGAGTCGAAATCCAGTCTGAGTCAGCGTCTTGTCCTTCTATGGCAAACCATTTCTACTTTACGGGAGGTCCCAAAAAAAAACCAAAAAAAAAACGGGAAAGTACTGCTCCATATCATGTTTGCCCTGGGTGACCTAGTCTGAACTCCAGATGCTACTGTGTGTCACCATGTCACAACCAGAGCCAAAAAGGCCAGGGGGAGGAGAGCCTGTCTGCCTGGGAGCCAGCTAACATCTGTCGAGCATATTCACATGTGTAGCAGACACGCCGAAAAACTCTTCAGACCACACTGACTCTGCACTGCAGGGCAGGACCCAGCGCCATAGAGACCAAACATGTTGGAACCAAAACAAGAACTGTGTTCAGCATTGCTGCAGACATAGCAGAAATGGCAGAGAGAAAAAGGCAACTCCTATTCACACCACTAGCAACCCCACTTTCAGCCCAAAGCAAATTGATCTTGTGTCTTTAATCTCGGTGCCATGAATCTGGTCTGCCATCTGTCTTGTACCCAGTACTCAAGCAAATGACTTCTTCTTGCCACTGCATGTTGTGAACATGTTCAGTTGGCCCTGGACTTGGCAAATTACCCACGGCCAATACCCGGTAATGAGAAGGTGCCGATTGGGGGAGCCTTACAGAGGTACCGGGCTTCCTATTAGCTGGGGGTCCAGGGGGAAAAGTCGTTTTTTTTTTTTTTACTTCTCTTTCTTTCCTTTTGTGCTTCCAAACCAATTAAATAAAGCAGGGGTTGAAATATTACACAGCTTTGGCTCTTTCTAAGTTAACTCTTATGGGTAAAACAGATGCTTCTGGCAAATGTTATGGGTGAAATTTACATCCACTTATTCCAAATGTTCTAAATACTTTTTCCGGTTATTGTCTGTATCCAGGCTGGGTCCTGGACGGCAGAGGAGGAGGGGTCGGGACTGTACTGCGAAACTGGAAAACCACAGTGAAGCGGGCCAGCCAAGTTCAACTGGGAGTTCAAGGCTAAATCAATGCATATTTCCCCCTTTAGTGGAGACGGTGGAGCCAAATGTGCTCGGTGCTTTTTTTTTTTCCCCCTCTGCACAGAACTTCAGCTCAAATTAAATACTAACAGGAAGAGTCTCTTTCATTGGTGGGTATGAATTTCACAAAAGACAACTGGTCTGCTCAGCTATTCCACATATTCACATGGCTACATTTCTTCTTCTTGCCCCGATTCGCTGTCAGACTTATTAGCAGTGCGTGGCTGGGAGCCACTGTTTGTCTAAGGCTGCTGCACTTGAAGGCCTTTGCAGACTAAATGCAGGAACCTTGGCCAGCTCTTCTAAATATGTTTTCGTTGAAGTGTCCAGATACATTTTCCCTACCGTCAGAGCTCTGAAGAAGCTTGGCTGACTCTGGCTCAGTACATGTGTTAATGCTGAAGAGGTTCAGTTGTTTTAGCGGCACATTTGATAGTATGTTGACACATGAGGAATTCTGGCCAAGCCCTGAGTAACCAAAGGCCAATATCCATTGTTCAGTCTGTGGAAGCCTTGGGGGTTTGCAGTGTATTCCCATGTTATGGGCGCATGTTGCCCAATCAATGCGTTATCATCTTGATTAAAAAAGACGAACTCGATACATAGTTTTGTGGTACAAAGCAGTTACATGATTCAAGGAAAAAAAAAAAAAAATATTGCTAAATTAGCGTGAAATTCACAGAGTTAAAAATGAGGGCCGATATTTTGAGGTTATTTGTAGTTATTGTTGAAATACATCTTTCTAGCCTTCAGGGTTTGTGGGGTAAATGAGCCTTGATGATTATTTTCATAAAAAGCAATAAAGACCAGTAATTATAAAAATGCCAATAAGTATTCATCTTTCAAAAATCTATAAAGCCATTAAGTCCGTAATTAAAAAGATGAGCGGTTAAGTCAGAGAAAATTGCATTTTCCTACACAAGCGAGTGTGAAGCTTCGTCTCATGTTTGTTTTTCAAGATCTTCAACAAAAACATTAACTTTGAAATATTTGCCCAATCCATGGTATTGATAGGAATCTCCATTAAAAGACAGAGGCTTATGCTTTGTGCGCGTACGCTTCATTAGCTACACCCACACTCCACATACAAGGGGTCATTAAGCCTGAACCTGACGACTGTGAGCATGCACGCAGGTTCAGACGAACACACGCGCACACTTAATAAATTACATGTGTATCCACATGTACATACATAAACAGAAATGACCTGCAGGGCTGAAAATCAACATATGAAATTGAATTGATAGGACGTGGACAATGTACTGTAATTAACTCTGGTCGTAATGTGTACAGTAGTCAGATATTTGATATTGTTTATTATTGTTTGATGAAATCTAATGTAATTAAAAAGATTTATTTGTGCATATACAGTATATATGTATATATATATATATATATATTTACAGTGCAAGCAGTATTGAAGTTACACCCAATATATTTATATATGTATATATATATATTGAGGTGGGTGTACCTTCTTTGCTGCTTGTACAACATATATATGACATATATGTCATATATATGTAAATATGACAAACTGTATATGTTGTTGTAGCACAAAAGAAACACTTTGGCGTGAAATACTTTGGTGTGTAACTCCAGGGTTCACCTCCAGGGCAAGTTCAAACCCCGGTTAGGGCGGATGATTTGCACCTGCAGGAAGGTGTGGCATGTTGCAATGCAATTTGGGTGGCAGATGTGGAGACTCTGCTTCCTCCGCAATCCAGTAACGGATAAAAATGGATGTGTGTGTATATATATATATATGTATATATATATATAGTCAATTTTGTAAAATTTTTTTGACATGAGCAGACACTCAGCAATTCCTGTTTCCTGGACGATCACAGCACAACCTCAGCTAATAACTTTGATTGTCTTCTAGTTTTGACTTCTCCATCAGGAGGTGCAATTATTAGATACAGCCTCATATCAGACATTGTTGCATTGATGGATCTAACCTGCCCTGGTGGTCACTTCTGTTCTTAGCTACAGTAGTGCTGCAGAGTTGGCTTCTGTTTATGCACATCTAGGTCTCGCTAACGTTTTGATCCACCATGTGTGTGTGTGTGTGTGTTGTTGTGTGTTCACAGTGGACATTAGGCCATCTCTCAAACCAGTAATGGGCTTTGATTCCCCAGGGTTGCAGTGAGATGGCCACTTCTTACATTAGCCAGTCAGGTATGACAGCGTCATGACTTGCCTTCCCCTTGGCCAGACTGGATAAATAATAAATGAAAGTGGTATTTCAGTCCTCCAAATCATCCTCAGGGTCAAGACTCCCTCCTTGCAGTGAACTTTGTAAAATGCGCTGAAGCGCACACTGATGCTAAAGGTTAGCGTCTCGGACAAGACAATCGTGAATTCAGTCTGCAAGCACAAGTAGTTTATTAACATCCACCACAATATTCAACCTCCCTTGCACCTGGAGATTTTTTGAGATTTTTTTTTCCCCCTGCATCCAGTCTCTTCCCTTGACCTCTGTAGGTGAATGGGGAGACACGAAATAGGAAAAGTTTGCATTCTCCCGGAGCGTACATCTGCTCCTAAGCTGGCATTTTGTATTGATTTTTCCCGAAGCCTGTAATTTTGAAAGCTTGTAGCCGAAGATGAGGTAAATATCTTTTTATTTGCTCAAATGGCTTCAGATTGGATTGGGTTGAGATGAAAATGGTGGAGACAGGCAAATCTAGATGTGAAAGCAGCAATTTCACATAATTGCCTGGTAATATATTACTGTTGTTCTAAAACTGTCAAGCGAAAGATCCAGAAATGGACTGGAGTAGCTGAAGGCACTTATTCCTCAAGTCTCTGACATGTCTTACTCTCCGCTGACAATTTTCACTGTGATGTGGCTGCGTTTATCCTTTTGTGAAGAGCTCTCTTACTCCAGCTTCAAGTATCAGTTACTCCAATGCAAATTACATCCTTGACATTCACAAAGACTCTGTCACTTCTGCTCCTGGACTCAGAAGACAAAATGTCAATACAACTTTACACTTCAGATTAGATTAGATCAGTTTACATCTGGAAGCTGTAAAACGAAAAAAAAAAAAACTCCCAGAGCCAAAAGCACAGACGCTCAGGTCAGTCCTTGTCTGTATTTAAACATATTAATATTAAAACAAATTATTTATTGATTTTCCTCGTTCTTCATCTCAACAAGACTGATTTTAAAGCAGCGGCTGTTCACAAATCTCTCCGTGTGTCGGCGAGTTGCGGAGCTGGGTTAATAACCATTGTTTATAACCCCATTCCAGACAGGCATCGTGGTTCATTTTATTATTTACCCTGGAAGGTGAAGTTAACCTTCTTCAGCTCATTCTAGCCAGAGGAGAATGGTAGAGATTAGTGCATTGGTCGTGGCGGTGTGACTGTGCATAAAGTGCACGACAAGAACGAACTGCATGAACAAATATGGCTTTTTCCCTACGAGGCAGCCGCAAAAAGGACATTTGAACAAAAAGAACGAGTAAATGCTCTCTGTTTTCTTTCAGCCTGTTGGCATTCTGCCCGGCAGTCACACTCTTTTTTTTTTTCTTCTCTTCCCTCCATCCATCCATCTGACCGTCCATGCATCCATCCTTCAAGTGGGCTACTTAAACAAGGAACTCATCAGAACAAAGCAATCAGTTTTGTGCATCAGTCCTCTTTTCATTAGAGCCACATACAAGCCAAAGTGTGTGTTTGTGAGTGTGTGTGTGTGTGTGTGTGTGTGTGTGTGTGTGCGTCATGTGCTTATTAGTCGAGGTCAGCTAATTATTTGGCCAGGCTAATGAAGGTCAGTGTGCTTGTCTGTCTTCATGCTGATGGCCTGTGCCTGATTGAGATAAGTACTCCTCTTCAACCTTCCTGTCATCAGTCAAGTTGATTAAAGGATTGTATACAATTAAGTAAACGCCTTTTTTTAAGCTTTTTAAGCCTGTGCTAACTACATAAGAGAAGAAGAATGTATTGCAATACTCTACTTAGGCCAAACATTATGTGTGTCCAGTTATAAAGTCTAGTTTATATATATTTTATATATATATATATATATACACACAGTCATGGGAAAAAAAATCGACCACTCTTTCTTTAATTTCTTGTCCATTTAAACGTCTGCTTCCATTTAATCTACATTAATCTGGATTATCTAATATAAACACAAAAGGCTCATAATTCAGTTTAATTTCAGAGCTGATTTCTGGCCATTTTGCATGGTTTTATTGACAGTGACAAAAATCAATTCTGTTCCTACATCACTAGCAATAACATTGTACTGACAA
>JAFBJS010003288.1:5256-35918 GCA_016785265.1 Paraplagusia blochii | reverse complement strand
CATTGCATGGTTTTGTGTTCATTGTTTCCCCCAGGTGATAAACCTTTAGTGGAACAAGGCATTAAGATGAACAAGGAATTGAAGAAAACGGCAGAGTGGTCTAAGAATTTCTTCCATGACTGTCAGTAACAGAAGGAGTTACGTTAAAAACTTACGGCAAAAAGTTCATTACATAAATCCTGTCCATTCTTTATGGCAAGGTATTTGAAACAGAACTATCTTCTTCAGGGCGTAATAACATTTTGGTTATTACGCCCTGATTTGGTGTTCACGGTTCAACACGTGATCATGCTGAACCAATCAAGTCGCTGATTGCATCAGTAATAATCACTGATTGTTACTGATACAGAGGAGTCCTCTCTGTAGTCTTCTATGGTGAACCAAATGGATTCTGAAGAGTGTTTAACATGTATGCCTAATGTGTTGAAAGGAAATTATGACAAACCAATACTGCTTACACTAAAATATCGACATAAATGTGAAATAAGAGTTTTGGAGTCTGCAATTGCGACGTAAAATTCTCTTACGTGTTACCAGAAACACACACCTTTTATTTTGTACTTTGGCCGACACTCAATACCGATTATAGTCCCACTTTGAATGCCTACAATTGTTGACATTATTCCTGCGCCACATTGTTTTAGAAATTCTTTTTTGTACAAGCTGGGAGATATCCTTGGGTGTCGTATTTGATTGGACAGACGTCCGTGTCAGTCTTAAATGAAAGGCATTGTTGGTGGAATTCAAAAGAAAGATCTGAAACGCTTGGTTTGAAATTATCCATAATGGAGACGAACTCCGACGCCAAAGGTTTTGTTCATACATACAGACTTGTCACAATTGAAAGTATGCGCTCTGATTGGGGCTATTATCATGATGGATGGGCCAAACCAGATTAGGTAGATTCAATAATAACAGTTAAATTACATATCCACTTACCTGAATGCCTAATGAACTGAAAGGGACATTGTCTATTATTCCTGTATCATGCATGATTAGCACTCTGTATGAATATGTGGGAGCTGTCATAGCTGTCGCTCACATGCAAATCGCATGGAGGAGTTTTCCATTGTACATTTGAGCCATGAGTGGCTGTAACGGAGACCTCGCAGATCCTGACTCTGTCAGGGTCGGCCAATTACAGCCCAAAAGTATTAGCAGAGAGGGTTGATTAGATCCCCTTAAAAATGAAAATATTACTTTAAAGCTCAAGGGGTCTTGAGATCTGACGGATCACATTAGAGACAAACATTTGGATCAGGCACAAAAGGGTAACAACATTTTTCATCAACAGTAAAAAAAAAAAGAAAAAATGGGTTGGAATGATAATCTTCAAGGGCAACTTTTCAGATGTTATTCTTTTAAATACAGTTGTTTTGACAATATTAACTGTAAATGTCACTGACATTGAAAGGAGAAATCCCTGTTGCCTAATATTTTACACAGTGCACCAAATTCTGCACTAAAGTTATAACTGTCTGCACTGATTGCCCCGCAAATTTAGAGAGAGTATCTCACTTCAAAGTTCAGTGTCTGAGTGAAACATTTCAAATCCTCCAGCTTTGAGTAGCAGGTGTCAAAGTAGCAGAGAATGTCACCGTTGGACTTTGCAGAGAGATATGCGACCAAAAGTTAATGGTTGGCATTTCCGGAGACATTATAACATACATATTCACAGGTGGCACTGGCACGAACATGAATGTCTTTCACTCACATTGACAACACACTTGTCTGTTTGTCACAAAGTCCCAAGACTTCACCAACCAATATGAAATCAATGCATTTGATACGGAGAAAAAAGGCAGTAACCTGTGAAGTGTCACACAAACTCCAGTTCTTATCAACGATGATACTCAAAGCAAAGGAGGCCATAGCGTTTTGGTCAGCCTTGTGTCATCAGCTGATCTTTTGCAGCTTTATAAAACTTTTATCTTCTAAAACCCAAATGCCGAGCACAAAGATTGTTTAGCACTATATTGGAGGCAGAGAGAAGGCCATCATCTGTAAGAAAACCAGTGAAGACAGCCAGCGTGGTCCAACCACTTCTGTCATAAAGATACTAGGTGACTACCAACAGGCCCTGATAATATTCTGGGACTAATTATAGGTCAGTCTCAATTTTAAGAAAGGAAGGAAGGAAGAGAAGGAGAACTCCTTGACATTGTGATAATCACCACTGCACACAACGAGATGTGACCTCTGCATTTAACCCATCAAGTGAGCGGGGATATGGCCAAGTGCACAGCACCTCAGTGGTAACCTGGCAGCTGCTGGACTTGAACAGGAAACCCAAGTCCAGTTCCTAAACCACTAGGCCACCACTGCCCAGCTATAGATGGCTAGAAACTTGTGTTGACTGATTTCAAGATTTCCATTTCAAGATTCATGAACAAGAAATGAGCTATCAGAACAGAAATCCTGTTGTGCTTTTTATTAGCTTTGGCCTTCTTGTTGGACCATAAGCAAGGTCTCTGTCATTAGTGTGAAACTCCATGGTTCACCTCAGGGCAGTTGACTTCAAGAGGGCTCACAACCCGCAGGAAAGTACAGTGGGGTGCAAAGGTTGGGGCAGTTGGTGGCCTAGTGGTTAAGTAAGCGGCCCCGGTTCAAATCCCCTTACGCCAAGTTACCTCTGAGGTGTCCTGAGCATGGTATCGTCCCCACACACTGGTCCCCAGGCGCTGTTCGTTGTGTGCTGTGGTGTGAATCACAATGTCACAATGACAAAAAAAGAAATGTAATCTTTATGTAATTTGGGTGACAATTGTGAAAACAGTTTCTTCCATGGCAAAGGAATGGATGTTTCTTAAGGAAACTGAAGGAGGATAGTAGAACTCTGGATTTTCTTTAAATTGTAAATTAAAATATCCTTTGGGAAGTTGTGAGGAAAAACTATTAACAGCTAATAAATATCTATGCTTTCATTATTGATCCCAAAGACTGGCTCAAGGAGCCTCATAAGACATTTTTGGGGTTGCGTCATATCATGTTTCCGAGGAGCTAACAGTCATTTTTTCTGGTTCAATCACTGTTTTTCTTTGTTTAAAACTTGGTTATACCAACAGTTTCTGGGTCAATGATAAGATTTTTTATTAAATATAAAATCATTTTAGACGTCTTTTCAGTTGTAATGGTAAAGGTTCAAAACTCCATGACCCAAAAACTGCTTTAAATAGTATATAAACATATTACTTGGATAAAAACACATGTTCTTTTTGTTTGTGGCCTCCTTGTTATTGTTTTTGTTTACTAAACTCAACAGTAAAACCTGGTTCAACTGGCTGCATTTAAAACAGTACGGGCAGCATGGACTGTTACACACACAGAATGTGTAATTTAGGGATCAGTTTAAAAAAAAAAAAATGCTTGTCTAGTGAGAATTACTTCGACCATTTCTCCTCCATCAGTCCTGTAGTCTGGGTACTTGTGCGAGCCCCGGTTCCTGGGCCCCAGCATCTCTAACAAGCAGCGGATACAGCGCTGGATTACTGTAGGCGTTAAATCAATAGCTGCTGGTCTCCCAGGCACAGCTATAGATTATGAATCAGTGTTGGTGAGCAGAGCACCACGGTGGCGAAAGGGAGTCGGGAGACAGAGCGAGAGAGGAAAAAGAGCAGAGAGGGAGAGAGAACTACAAATTGGCTGCTTCCAAATGATGCAGAGTGTTGTCATGTTTTTTTTTTTTTACAGATACATTTTGCTTGCTTTGAATGACGGTTGTAAATTGCTAAGAAGACCCAACGATTTCACTTTTCAAGACACTGTTGCGTATATATTCACTTGCAAGAAATATTTGTTTGAAGTATTCATTCTTAAATATTTAGCCTTAATATTAGGGAATTGTGAATTTGATTATTTGTATTTTAACGAGTTGTTTTGCATTCTTGTAGATTTTTTTAGGGTCTAAATAAGTCCATTAACCTGTGATGAGGTTCTGGTAGTTTCTGCAGAGAGCTCCTCTGTTTCTTAGCACCGCTTTGATTCAAGGCCCGGTGAGTCTTGTTTACAGCTGTATCTAAGTGGCTTGATTCAACCGCCAATGAATATTGGCATGTGTCTGCACCCTGTAGACCCTGCTATTAGGGATGGAGACCACAGGGTCAGCCAAACACAAACTGAACATGACATCTCCCTTGCCTCTGCGAGTCAATGACACACAGACACACACACACACACACACACATACATACATTCTGCTTTTGAAATAACAACACAAAAACCGTGTCAAATGAAAACAAAATTTGTCTGAAAATACATGTAAATATTTAATGCATTCAAATGACTCTTCTTTGCTCTCTGTATGCACTGTGGCCATACAAACAACTGCTCCTCCTCCCTGCTATAGGGGGAGTTTCTGGACCCATACTGCCCCCTGGCTCACCTTACCTCGCCTCTCTGTGAAGAGAGCACAACAGATGCCTTAGGAATCGCTGGATTCTGACCACAGATTCAGGGTCAGATTATGGTGCACTGGCTCCCTTAACCATTTAGAGGGATAAGAAAATATCTGTTCTAGGATCAGTGGCCGGGGGGCTTGATGTGATATGGAGGAGCTGTCAGAGGTGACCGAGTTCCGGGTCAGGCCCTCAGGAGCTCCGAGGTGGGGGAAAGGTCAGGCTTTAAACTGATTAAGAAAAAAATAAAAATCCAAACTAATACATTTGGGCAAACTGTATAATAAAATGATTAACAATACACCAATAAGAGTCAAGTTCCTCCTCAAAGTTAGTTAACGTAATATTAGAATATAACTAATTGCCTTTTATCTAAAGCTGGTAATTATACCTTATGATCTCTGAATGGGTTGTAAAGAGTTTTGTTCTAAATGAAGCAATTGTGAATCGCAGTGGTTAATAAGTGTTCTCTACATGGATAATTGCAGGCACAATGTTAGGCAGTCGGTTGCGAGGCCTGGTAGCCAGGAGCTGTCTGAATGACTGACTCCAGAAAGTGGCTGCTGCCGCTCCGGTACGAAGCTGTCAAGGTCAGTGGCGAAATGCACACACACACGTACAGTCACATACACAAACACACATGCACACAGAAATAGAATGATTAATCTGTCAATCAATGCTTCCATTTCCTGCAGTGAGCCCTCCACTTTTCCTGCAAGGTTCCTGTGAACACAAATGAGAGGTTGCAAGATTGTTGTGTTTTCCAGGACATTGTCGAGGTGCGGGGACCAATCTCAAACTAAAAATGAGGTAAGTTTGTAGGAAAAAAAAAAAGAAAAAAAAAAACTCTGTTCCTCAAATGTTGATCAATGCTTAAGCTTTTCCTTATTGCCAGAGCTGGGGTAATTCCAAACAAAATAACTTCTTTCCCCCCCGACGTGGACAATGCACGTTTGCTGTGTGATTGATTGATTTGCGATCAGAGCCAATTCACATCACAACATCTTGTGCAGCCGGGCCCCGTAGAAAGGTGGAAACGCAGGGCCTCGTACTGTTGTACCCAGAAACCTTTATTGCGCGCAGTCTCCATACAACACGGTGAATTATCACGGCCTGTCCATTTCACTGCACGCTGGTCTGATGATGGCAGCTGGGAGAAAGCCTGCTGTCGAGAGGGGCCTTGACTAGTGAAGCCATTAGGTAGAAACAGAGTCACAAAAGATGTACAAATCGCAGTAGGGGATATTGTGGCACATAAACGCAGCCAGCAGAAGTGGCCAGACTGGTTGTTTGAATGGCTTGTCACACCAGTGACGGAAGATTCATGAGCTATACCTGTGCAGCTGTGTCTTCATTGCAGGTCTCCAAGCTGCCATATGTAGGGCTGCCAAACAGCATAATCAATCCAAGTTCATAAAGCCACAATGGGTTTCCCAGCTGTGTCAGATAATAGTGCAGGCTTAGGGTGAAGCCACTTAAAATATCTGAGACAATAAAGCAGCTTTTGCTTTTTTTGTTGTTGTTGTTGGGTGCACACTAGAAAAATCACTAGAAAAGTACCGTGTAAGCCAGTGGAATTATGGGAATTAATGGCTGAATCAACTATGTCTTTGAACAAAAATATTTTGCAAATATTTTATATTTCTAAATAAAGATGTCATTTTTAATATGTTTCTGTTTTTATTTATGACTTTTATTTGAAACGTGCAATAGTAAAGTTATGATATTAATACTATTCATTACTTATACCATTATCATGCTCACTGTGATACAATTACTAGTTAATGACTTGTTTACTGTGTGTGAAATAATTACTTGCATGAAATTAAAGTGTTTATTTGTCTCTTTAAGACGACTCTTGTTGGCTAATGAGCTATCACAGTTTGCAATGTTTCCACTTCATAGTGATGTTCACCAAATCATTACATTGGCATAACCACAAGAGGAAATTAACATCATTAGCGGGTGTAGCGTGCAGGCTTGATGAGAATTGTGTAGATTGTACATGGTATTAGCTGGTGCTCGATGTTGCAAAATCATTTTTTGGCCTAATTAGGAAACAATGAATCTGACGATGAAGGTGGTCATGTTAAATTATTAAAATCTGTGTTTTTTGTCACATTAAGTTGTGGCACATTAAGCCAACATAGAGCTGTACTTTGTAAATTAAGCAATTTTCCACTTTAATTAACTGATATAACCAACTAATCAAATGCAATGTATATACATAAATATGTGTATAATAAAATATGTCACATAATACAAAAGTTGTGTTGGAAATTCCTGAGAGAAGATCTGTGTTGTAGCAACAGCAGCCACAGGCTTCACAACGAGGCCACAATGGCCCCTAATAATGGAACATCTAAATCATGTGTGTCAAACTAAGGCCCGGGAGCTAAATCTGGCCTGCGGTGTAATTATCTTTGGCCCACGAGATGCTTTCGATTATCTACTAGAGTTTGTCCACTGCTAAATGGCCACCATATAGTGACAACATTTCAGTATTAGAAAACTTTTGTTGTGGCCTGTGAAGACCTACAGATAATGCAGAAATTTGGTTGTTGCAGACAAAAAAAATTCTAGTTCCATGTAAAAATATTAACATTACAAAGAAGAAAACACCGACAATAGCGGTCAATTTGTGAATACAGTGATACCTCAGCTTTCAAACGCCTCAGCTCTTGAGTAACTCAACTCTCGACCAAAATTTTCGAGAAAAATGTGCCTCTACTTTTGACCAAATTTCAGCTTTCGAGTCAAGCTAACTCAATTTAATTCAAGATACTAGATGAAATGGAATAGTTGCTGTTTATCTTTATTAAGGAAAAAGAGTTGGAGCTTGGAGACAGCATCACCAAAGCGTTGATCAGTGAAAGGGCTCTCGCTATTGATGACGAGGAGCGAGGGGAAGGTTGAAAGTGATGAGAAGGGCTTTACTGTTAAAACCAGTTCTGGCTGGTTTGAAAAGTTTAAGCAGAGAACTGGTTTCCATCGTGTGACTAGACATGGAGAGGCGGCGAGTTCGGACCAAAAAGCTGCCGATAAATACGTGATCGAGTTCGCCCGGTACGTAAAGACTGTTTTTAATTGCGATGAGAGTGGTCTTTTTTGGAAAAAATGCCGGCCAATACGTACATTACAAAGCAGGACAAAAAGATATTAAATATACATCTACATGTTAAGGACTAAATTGCTGGTCAGATGTCAGATCACATTTTATTGAAAAAACTTTTCATATGGGCCAAAACGGATTAATGAGTTTACCAGTATTTCTTACGGGAAAAATTATTTCAGACCTCGACCAAATCAGACCTCGACCACCAACCTGGAACGGATTATGTTCGAGAGCTGAGTCACCACTGTATATATAAGTTTGGCCTTTGTCTTTGTCCGATTTTTATTGTGGCCCACTGTGAATTAAGTTTGACACCTCTGATCTGGATAAAGGATTTGTGTGAACACAGATAAATGATGTGTAAAAGTCATGCACAAAGGCTAATGTGCTACTGGCCTTCTCTACGCCATCTATAATGAAAATGGGGTATTGCATGGAATTACAGAAGCATAATTATTAAATAAAACAATCTAAATTGGTCAGGTTCGATGGACCAAGTTCGAATTCCATATGAGCCACATCCGGTCCCCGTGTTGTAGTTTGCCCAACACTGACCAACAGCCATCTCTTATTCATCACTTCTTCAGCTACTTCATGAACTCCTGTTCCTTTTCGCCATCACTTCAACTTCTCCCCTTTCACTGCTAATTGCGGACAAGTGGACCAGTTAAGATGGAGAAGTTGGGAAATCAGGGGCGAAGCCATCACTGCTTTTATTGGGGGAAGCTAAAAGAGTTAGTCTTATTCAACTGGACCTAAACTGCGTCAATCACATTGAGAAAATTGGATTCCTGAAGGAGGAAATCCCGCAAGGAAGGTTAGACTGTCCATCTGGATCAGTGGTGGACATCTCTTCTTCACTTACCATCCCCTCCTGTTCTCCGTCACTCTTTTTCCCCACCGAGGGGCTTTGTGAGGCCAGGTTCTGTTCTCACTTTAGTGAACCAATAGGGACATAATAAGTATTGATTAAGCTATTAGCCAACATTACCCAGGCACTGGCAGAGACTGTGTTTAGAATCAGCACCTCAGGAGTCCATCACGCCATGTCTCACACACACACAGGCCTGCACACACACACACACACACAGAGGTAGGGTGAGAGATTTGAAAGCTGATTGGCTGTACTGTTGGTTAGTTAGTGAGGCGACTAAACTACTATTCTCTTCTCCATTTCCCTCTGTCCGCTCACCACCTCTCTATCTGGCTGTGTAACTGAACTGCAATCAAGAGAGGACACAGACCAGAATGCATGGTGTTTCAATGAAGTCTGAGTACAATATACACACACACACACAGAGGAAGAGAGGGAGAGAGATAGAGGGTGAGAGGGGGAGAGAGAGAATCAGATAAAAGAGGCTTGATTACAAAGGACAAGGTCATAGTGAGGAGTGACAGATTGGTACCAAGCTATCAGAGTCAAGCATCAAGCAAACACCTACAAGCACGGACACACGCAAGCACGCACGCACTCACGGAGACATGCACACTAACAAATTCACATTTTCAACGCTGCACCCAAGCAAGATAACTTTTAAATTGTTTCTGTTTCCGAGTGTGTCTGTGTGCCCACTTTACACAAGCACCTGAATGTGAGATCAACCTGTTCTGATGGTTTTCCTTTAAAGAGAAATTCAGAGGACCAGATAACAAATTGTGTGTTTTCAGAACCCAGACCGACCGAGACTTCATGAATCCAAATTGTCAACATTGCACACTTTTGATTGGCACATTTTCTTAAAGATTTCCTTAAAGGCAATGTTAGTTTGTCATAATTAATTTAAATAAATGTATAAAGAACTACTTAGAATCCATTTGGTCAGCTGTATAAGACTATGGGGAGAATTATGCCCATGTTGCCAGACTGCTGCTTTCAATCAGCTACTATGTTTGTCTAGAACAGGGGTGTCCACACTTTTTTGTCTTGTGAGCTACTTTTCAAATGACCAGGCTGAAGTGATCTACCTACATTAAAAACTCTAAATATTTTTTAACTATATAAACTGAATATCTAACTCTCTACATTAACACATGTTATTCTGTCTAACTAAATGATTCTCTCATTAGTCCAGTGATAAGTATCTTGAAATTAAATCACATCTTTAGTTTTTATTGCTATTATTTTTGATGTTATTGCTCAGGATCTACCTATTTGGCAACCCAGGTTTAGAACAATCACCTGTCAAACAGTACCAGCTCTCACGAACCTAACCGTTCATTCCTTTCAACCTATTTTTTTTTTCTTTTTTAAGAAATCAAGATTTGAAAGTTTGTAGATGTCGGACCAGAAGGAAACGTTGATAGGTTTAACATTTGGGGCAGTGGTGACCTAGTGGAAGGCCACTAAGTTGCACTGTCCATAGTATGTAGTTTTTTTTTGGTATAATATTGAAAAACAAAATAAAAATGTTACTAAAAGAGATTGGTACCTAGGTATTGACCTGTCAGAGAAGTGGGAAGGAAATGCAAAGGTATGAAGAACATGGGGCTTAGGACTTCTTTTTAGAAACAACACACAAGTCCACAACCTTATGCCTTGGAGGTGTGCATCACTTACTACCAATAACTATACTCACACACACACACACACACACACAGAGATGCCCTTGACTCTCCCCATCCCTGTGTTACTCCATCCTCCTGATCAGGGAGAAGAAATTTCGTGGCTTGGCAATTACCAAGGTCTTTTATCATAATTTCAAAGGAGGAAAATTAGAGCAATTGTGCCAGTATGGTCATATGGGCAGAAATTGCACACTTATTGGGTGCACTTACGTCTGTGACTCTGCTCCGTGCACTGATGTGGCCTATTGTTAAAGGACGAAGCCTCGGAGGCCACTGATTGAAGCTGAGAGCAGATGCAACTCCCACCCCCACACCCTAAGCAGCACCCCTCTCACCTCCTTGAATATTCTACCTCCCGCTCCACCTTAACAAACCACCGCCCGCCAACAAAACAACCTGTCACGTCTTTGTCTTCCTGCACCTGCCTTCGTAACCTATCAAATAATAAGGAGGTTTCTGCTGCATTCAAACGCTCAGACCGACACTACCTCCCCTGCCTTTTTTATTAAAAAGAAACGGTTTAGCTGTCGTTACAGGTATCCAACAGCTTCCCAATCGTAGTAAAATTAAATCCTCACTCGGAAAACGCAGCAAGTGATTCCAGTACTGAGATACTCAGCGTGCACATCTGCCACCGCCCCACCTCGGAAGCTGATCGGCCACTCAGCTAACAAGTGAAGCTTTCATGTAATAGTAACACTGTCTGCTCACCGGGATCTTTCCCTAAATGCTAACTAGATTCAGGCAGTGAATCCTTGCAGTAAATGCTAAGTCTATGGCTTAATCGTCGACTCTAGCCCCTACGCACCACGGGGAGCTGCCAGGCCTCTCTATTCCCACTCCACTGGCCACACATCTCCACTCAATCTGTCTTAGCATATTGATTTCCCAGCTGTCTCATTGGTTCCTAACATAATTATGGCCGGCTGGGCTAGGGGCACAGGCGCAGGGCTAATACATTTACACCAGGCCCCATCAGCACGGGCTTATATTCATGTCATTGGGAGAAGCAGGAGATTGGATGCCCCTAAGAGGCAGATCTACTAAGAGAATTTGGGGGGCTTTGCTCTAATGAAAAAGGGAATTAGCTGGCTCAACCCCTGTCACTGCAAGATCAATAGCAAAGAACACAAAATATTCATAGAAAATGAAGAGATGTAAGAACATCTCATATTTTGAGGTGGTTTTTTTTTAAAAGACTTTTTATGACAATGTAGTTTTACGAATAAACACTGTGTAAATAAAAACCATCATGATCCATCATGCTGTGTTTCACCCATAGTGTGTCCTGTCTTTTCTACACTGCTATCTGTGCTTCACATCTTTACTCTTACAACCACCTATACCTTTTTTACACACAGGATAAGGCAAGAGAAAGGGGGAAAAAAAAAAAAAAACTTAAAGAAAGGGGAGAAAAGAAGGTCACAGTCTATCTATTTCACTGTGCCTAATTGTTGTCAGAAGCTGACCTAAAACGCAGAGACAGTATTTTTCAAAGTCAAGGATGAAGTAGAGGCGGGGTGGGCCATTCATCACGCTACCCTTCCTCCTCCGTCCAGAGTCCGGGACCAGCGAAGGTCTGCTAGTTATTTAATTCCGTGGATCAGGCCCTTAATGGCAAAGTCCCATAAATTAGACAAGCACTCGATTAGGATGTCTGACCTAAGATGCAGTCCCGGGTATGACACTGACATGTAAGGTCATCCAGACCCACTAAGATCTAACTGCAATTAATGATCATTAGAAAAAAAAAAGCCCCCGTAGCTTTAGTTGGAACGTTGTCAACACCGTACAGGTTGTTGCAATGATCGGTGTTATGTGATACTGATCGTCGTTGGCTCTCAAATTGAGTTTAATAATGATAAACAGACTGGGGTTGGCTGAGCAGGATTCTGGAAGCAGTTAATGGCAACCAGTGGTTGCTATTCTTTTTTTTGTGTATGTGGTTAGATAATCAGTCTATCCCAGGCTGTTTTCCATCTGAGCAAACTGGAAGACAACTATTGTACTTCATTAATAAATCCGAGTCTAATGGTTGTGGATGAATTCTGTTTTCGTTTAACCAAACGAATTGAATGACTCCATGTTCTTTCCTTTTCATATCTCTTGGCAATAAACCCTAAAATTCCCACTGTCTGGAAAGTTAAGATGACTTTGATTTATTTTGGCTGTAAAACAAAAGAGCTCAGAATTATTAGCCTACAAATACAAATGAAAAATATTGTGATTAAAAATTCCATACAAAATCAGAAAAATAAAAAATGAAGAAGTTAGTCTGGGGCTGTGAGGATTAATCAAATATCATTTAAAGACATGATTAAATGAAATGATTTTCTTTTTTCCTTGTGAACAAAGAAGGATTCAATTAGATTCCCAAAAGCAACTGTTAAGTTTAATTCTCACTTCACTTTTCTACTTTCTTCTTGATCTTTTGAGAAAGAAAAAAAAAAAATTATATATATATATTTGTCAAAATGAGAATTCATTTATATAATTCATTCTGATTATGCTTCTTAAAATATACATATATAATACAGTAGAGGCTAAAGATCAGTGTAGATTACTTAGATGGACAGACTGACCGACAGACAGACAGACACATAGACTGACGGACAGACAGACAGACTGACAGACAGACAAGATAGATACATTTTTAATCCCTCTGGAATTGTTTTTCCAAGTAATGATACAATTACAAACCTTCCTATGCAAAATATCTCAATAAATAAATAAATATGGTATAACCAAGAAATCACAAACATAAAAATACCGAGGTGTGGTTTCCATGCCCCCTCAGCAGAACTGCCGTTCCTCTTTCTGGACCACTGATTTAAACAATCAGTTGCAATCTGGCCTGGACAAATGCAGCCTAATTACTATTCAAAAAGAAACAAATGAACACTTACAAATAATAACAAGGCACCTTCATGAGATTTCTGACACAAGTCGCCATTATAATCAAAGGTGCATTATTATATACACCTCACACACACTCGCAACTATAATGCAGATCAAACCTGGACTGACGTCATCATCTGGCCAGATAATAAAAGGTCTGGGATCAGCAGGAACACAAGTTCAAACCGCAGTCTTTGGCCTTCAGTATATACTATTAAATATGGTGCTTTTTGCTGCCCCCATTAGAACAGATGCAAGAAATTGATGTGTTGCGTTCAATAAACAACAGCACAGTAACAATTCTACCTTTTAGCCAAGTTGATTGGAGGCATTTTTTTTTTTTTTTGGTATTTGAACAAATGTATTCTTTTAATCAATTTAGTGCTATTTAGTGCTGGCGGTAGCAAATCACAAGATCCAAAGTCACAGCATTATATTATTTATGGAATTATATTATTTATTATTTTATTTATTAACCTATCACCACCACAAGTTTATGTTTGATTCTTTAATGAAAAAAATTGTCACGAAATTATTTTTCTATTTATTTACTTCTATTGACTGAATACAGATTATGTATTACATTTTTTAAGTCACAAGTGGTGTTGACTAATTACTCCACTGCAGAATTTACCATCACTAAGTTTAAACGAATTCTACTAATTGCAATTATTTTGGTCCGGTGGCAGGAAAGTAGTATCTCATAGAGTAAATTGTGTATTTGCTGTATATTTCCATTTTCATCAGTCTTCTTTTTTTTTGTCCAGCTGTGTGGCATTTTGGACAGTCCTGAGCTTTTGCTGACAGTTATTTAGGCTCCTGGCAGCGCAGACATTGACTGTCAACGGGACGTCTCCTTTCTTTTATTCATTTCTTCTGTCCTGAGAGATGCTGCTGAATGCAAGTCAGCCTTTTCTCCCTGGAGGGAGGGAGGGAGAGATGGAGGGAGGGAGGGAAGGCGCTGGTAGTGAAGGGTGGGCAGGGACGTGAGGATTTTTGAAAAGGGGGCCTCGGGGTGGGGTACGAGGGCGGTGTGTTGGACCAGCTCATTGTATGCTGTAGGTCGTATCTGTACAGTGTCTGGTCTTTGTGTGATTTTCAAGGGTTATTCAAGAGGACGCTCCTGACCATCAGCTCAGCCTACATTCAGACATTCCTGTACTGTGGTAGTTGTGTATGTTTCTATAAATTTTGCACAAAATAAAGACACTGGTATGTGGAAAAAGTAAAAAAAAAAAAAAAAAAGTTTTATATAAATTTTGTAAAAAAAAAATCCAAGGAAATGAAGAAAAAAAAAAAAAAAAAAAAAAAAAAAAAAAAAAAACAGTTAATGTGTCTGTGCTGCACACAGGAAAAAATCCGTGGCAGAGCTGGAAACAAAATTATAAGTGCTCATGTAGCTGCCTGTGTGTGTCTGTTTTGTGACCCGTGTGAGTGTACGTCCTCGTTTGTGTGGGTATAATTGGGATGTTGTGTGTCAGGGGAACACTAGCAGTATTTACTTTTTTTTTTTTTTTTTCTGAGCAAGCCAGCCAGTCAGAGACTATAATGGGTGTTTTTGCTTGATGAAAGCCTCAAAAGCTGAGCTCCAGTGCGTTTTCATAAAGGGAATGTGCATGCCAGTGAATGAACCCCGCATTGATGCTCGGACAAAACACATGATCAATAAAATAAACAGTACATCACCTCTATTAGTGACACAACATCAGGATCAAGGTATGTGGAAATGGGAAAGTGTTCCTGGTAGCACTGCCCAGGTCTCACAATCTTTTTTTTTTTTTTTTTATCAGAATTAGAGGGTGTGCTCTGTGTGATTACTGTACAGTAAGTAACAGGGATGCAGGGACCAGTGCAAAAATAACAAAATAAAAAAAAAAAAATACTGACAAATAGCAACACTACCATGTTACAGATTTTATCTGTGCTTCAGTTTCACAATTATGCACCGGATTTGGTTTGAAAGAGGAAATACCGTAAAACGGACGATTGGAGAAAGTTGTCTGCGTCTGCCAGAGACTAATGCCCCATGCAACTTGTACTTAATGCAGATACTAAAAGCCCTGAGAGTGGAGTTCCTCACTCAGCCAAATTGATTTCTGTTTGCTCTCTTTCTGTTTACAAGGTGTGCAGATTAATTTGCAACATGCCCCGACACATCCACGGCTAAAACTTCTTCTCCCTAAATCACAGCATCTTTTTTTTCTGAAAGCAGCGGAGATGGAATAATGACAGCGATTAGATTACTATTCTTAAGAATCCATTAGTCAAAAATGACACCCAGGAAATCACACAGTGCATTCTACCATAATGTAATAAGGTGCCAATTATAACACTCATGTGGAATAAGTGAGCTCCTCTCCCCCTGTTGGCTGAGGAGAACACAAATCATCATTACCGTGTATTTCTTAATGCTATAGCACTGAGAGGCATTAAGAACAGACTAATAAGTTTAGCTCTTGCAAACAGAGTGCTGCTCTGTGCTCCATTTTCTCAATCATTTCCCTTCGCCTTTACATCAGCCTTTCGGGGCCTGTCTGCCTGATGTGTTGCTGTGTAATCACTGTTGTTTTTTGTTTTATTTTTTTTTTTTCTTTTTCTTTCCCGCCTGCCTGTCCTTCTAAATGTCCTTCCATTTTGTTGTATACTGGACCCTTGGTTTTCAAGGCTCAAGAGTTGTCACATAAGAAATGCAGATATAAAGTGCATCCATCCTTCTGTAGTTGTTGTTGTTGATTTCACTTAAGGTAGTTTTAAGGCCTCTCGCCTTCAGAGCTGCGCAAAAAGCTGGAATATGGAGTGGAACTGGTTTTATTGCTCATACAGTACACATACCAAAAGTTTGGGCGTAGCTTCTGATTAAATGTATACCCTTTTTTGGAGGAACACATGTGGAATTATGTTAAAAGTGTGAAATATCTAAAAAAAAAAAGTCTTCCAAGTAGCCACCCTATGCTCTGATTACCTAGCACCCAATCGGGATGGCTTCTATATTTACAATTGCTAACTAGTTAACTAGTCATTGAAATAAAGATATTTAATGAGGTGTGTCCAAACTTTTGTCCTGCGCTGTATATCACCTCCTTAGCATTCACCTAACAAATAAACACTTGCGCTTGCAAGCCACACTTACCCTCGCAAACCATCACTGATTCCGCGCCTTCAGCCGTGAGCCGACAAAGAGCTAATAAAACTGGTCGACGTTGCTTCCGGTGGCCTGCGAGTGCGCTGCTAGCTGCCTGCCAGCTGGGAACGGCATTAAATGCTAAAAAGGATCCTGTTGGGCTTGAGAAACTTTTCCCAACTCCACCTCAGTGGATGAAAAGACAAAAAGAAGGAAAAGGAGTTTGATGGCAATGAGGAAAAAGCCGTGGGGAATCTCCGACGATGATGAAAGCAAACTCTGAAAGAGCCACAAAACACCACGCGGCCCACCCCCCCTCCATTACATCAAGGAGGCAAGCAAAGAGAATTATAATACCACTGCCTTTTCTTTTTTAATTAATGAAGACTGTTATTTTGTAGGAGGCAGGGCAGGCTTTAAGAAACCCTGCGTGATTGGCAAACATCAAACAGGAATGAGAGAGTGTGTGTGTGTGTGTGTACGGGTGTATCCAGGCCCCTGCATGTACACATGTATGCTGGCTGTAATTGTGTGAATGTGACTCTGTTGTCTATCTGTTTCTGCAGCATGTGTGTGTATCTGCTGCCCGGCAGGCCAGTCTGCCTCTGGTAAATAAGACATGCGACCAGTCGACTTGTCTTTTTTTGCAGTAAAACTTCTGCTTTCCTGCATTAATGATGGGAAAAAGAGGAAATGAGGGAAGAAAAACATTATTCATACAACATATTATACAAGTTACGGAGACTTTGAGAAGTTCCAGCATTTTCACTGAAGGTGGTTTTAATAAGGTTCCATGGGAGTTGGTGCTTCGGGGTGTTGACTAAAGGTGTGTGCGTCGGTCTCCTTTCCTGTGTCTGTGCATGTGTATTTTGAGGGTTTGCCGATGGTCTGGATGAGTCTGTTTAGTGACGGGATGGCACGTGGTGTGTATTACACATCAAAGAAAGGTCAGGCTCAAACATGGAGCCGGGCTAAAGGTTAGGGCACAGCTCTATATAGAACACAGACAGGGACGGCTCTTATCAAAGCTATCACTTGGGGAGAGACTGCTGGAGGTGACTGAACCCTTGACATGACGTACAGATCTAATGTCTTAGCCAGGGATCAATACGACTACACACGGACAAACCAGATAGGCTTAACATCAGTGTAGCCCCAACAGCCACTGCAACCAAGAACTCACTCACTGGCAGGATTGGATGTTGTCAAAAAAAAAAAAAAAGAAGGAAAAGAAGGTCATGTTGTACAATGAAATAAAGGGAGACAAATAATCAATTAATCAACAGCGGAGAAATAAATAAAAAATATATTCTTTTTTTTTTTTATCAAGACGAACGCTGAGAAAAGTGATCTTTCTTCTTTGCACGACTGCTGCATGTTTGCAAAGCATCAAATGGAATAATACAATGAATAATGGAGTTGAAAATGTGTTTAGAGGTCGTTTAGAGAAGTGAATCAACGCGCGTGACGTCTGACTCTGAATGAACACACAGACAGGCTGGTGTTTTGTTTTTCTTTTTTTTAACCACAATGTTGCTTGCATGCAATGCAAAATACATCATGTTTCTGGTGAACGTACTGAGAATCTCGACCTCTAAATTGTAAATCACAAAGTTTTCATTACAAATTGCATTTGATATTTCAGTGTTAGCGTTAGTTTGCAATAATTCTTTGTTTCACCTCCAGCATGTGTATAAATCACTGTTTAGAATTTGTCATGGTCGATAAGTAAAACCATGGAGGCCAACCATTGTTGTCATCAATCAGCTACTGGATTGGTCTAGGGCGATCACATGTCTAACTGTGCCACTGTTAAGGAACCAACATCTTACTACACCCTGAATAAGCTAATTTTGCATGAAATATCTTGCCAACATCTTGTTTTTTTTTTTTATTGTTAACTAAAGATCATGTAGTTTGGAGACGTCTAGGAACATGAACCTGAAATATGGTTCACCTAAGGGCCTACCTTGCATATAATGGACCATCTTGTGCAGAATATCTCAAACTCTGCAATTATTCTCGTTTAATAAAAAAAAAAATTGAAAAAAAACATTCTAAACAACAGGCACTATATATTTTTCTTTAAGTTACTAAAGTGCTTTTTTTTTTCCAGCCGAATCACTGGCCTATGACTCTGTTTGCTTTGAGTCTTCCAACCAAAGTACAATGGTTGATGGTAAAATGGTAAAAGCCTGGAAGAAAAAAAAATAAAAAAAGCAGAAGAGAGGAAGCATCATCCTTCTTCCTTGTGACTTCCATTCTCCTCCGCATTCCTGGAAGTGACAGGACGCAGTGTGTTTTTGCTTACTCATCAATATTTCAGAGCACTACACATGGAATGCTCCAGTGACTTTGAATATAGGGCCTGTGTGTGCACCTCGTCTCTGTTCCTCAGCGAGATAACACAAAGTAATGCACGGCGGAAGTTAAAAACCCTCGGCATCAGACAGTCCCCCTCCATTCCCCCCCACCCATTACACAGACAAACATGTGCAGGCGCACAAGCCAGGAAACATGCAAGGAAATCCATGGACATAGACATCCATAGACATTGCCCTAATGCCTACAGTATGACTAATCTATTGGAATATTTTTTAGGGGATTTTTGGTCAGCTGATATATACAATATATACCTGGGCTTCGCAAAATTTATGGGAATTGCATAGAGGGTCCTCAGACAATTAGCTCCATCGTGGGGGCTAACAACTGCATGTATTAGTAAAGGTTGATATCGGAATTGAGCGAAGCTCTCAATTTACCGGTCAATCTACGTTCCTACTCTCACCTATGGTCATGAACTTGGGTCATGACCGAAAGAACGCGATCCCGGATGCAAGCGGTGGAAATTAGCTTTCTTCGCAGGGTGGTAGGGCGCTCCCTTAGAGATAAGGTGAGGAGCTCTGTCACACGGGAGGAGCTCAGAGTAGAGCCATTGCTTCTCCACATCGAAAGGAGTCAGCTGAGGTGGCTTGGGCATCTACATCGGATGCCCCCTGGACGCCTTCCACGGGAGTTGTTTGGGTCATGTCCCACTGGGAGGAGACCCAGAGGAAGACCTAGGACACGCTGGAGCGACTATGTCGCCCGGCTGGCCTGGGAACGCCTTGGGATCCCCCCAGACGAGCTTGAGGAAGTGTCTAGGGAGAGGGAAATTTGGGCGTCCCTCCTCCGAATGTTGCCCCCGTGACCCGGTTCCGGACAAGCGGATGAAAATGAATGAATGAATGAATGAATGAATGATATCGGAATTGAAAATAAAGTGTGTGGACAATCGCGGCTAAATCAGATCTGCCATAAGACACCCCTGTATATCAGTCAACTTACATGAGAAGGACTCAACAGACCTGAAGAGTAAGAACTACTAACACAAGGAAGAGACAGGGCCTGGGAACGCCTTGGGATCCTCCCAGATGAGCTTGAGGAAGTGTCTAGGGAGAGGGAAGTTTGGGCGTCCCTCCTCCGAATGTTGCCCCCGTGACCCGGCTCCGGACAAGCGGATGAAAATGAATGAATGAATGAATGAATGAATGAATGAATGAATGAATGATATTGGAATTGAAAATAAAGTGTGTGGACAATCGCGGCTAAATCAGATCTGCCATAAGACACCGCTGTATATCAGTCAACTTACATGAGAAGGACTCAACAGACCTGAAGAGTAAGAACTACTAACACAAGGAAAGAGAAACATTAATCCATTCACTTCATCCTCATCCGTTGCCACGTCTCACGGGCAGCAGTCTCCAGGATTGACACCCAAATCACATTGCTCCATATGGTGGGTGGTGAGCCCCCTGGAAGTTATGTGGGTCTGGGTGGTGCTATGCTCAGAGCAGCTCAGTGTCAACCTGGGAGCTGGTGGATTCAGTCTTGGATTTGCATCTGTTTGTGCAGATATTATGCCTATGTTGTTGGTGGGCTGGGTGGTAAAGTAAGACACGTTGCTGCAGCTGCAACAATCTGTCCATTAATCAACATATTCTTTACAAAAAAATAATAAAAAATAAATAAACTAAACATGTTTTGACAGTTGATTCATCATTTTCACACACACACGCAGAGTGTGGGTGGAACTCACAATGCCATACAGGTTTATCAATGCATCTCACTGCCATACAGATGTTGAACTAAGGTAAAAGTTTGATGTTAAAAGTGAGTACATTATAGACTCTCTTCTCCTTTCAAAGTAAAATGATCATTTATATTCCCAACATAAAAAAAAAGAAAAACGGTGGCTGACAACAATATTTTCAATAACTGTTGAAGATACCGTTTACACAGTGTTTGAACATGAAAACGATTTATATTTCGAGGGCACTTGAGAAAATGGTTTGATTTTTGCAGAACATCCATTGTTTAAGCCTCCAGTTGTTCAACTAAGGTAAAGGTTTGATGTGAAAAGTGAGTATGTTATAAACTCTCTCCTCCAAGTAAGAAAAAATAAGTAAAACTAAGTAAATTTGCATATATATTTCCAAAAGAAAAAAATGGTGACTCACTGATTACAATTATTTCACAAATAGTTACGTCAATAACTGTTACTTGAAGAGACCTTTTGCATAGATTTTGATCATAGAACAACCTTTTTTTTTCACCTTTTGCGATTGAAATTGCAAGGATTCTTGCAGATTATTAATTATTCAAGCCTAAAAATAATAACGCTTGCATCTGCGGACCCATTATTTAAACAATGAGGGCTGCTAAGAGCACACACATGTGCAGTTGTGACCATGTGTGCATGCATTTACAAGTGCATGCATGTTCCCTTTTGAGAGTGTCATTGGAAGCACCATGAGTCCATTCATCAAGGACAAAAGGGCCCCAAAGTGTCAGAGACTAATGGACATGGCCCCATATTCTCTCTGCCCCCGTTGTGATCGTCCTCAGAAATTAATTAGAAATAACGAATAGATGGTCCTTTTTCACTCCACTCTCATTTATTACAATGGTAATTGCTCTTCCCTCATTGTAGGTTAAGTCTTTAAACACCAAGACATGCCCATCCTTGCCATCTATAATTCATGATATACTTTGCACCAAGCAAAGCTGTTAAATATTTAGTGAATCATTGCCTTAAACTTAATCACCCTCTGATAAATGCATGTGTTTTTCTGCTCACTCTGCCCCTCTCGCTTCCCACTCCCCAATCAAGAGGACACACACTTCAACTAGTTGTATAATCTATTTTTAATTTCTCTGCCAGAAATTAACATAACACAACTTAGCATAACGTATTAATTACAGTACATAGTTAAGTGCCACATTATGTTTCGGCGAAACAAGCTATTATCACTGTACTTCATGAAGTATTAAATCTAATCCATATTTAAAGAATGCTTAAAGATTCATTTTCAGACCGGGGCGCTAACGTCTTTTATTTTTTGCAGTCGCTTTAACCACATGCAAGAGTTTGCAATTGTCTTTTTTATGTTTCTTGTCTTTTTTTTTTTACTTTTATACTTCAGGCCTTGTCACAAATTGTGATGGTTTGAAAATAACGGACTCTTAATGTGTTTTAGGTAATGGCACATCCTAAAGAATCCTCACAAGTTGGGACATAGGACAAGAAATAACACCTGAAAATGACCATTCTGTCCCTACAGTGCCGGGCTGCTGATGCGATGTACATTGATAAATTGTACATTGTTGTACAGTGCAAAATGACTAAAAAAATACGTTTTATCACAACTTTTACTTTCTCACAAAAATTTTTACCTTAGGAAATAAACTCTGGCTCATTTTCGCCACCTACTGGCCTTCAGTTTATCCCTGATCAACATTGCTCTACTGTACACTTACAAAAAAAGAAGAAGAAATATTTTAAAAGCAGATAAACAAGTCTCCATACACAGATCCATAGCTGCTTAAATAAAATGGTCCCAAGCTTCTCTGACAAACAGTCTATGCAGACGACACTGTGCTCTCTTCGTGGAATCATCCTTTTCTGTAATGGATCACCAGGTTTCACCACGACTCTCCATTGTCCTGCCACAGAGCGGGAAAAAGTGCCGTAAAAAGGCATTGTTTTAAATGCATGAACGCATTAACTGCGGGGTACCTATAGCACGGGAGTATTTCTCACTTCCTGTTTTGACTTCTTGATTTATGTCCAGACTGCCTGTCATTGGTGGCAGAGATAATAGGCGGGAACCATAAAGCATCTTTTACATTATCATAAAATCACAGGTGTGAATGCATTCGCACTCTTTTTAAAGCCAACCGCCCTGCTCTCAAAAGACACAAGTAGATCATTTGATTCTAAACATCCCATTTGAATGCACCCTTCCTCTTCCCTTGTCTTCCCGTCTTCCTTTTGCATCTCTCCCTCTTTCTATCTCTCTCCCTCCGTCTCTCTTGGAGGCACTCCATCTTCCTGATGTTTAATTCATCGCACTTTTCCATCATCCTTCCACCTCTCTCTGCAGCTCTGTCAGGTAACAAACAATGAGTTTTTGATGTGAATAATTTAATGCGTGTACAGCAAATGCTGGCGCGCTGCATTATCCATGCCGCACACTCGGCTGTCATTAAGACAACTGATTTCCCCTAAGATTCCTCTCCCCGCCTCACAGATGAAAAGGTAACGCACATGTCGAAATTTCTCAGCCTTTGCATCTTAGGTAGATCGCTATATTTTTAGACAGGCTAAATGAGACAATGACGGTGGTAAGCAGCAAAAGGAAGAAAGAAAAGGAAGACAGATGGTAAGAAGGCAAAGCAGAGAGGGAAATGAAGCAGTGGGGAGGAGGAAGAGAGGCAATGTTTTCTTGTACCCCCCCCCACACACACACACACACTCTCCCCCCCGCACACGCTCTCACTCGATGTCGCAGCATCAAACACCAACCCTGCTTTCAAACGCCAGCGGAAGCATTGATTCAATATTTTCTCCCCTGTGTTGCTGTGATCCTGAAACTGCTCTCTGACTAGATCTAGACACACAGAGGGAAAATGACGGTGGCGACATCAAACGCAAACGTGTTGTGGATAATAACAGGCAGAGCTTCCGCTCTTTATTTTTCACCTATTTTTCTCCCCCTCATCTCTCACTAAGTCACCCCTTCCCCCCTCCCAGACGTCCCTTCCCCTCCTCACCCTCTGCAGGCATGATTCATACCAGAAGCTCCCATGCATTGGTTACGGTGACACTAAATGCTTAGGGCTGAGCTCCTCCCAGAATTTCAGTAATGGCCCTGTATTCAATTCCAGGATCATATCGGTGAGCCTTACTTTTCTTTGCATGAGTCAAAAGACGAGAGAATTAAGAAGGGAGCGGTGGCGGCAGAAACATGTGAATCACAGCAGCAGGGCCAATACAGACTCATCTATCCTATTCAGTCCTCTCTCCGGCCATTCCGCAGACAGACAATCAGTGCACACTGGGACTGGCGAATGAGGATCACCTCCACTGGCAGCAGGGTCCTCCGTTTCATTAAAAAGGATTAAAAAAAAAAAAAGGTGGAGGGATGAAGCGAGGTGGAGGAGGGGAGGGACGCTGCAGAGGAGTGTGCGTGGGGAGGGGGCCTGACAGTGACTGAGATCTAGGGAGATATGAAGGCAAAGGGCAGTGGGTTTTAAAAAAAATATGAAGGACAAGGATGGAGCGCGGGATGGATTCAGGGGGAAAAGATGGAAAAGGGAGAGAAATGAGGGAGATCTCGTCAGATAGGAAGGCGCAGCGTAATATGAATAAAACGCTCAGTGGTTCAGGGGAGAGGAAAGAAAAGGGAAAAAAAAGGAAATAACAGGGGGTGCAATGCAGCAGAGGCAGGTATGTGCCATTAATAAGCCAATGTGGGGATAATTGAAGTACGGGGGGCTGTGAAAAGGGTTTTTTTCATTTTTTTCAAACCAACTCTTCCTTCGGTCTTTAATTCACTTCCATCACCTCCTGTGTGGCCACGCTGATTGTGTGAAGTCGGCAGGAGGGCCTTCAATTACTACATCTTGTCTGTGGTCCTCACGCGTGCACACACACGTTATATATATATATATATGCAAGACGTTGGGCATACGCATTTAAAATAATAACACACACAGTCCAGCAGGGCACGACCCCCGAGTTCACTGACCAGTGATTTTCCTGACGTACAAAAAGGCCACCTTACCGATAGTTACCATGATCTGTGAGGAAACAATGCGTGGAGACACTTTGCACATTACGCTGTTGCTTGCTTGATACTTTGTCCATTTAATAGCAATAATGTAAAGTTTTATCACCATTTAATATTACGTGTGTACATATACTTAACATGTATAATATCTATCTACTACTTTAAACCAAATAATCTCATATTAAAATTCCATTGATACTACTCATGGTTGCATTTCTTTGGATTGGATTGGATTTACTGTAGCAGTGGTGGCCAAGTGGTTAAAGAAGCAAAGACTCTGCAAGGCTTCAGGTTTGATTCCACCAGCTGCCAGGTTGCCACTGCGGTGATCTGACAGCACCAACTCGACCCACATGACTTTTAGTGGACTCACCACCCACAGGAAGGCTCACAGAATGGTACAAAGAGATTTGGGTGGCAGTCGTGGAGACCTATTTGTGTGTTTGTACTGCTGTTTTGGTGCTGTGCTGCTAATTTCCCAAAGAAAACTCTACAGGATTTTATCTATCAGTCAGTCTGTCTATGTTTTGGTTGTTTAAATTAATAGTTTTTTTTTTCTTAGTCTACGAGCGAGTCGACTAAAGAGGTGCCGCCGTAGAACAGGTTGCACTCGTAGGTCCGGATCACAGCGTATAAGTATACGTGTACAAGCTCCCTGTCTGTTGGTACATAAACAGAAAATGCACATTTTCGAGGTCCCTTGTCTTCAGCTCGCTGACTGGGGAGGAGAGTGAGCAGGAAGATAAAACACAATGGACAGAAGTCGCAGACGGAGGAGAGTGTTGATTATTCTCTTTGTCTAGTTTGTCATTAGCGGATGTGAGCTCGATAATGTAGCGGGTGCTTAATGGCAGCCGTACAATGGGAAATGAGGGAGAATCCTATACATAATGACACAGTGAATGGATCGGGGTCTTAATACACGAGCGCGTTCTCCTCCTCCAACGCACGCAGACACTTTTAAACAGGCTCCAATCTGCGGCAAACACAAAGAACAAGGCATATATTCTGTATGTGAGTGCGTGCAGGCTCTGGTGGAAAAAAAGAAGTTTTACACGTCAATGTTGAAGTCCCCTGACTACGTAACCCTGATAATTGCATATTTCCACTCTTTTCTTTTCCTTTTACTCATATATTCCTTTCATCTGTTTCTTATAAACAAATAAATTTGTCATGAAAAGACCTGAAATGCATCATTCATACGCCGGCACATTCACACAGGCACCCAGCTTTCATTCTTGGCCGTGGATGGCTCTAAGCCCTTTTTAACCAGGCCTTTATTTCCCATGTTGCTCGCTGGGGGTGAGTGAATGTGTTTGTTCATGTGCGCGTGTGTACGACTTACTTCAGTGTCTAGCGTGTTTGTGGTATTCTGTTATTATAGACTACTGAGTTGTCCGCGTCCATGCTCCAGTGTGAATGCTGGTGCCGGCTTAATTAAACCCAGGGTTTCCATTGAGCACCGGTCACAGAACGGCCACTGGGAATATTTCTAATTATGCCCTACCTTTCGCTTCCCGTTCACTCTTCTCCTTTTGATTACTGACAGCGACCGGAGATTAACTGACAGTGGGGTGTATTTGCACATGATTACTGTTTGTCTGAGTTGACAGAAATAACTGCACCTTTAAAACATGCATGTGCGATCGGGGTTGTGTCTCCGTGCGTGGACATGTACTGTATGCAGTGCCATAAAGCCATAAAGTGAAGGAGGTATGTATGAAGTATGAATGCTTTATGTATCCCATCCAGTTGTGGTTTCAAACAAACCAAGTTAGTGCACTTCTTTACATCTATCATTTATAGTGCTTTTTTCACAACAACTGAACTGAAGTACTCAAGAAGTACTCATAGCCCGCATTAGAATGACTGGGAGAGGATTATGCAAACGCATAAACAGAACCCACAGCTTAATGTGCATGGGAGACGGGATGCAATCTTAAGAAATCACAATGTTCCCCTTTTGGGTAAACTGTGTCATTGATCTAGATTAGAGTATCACAATGTGAAGGACAACATTGGAAATCTATTCACAGAAACCTCTTGGATCTTCTCAGCAGACCAGAGACAGTTCAATCTGTGCAAGTAATGAATGCTGACCCTATAAAAAAGAAAAACTTATTCGTTGTCATTTTAATGCCTGGTACCACTGAAGTTAATATAACCTTGGTTACCATGGGAAGTGGTTGGATATCAGAAGTGAAATTAAATTCTGATTCCAACAAATATACCTTTAATGGAACCAGACACTAAAATAAACAGGAATTTTAAGAAAAAAGCAGGATGATTATTATTTTTTTTTTCCATGACCGTATTTCCCTTAAGTACCTTCTTTATTCATCATCTCAATATCAATGACTTTCAACCGTCAAAGTCTTCCTGCTGTTGTGTTTTCTGCATATTAAAATTGTGTATTTTATATATTTAAGTGTCTGAAATACTATTTGTGTTCTATTTCCATGATGGGAGGTTCAGTTATGAACAAAAGCGTGGAAATTACCGTAGCTCTGTCAGTGTTGAGCTCATGCTGTGAATGCATACACACAGAGCATTTGATGATATACGCCCACGAAAACACCTACAGGCATGCATGCTATACAAATTACCCTATATATTTTTAATATACAGCAGTCAAGTACAAAGCCCTAATAGCCTGTCTGCTTGCCTTGCATGATTTAGTGAGCAGCATATTAAAAACCGGAGCTATTCATTAATATGTAAAGTAGTGCGCTGTCATTAATACGGGGTTGGGGTCGAGGGACCGTGGTGCAGAGGGGGAGATGCGGGGGCGATTGAGTCAAGGCTGCCAAGACCGAGCTTGATTGAGTTCAGCAGCATCATTTGAAAATAATGTGTGTGTGTGTGTGTGTGTGCTGTTGCCTAAGGTTAGGACTGTTTGTGTGTGGATCAGTGTGCACGTGTGTGCATTTGCATGTAATCTTGAGCGTGTGCCTTCCTGAGATCTCCAGGTCCCCAGGGTGATTAAAGAGAATAAATATGCTTGATTACAAATGTCCTACCTCCCCATCAACTCCCCTAATGTATGCAGTTTAATTGAGCGTCACGAGTAAAGTATGAGTTATGGAATGAACAGACAAGCCAATATCTCAGAGATGTGTTGTGGAGTGTGTGTAGAGCGGGGGAGGAGAGGGGGAGTGAGAGGGAGACTAATATCCTCCATTTAAAAACAAAAAAAAAAATAGTGATATCCATTCTTATGAAACATGCCGCTTCGCCGGGGAACAGAGGAAATGCACCTTTGAACTTGCTTTTGTAATTGAAGTTGATCGCAGAACAACATTTTCCCCGAACCTGTAAAATATTGCAAGGCGTATAAAAGTATGTGAATTAAAAAAAAACTTGGGATTTGACATTTGTGGAAAAGGCTGTTACTTGAATACCAAAACAGCAGTTGTGATTTACTTTGGTGAAAAGTTCTATTCTGGGAATACTGCACAGTCTGTACTGTTGGACAGCAGTTGATCTATGAACCATTGTGTTCACATTCAGTGTATGTTCAAATATAAAACATGTTTTTAGTTATTTAAGCAGTGGTGACCCAGGAAATAAACTTCGGTCTGGAGGGTTCCAGGTTCCAATCTACCAGCTGCAAGGTTACTGAGCATGGCACACACTGCTCCACAGGCGCTCAGAGCTGCCTGGTTTCCTAGAGTTTGCTTTCCTTCCAATTTATATGTCAACAATTAAGATACAGTAGAATCCAAACGTCACATTTGCTGAACTACGAAAGTCTGGGACCAAAGCCTGGCAGAGAGGTTTTGTGTTGTCAGTAAGTAGCAAAGACGTTCCCTGTTGCAACAAAGTATTAGCCGCAGGGATGGGAAAAATGCATGTGATACTGCTTGTTATATGTTCACCGTATGCCTCCTTTATGAGACAGAGGGTCAAAAGTAAGGGGAAGTAGCTTCACTCACCATCACCCTGTCAAACAGATGAGGTTGTCATAGAAAGACAGGAACAGGAATGGCACAGTTGTTACTTCAAGGCACAGCTCCGTCCATCGAGGAAGTGAACCACTTGTTATCTGACCGGTGGATGTGTTGATTGTCAGTGCCAAATCAGATCTAGAAAAAAAAAAAAAATCCAAAATAGCTCGAGTTATTTCAGGATCACAACGTCACAAAGCTGGGGTTTAGATTCAGGATATTCAGAAAGGGATGGGAAAAGATGAGATATATATCAGGAGAGTCCAGTTTAAAATCTTTCACTGAAAATCTAACTGACAGATCTCACAAAGACTGGTTTGCGAGGTGGTGGTTCACAAAACATTTGTTTTGGGTTCACACGCATTATGTTTCCAAGGAGTTTTCAGTCATTTTGGCTGTTAAATCACTGCTTTTCATTGTTTATTTATCTGAACAATAGTATGTGTGCAGACATCACCAAGTCAACAATACAATATACTCATTAATGGTCAATGGGATTTAGAAATGATGTCTTTTGACTTGTACTGGAAGGTTAGTAACTTTTAAAATCCGAATCCCCAGAAAACAAGTTCGGGAAACACTGCTGGGAAGAGAAGAGAAGTGAAAAATCCAACATCAGGTTGGTTATTTTATGAGTGAAATCGGCTGCAGACCACACGGCCCTGTCTCTGCAAGAGAATGACAAAGGTGAGATTTACTGATGACAAATTATTTTAAGAGCTTCATTCTCATCCTGATTTCAGGAGCTTGGTAATCATGCAGCGGGAATATATATATTTTTCACAATCTTCTTTTCCCCTTTTACCTCTAACTCACACTTATGTGTTTTTTCACTAACCAACACTCCCTCTCTCTCTGTCTTACTCTCTCTCTCACACACACACACACACACACACTCAGGCAGAGCCCTGGCCCTTAGCTGGGTTTGGTCTAATTGGCTTATTGTCTTGAGGAGCCAGTGACAGTGGAGTGGGTAGGAGGCAGACTTTCATCGGAGGTTATTGAGAGAGATAGCTAATTTCCCCATGTTTCCCTGTCCGGTCTTCAGAGCTGCACACACACTGCAAACCTCTCTAGAGGGATCATTAAGAGTCTGGCATTCTGACTCTCTCTTTCTGTCTTTCACTTACACACACATACGTGCACGCAAGTACATGCACAATACGAGGGAGAGGCAAAAAGAGAGAGAGAGAGAGAGAGTCCTTCTCAGTCAACAGTCTGACACACACAGCTAACCTTTAGTGGAAAGTGAGATATGGCTCTGAGGACCAGGGAAGACATGACCAAGGTTGAAATGCATTTTGTGCTCACATTTGGGAGGAAGAAAAAAACAACAACAACAACAACAGGAAACAAAACCTCTGCAGACAATGGGACACTTTAGTGGACATTCAAATACACAAATACGTGGTGGCAGGTAAAAAAAAAAAAAATCTGACATCTACATTAAAAACCTCAAAATAAGAATGTGGTTTTTGAGGGATTAATCTCTCGTCAGCCTCAAGGATGAAAGAGGAACCGAACCAAATATCAATATTTATACTATGACTACAACTACATTAGTAGCATATGTTATATTGAGAGCAGGGTTGAAGGGTTTTGGTAATGGGTTTGATCTAAAGGGAGGTGTGAACTTCAGAGAAAGCTTTGTCAAGATCATCTTGTCTGTACCCGTGTCCCCGGTGGACAAATGGTATAGACAATGAACGGAAATCAAGGGATGGCATTTAATAACTACAATGTCACTATCATGCTAGACTGTACGCTAAAAAAACTGTCAATCATTAACAGCTGCGTATTGTTTCATTCAAAGTGATACTGTAAGAGTCTTCTTCCATGCGAATGGAGGTGAAAAGACTCAGGATTTTGACCTTGCACATACTTCACATTTGTTCTGCTCAACTTGACGCAACGTATCAAAATATCTGGTCCAGCAGACATCTATAACTGTGTCTGCCGCTGCCGAAAACACAGAGTTGTAGTGAGAACACTCGTAGGCATGAAACAGATTGAGTTTCCTGGTTAGGCTGCAGAAATGACAGGTGCCACTGGTGGGGGGTTGTAAGGTTAGAGGGTTTTAGGGCCCACCGGCCAGTTCAAGTGTGGGGGTGGTGGTTTCTTCACAGGCCATAAAGAGCCAACAACCCTCCACTGGGGATTTGGGCGAAGTACTACAGGGAGGGAAGGGGTACTACTAATTTACGAGCTCCTCTGCTCCTTGGTCAACAAAAATAAACCAGCTGGGGTAATTACTAATTCATTATTAACAGGCAGCATTATTTATGAGCGGTGAGGAGTGGTGCAGGCCCATGATTTTTTTTTTTTTTTTTTTTTTTAACCACACATGGAGAAGAGATGATGTGGTGAAGACCCAGCCTGAGGCACTCCTACTGCCTCTCCTACCCAGGCCCAGTGCACCGTCCCCTGGGTGTGGGGCAAAAAGTGCTGGGGGGCAGATGTCGAGTGCTGGAACGAGCACAGCCCATCACTTCTTTGTGACCAGAA
>JAFBJS010003284.1:429035-522744 GCA_016785265.1 Paraplagusia blochii | reverse complement strand
AGCCTCAGGTGGTATCGACTGTATATATAACCACTGCAATAACATGTTTTTTTTTTCCCTTTTCTTTGCGAAATGTCATTATTTCCTGTTTCTTCTCAACTGAGTTGGAATAATGACATAAATTCAGCATATATATATATATGTACATATATATATATATAAATGTGTATAAATGTGTATGTGTGTGTGTGTGTGTGTGTATATATATATATATATATATATGCATGTGTTCATTCCTTCATTTATCTTCATCCTCAGTTACCAAGTCTCAGGGGCAATTGTCTCCACCCCTGCTACCCAAATCACAGTGCTCCATACTGTGAGCCTTCCTGTGGGTGGTGAGCCCACTGTAGGTTATGTGGGTGGGGACAGTGCTATGCCAAGAGCACCTGGCCACTGTTGGATTTGAGCCTGAAGACTTGAAGACTTGTGCACGCAAGTCCGCTTCCTTACACCACTGTCACTGTATACATATTTATATATAGATATATATAAATATGTAAGGAATCTGCCCTATATCCCCGCTCAGATATGACAAAAGAATTAAAAAATGTTTGGTTCCAAATTAAAATTTCTAAAATTGTAGCCCCTCAAGTCTGTTAAAATTTTGGTGTTACGTGTCTTTAGTAAGATTGAATAAAATCTTGGTTATTTTTTTTTTCAATTTTGGCGGTCCAAGTTCTTCTTACTCCAAGCAGATATTTACAGACTAACCTGTTGGTCCTGGTTATTTGAGAGAAAGGCCAATTCTAACAGCAGCCTCATATGTTGATGGAATTTCAACCAGAGTGTTTTAATAAAATTAAAATTTACTTTTAACTTTTGTCATATCAAATATAATATAAGGAGCCAACACAGCTCATTTTGTGGACATTCTGCCAAGTTCAGAAAGTAATAAGGTGAGCTGAGGCACATTTCCACCTGCTATCATGGTAAAATCTTAAGTTAGATAGTCTGCAAATACACTCATACACATACACACATATATATAGATATCTATTATATGTATATATATCTACAAATACACTCATACACACACATGCATATATATATACACATATGTTTATATATGTATATATATATGTATGTATATATATATGTGTGTGTGTATATATATATTTACAAGCACCCAGTTCACCAGTCAAATAATTATTTGATTATTGTCTTGGGGCAGTGGTTAAGGAAGCGGACCTGGGTCCACAAGGCCCCCGGTTCGAATTCCCCTACCACCAAGTTACCACTGAGGGTCCACTGAGCATGGCACCGCTCACAGCTCCCCGGGCGCTCAAAGCTGCCCACTGTTCACTTTGGTGATGGGTTAAATACAGAGGTCGCATTTCGTAGTGTGCAGTGGTGTGAATTACAATGTCACAATGACAAGGAGTTTGCTTTCCTTCCTTCCTTCCTTCCTTCCTTCCTTTCCTTATCTGTAGCTTCAGTAGAGGTGTAGTTAGTTAGTTTTTGATTATTACGTCATATTTTTTACTAAATTCTGTTTAAATAAAAGACTGACACCCATTTTTTTTTTTTAGTTTTACTTGACCCAATGATTGTCATCTGCTCCATCTGAACTGAGGAGGGTTTTGTTCACTGCTACACAGAAGTGTTAAGCTGGTTTCACATGTGAGGCACAAGCCTTTACACGCCCACACTGTTATCGCCTTCTGTTCCCACTGTGAAACACTGCTCAAGGGCTGGCTGTTAAACTCACTTGTGTTCACTACACCCCTGGTCAAGGCAGTAAAAACTAGATGCAAGGCAGTGTGTTGTTGCATGAGACACATCTTCAGCAGAAAATATTGTTCATCCTCCGGTCAGAAAATGACATCATTAATCTGAGGAGGTGATCATGTGACACTTGACACTTGGTATTGCATTTTGTCATTTTTCTTACTTTTCTCAGCTGTATTTAGTGTGTGGGTTTATTTCTGTTTGACTGAAACTGGGCTAGAGGCAGCTTTTCAAAAGAAGTGAAAATATGGCACAGCAGCTGGAAACTGCCGTAGAGAAGAATTCCATTCCTCATGTTGTGAAAAAAAGAACCAGGGAATCTCCCTCAGGGTATAACTCCAATCTTTCAGGGTGGGTTAAAATGATATTTAAATGGACGGGGACCTGCTTTCAGCAAAAACTACTATACATTAACAATAATTCTTCTAAATTATATACCTCCATTAGGCTCACCACTCACAAAAATGTATATTGTAGTGCAAAGCTTGTTGAACTTCATTCAAAACATTTGACCCAAATCAGACATTTTAAAGGCAATTATAAAATTGCAATTATTTCAAAGGCAAGGGATTATACCAAGTACTGATACAATGTATGTAAACTTCTGATTTGATAAATGCAATTAAAACGTGGTATAAAAAAATCCTCTGATTAATTTGGCATCAAGTACATTGAAATTATTTTAAATATTCAGACAGACATGAATAGGTTAAAGTAAATGTCTGATTTTATGTCTATGAGAAAAATTAATAATTGCATATATTCCTAACATTTATGTAAATATACAGTTTCAACTGTATATAAAATATTTATTATTTATATATTTTTTGAATTTCTATAGTTGTAGCTATGTTTATGTACAGTATATCCTGCAATCCACCCATCAATCTTCATACACTTATCTGTTACTTGGCAGCAGTCTTCACTACCACCATCCATATCACACTACACTGCACCACTGCATCAGCCCCTCCTGAACCTTCCTGCAGGGGGTGAGCTCACTGGAAGACGCCAGCTCCCCTGGGATTTGAAGTTACCCAGGACGTGAACCCTGGAGTTCCAAACCAATGACTGACATATTGACTTTAGGTCAAAGAGCCACTAATGAATATATTTATATTTATTTCTTCTTCTCCTTTCTGCTTATCCAATTTTTCAGGGGTTGTCACAGCGAGTCAACATGCAGTAGCACACATACAAAACCGTACTATTAGCAGTAATATGCTCTAATCCAAAACTAACCTGGATGTGCTGTTGACTGGTGGGTAGCTGATCTCTCTATATTACCGTATTTTCACCACTATAAGGCGCACATAAAGATTTTCTTCAAAATGTGCGCGGCGACCTGTGTTGTTGTTGTAAGGCGGACCTAATAGAGAACACCAAGAGAACATTAAAGAGGGAAGTGTGGGCCTTGTTTTGCTCCCTTTTTTTAAACATGCACACTTGTATGCTTGTGTGTGTGTGTGTTGTTGTAAGGCGGACGTAGTAGAGGACACCATGAGAACTGTAAAGGGGGAGGTGTGAGCGTGGATTGTATATAAAACCAGCGCCCTATGATCAGGTGCGCCTTATGTGTGAGTTAAATATAGTGATGTCACACGAAACTTAGACTGCGTCTTTTAGTACAGTGCGTCGTGAAAATACGTTGTATATTTTATATATTTACAACTGTTTCCAAAAGATTTGAAACATTTCATTACCAACGTCTACACTCTTGGGACTTGTTCACTGTCACTTCCTCCCATTGCATCGCTCGTGGCCATGTCCACTTCTAAAAAGATAGTCTACGGGTTAAAAGAAAAAAAATCTCTTAAATGTTTCTTTTTGAAAACAACAGAGAAATGGTGCTGCTGAAATACATTAGAGATGAATGTCAACTAGTTCCTGTCCCCCCCGTCACCCTGTGAGTAGGACAAAGCACTATGTTGTCTGTCTTTCTGCAGTAGGTCGTTTTTTATTTTAAGACGCCACTGACCTAAGTTTCCAGTCAGTGGCTGCTACAGGAAGTGTGTCGGCTTTGTGAAAAATGCGCCCTGTTGCCATCATTTACAATTTCAGCCTCTGCAACCAGCACAACCTGCCCGACCTGCTGCGTTGTCTTTTTGTCTGTCCTGCCAAATTCCTCACACATTACATGTGCAGCAAAGAATTCCAAAAATATGCGGCGTACACATCGGCATCACTGAGAGAAAATGATGCTCAGAAGCTGACAGATAACAAACCAGTGACCTTTACACCAGTTTAACTGTTGAGGTTTACCCCCACCATAACAAGTAATTTAACAATTATTTATACAGATATTTTTACTTTGCCTCTATGTCTTCTGTTTCCAGGCACGGCAGTTTTATTTATACCAGTTAAATTCACCAAACACTTAAAAAATTGGTGAATTCAACAATAAAAATTAAAGTAGTTTTTTTTTTTTTACAAAAGTAAAATGCAGACACAACTCTTTGAATCTCTCTTTGAAAATCTCCAGCAGATCCAGGATCAGTGTTGCCATCTGGTCCTGCAAAGGGCGTAGGGTTAACAACTATACAGTCAGCTTCATGAGTGCAAAAGCAGAAGTTGAAAAAAAAATGTCTCTGTTTTGTGTGGTTGCAGATGGACTTAGAGCCTGAAGGCAAGGTCTACGTCATCATTACTCTGACTGGATCCTTCACTGATGGTGAGACTCACCTTTGTTATCAACTTGTGTCTGTATCACCTGTTGCACTTCATGCCAAACCTGTCTCTCTGTCTCTGTCATCGCCCCTGTTGTCTGTCAAGTTCCGCCCATTGATTTTAATGATTACTTCTTAATTGTGTTTTACATTGGCCAACAACTTCCTGTTTTCAATCAGACTAAATAGTTCACCTCAGTTGGGTTGAAGTCTGCGACGAGGTCGGCCCTCTCTTCCCCCCAGACGACAACTACATCACTGTGTCTTTAATGTAGATGTCGCACCTAGTTCTTGTCACTCTCACAAAACTGATACGATCGTTTACTTGGGTTTCATCAAAAAGAAACCTCTGAGGTTGGGTGCGGTCCAGGCCAATCACAAAGGAGACGGAACGTCACAGTGAACTTTAAAGCTAAAATTAAACGTGAGACAGAGGTAATCAAAGGAGGTGCGTCAAAGTAGATTTTAAGCTTCATGCAATGTGCCCACTCTACCACACACTATAAAATCTGTTCTGATGCTTTTCACTGAAAACAACATTTATTTTTGATTTTGGTGACTATGACATTTTCTTGTAATCTGTCCTTGTCTGAGGTTATAGTTGTAATCCAACCATTGTAACATCTGAAGAATAATGAAGAGTTTTCAATGCTGTCGAATTTAGAAAGTGAAGTATTTGTCATTATGAAACAACACTATGAAAGGTATTCTCTGCTCTAAACCAGCAGTAACTGAGGAATGACAGACCTGAACCTGAAACCTTACAGACCCAGGTCTACTTCCTTAAACAACCAATGCAATTGTAAAAAACTGTCAACTGTCATCATCGTTAAACAAATAAGAAATACATTTGGCAGACGTTGTTATCAGCAGGGAATTAATTACTTCTATTTTTTTTTTCTTTTCTGGCAATAATCCAGAGGTTGAGTCGACAAGCAATTGGTCCAGCATCACATAAATGATTTCCACTGAACATGAGTTTTGTTTTTGATGCACATTCTGGGCTGCTTTTCTTTCAGATGATGGTTATCCAAGACAACTGTGAAGAGAGGTATAGATATATATAATAGAGTACAGGCAGGATGGAACAACTGGAGAAAAGTGAAGCTTAGGTGAAGAGAAAGGTTTACAGGACAGTTGTGAGACCAGTTATGATGGATGGATTAGAGACACTAGGAATAGGCAGAAGACAGGAGACAGAGCTGTAGGTGGAGGAGTTCAAGATGCTGAGATTCTCTTTAAGAGAGACAAGGATGAACAGGATCAGGAATGAGGTGATTAGAGGGACAACACAGACAGGAAGGTTTGGAGAAAAAGCTAGAGAAGCCAGATTGAGATGGTTTGGACATGTTCAGAGGAGGGACAGTGGATACATTGGTAGGAGAATGATCATAGAGATGGAGCTACCAGGTAGGAGTCAAAAAGGAAGAAGGGGATGTAGATGGTAGAAGTTAGTGTAGAAGATGCAGAGAACAGGGTGAAATGAAAAATAATAATTAGCTGTGGCAACCCCTGAAAAAGGGACAAGCAAAAAGGAGAAGAAGAAGTTCGACAAAGACAGTTGGCCTGTTGAGCACCCATGTGAGGTGTTCTTCTAGTAATGCTGCTGACAATTTTATGAAGTGATTGACTCATGGTTAAGTGAAAATTAAATATTAGTAGTAAAGAGAGTGTCGTCTTTTTTAGTAATGTTAACCTTTGCCATTCCCACCAACAAATTATTCTCTTCTGTGCTGTTATTTCTGTGGTTGTTGGTTGTTTATAGTTGCCCCTGTGTGCCCTCGTCAATGCCCCAGCCTTATATTGAACTGTTATGAAACTGGATGAAGTCCTTGTTCAGGTTCAGACCAGGGCTATCAAAGGATTAAAGTTACTGACCAATTACAGCACATACACTAAGTTCATTGCAACTGAAAGTGATTGTGACTCAACTTAAAAGTCTGAAGTGCACCTGTTTGGTTAAAGGTTTTGTTATCACTTATCTTTTGTTGGACTGAACCAGACTGATTAGATATAAATAAATAAGGTGTTTAAGAGGATTTAAGAATTCAAAAATCACTTTAACATTTTTTGTTTTTGTCCAACGAGGATCTAAAGTCAGTCAATAAGGTGGTGAATCTGCAGACAAGAGGCAGAAGTTCCTCACATTACTATTTGTTTTCCCCGTACTCATCTGGCCTCCAACACTGGTGCTGGCTGCAGATACTTGTGTTTTATTCACACAGATATTGAGTTGTTCAAGGCAAACACAACTATCACTTTTCCTCTCTGACACAATGTAGAGGAAGACAGAAAAGTTAAGTTAGCTTTTGTGTTTTTAGCTTTACTCTGGATAGATTTTGGGCAGCACTGCCTTTATAGTTTTCACCACTGATATTCCTTTTTTTTAGGATTAAGTCAGTGATCCTACATTTTCCCAGACTAATTCATAAATCTCCTCATTAGTTCTAATCATAGCTCTGTCTCTGAATGTTTGCCTCTGAGTCTTGTATTATTTTTCACAATTCTAGGATAAAATTTGTTCAGTTTTTTTGTAAATCTTTGTGTATTTTATTTTGTTTCAGATGACGCCGTGGTCAAACAGAAGAACCACAAGCAGTTCACTAGGCAGCGGCAGGGAGCAGTGAGACGGAGGATCCACCAGGTCAACGGACACAAATTCATGTCCACATTCCTCCGCCAGCCTACCTTCTGTTTCCACTGCAAAGAGTTCATCTGGTGAGGAGAACGGAAAAAACTTCAACCTGCATGTGTCTGTGCCGCCAGTAAACCCAGCGTGACTGTGTCTCTGTCTGTGTTGTAGGGGTGTTTTTGGAAAGCAGGGTTATCAGTGTCAAGGTGAGTTGACTTTTAATCAATTATTTCTTTCTTTACTTTGACAGTAAGAGTTCTATAACATTTGTGTTTATTTCACAGTTTGCACGTGTGTCGTTCACAAACGATGCCACCAGCAGGTGGTGACAGTGTGTCCACGGATGAAGAAGTCGGTGAAAGAGCAGGTAATGATCGATTAATGATAGCAGCATATTTTTCTATAAGTTACTTTCTGTACATCCATTGTCCAGGTTTGTGACTTATATTGGAAATTTACATTTTTGTTATTATCACACGCTCCACTCTAGTGAGCTCCACCAGAGGGCGGCCTCTATAAAAACAAGATCTGTTTTTTTCTTTGTGCATTTTTTGGCTGGTTGGACTTAAAGTCTAGAAAATATTTTACATTTTTACTCTTACTCTTACACTTATATACTCAACATTAACCCCTTCAGACCAGGTGTGTGATTATGATATTTCAGATAGCAGAGAGTGGAATACAACTACATTGCTGAACTCCTTATCTTTGAGCACAAGAGCAGTTTCCTCTTTTCTGTTGAAGGGGGCGTTGGACCCAAACTGCGTTTATTTATAGACTCCACCCATGTTTTTGCAACTATATAAATGTTCCTGTACTAGCGGTTTACTTGTCATTTTTCATGTGAACTAAATATATTTTTTCCACTCTGAAAGTTGTTTTTAGTGTAGTCTCTCTCTCTCTCACACACACACACACACGCATATGTTTGAACTTGTAATTGCAATAAACTGTGGTTAGTTTACAGCCTGTCTTCTGTCTGCAGCCTGAAACCCAAGGCTTCAGCATCAACCTCCCACATAAGTTCAACATTCACAACTACAAGTCGCCCACTTTCTGTGACCACTGTGGTTCTCTGCTGTGGGGCATTGTCAGGCAGGGGTTGCACTGCAAAAGTAAGACGTGCACTTATGTCTGATTTGAAGTCAGGACAACAGATATTATTAATATTGACTCCATCAATCTTTTCTTTTTCCTTTTTCTTTGACTTCACAGTCTGTAAAATGAATGTCCACATTCGCTGCAAAGGCAACGTTGCACCAAGTTGTGGTGTGAACAGTGTGGAACTGGCCAACACACTGGCAGAGATGGGTCTGCAGGCTGGTGGCATCTCAAAACGCAATACATTGGTGTGTACGCATATTTTCACACTGCATGGCTCAGCTGCTATGACACATGAAGAAATAATGTAGAAATTGATTTGGTCAGATTTCTTTCCTTCATGCTCATGTACTGATTGTTTATACATGTATTTGGGAATTTATTAATATGTAGGTATGAATAAATTAATGTATTTGATTTGTATTCATACTGACGCATAGCAGAATTTCAGAAAAAGTATGAAATAAAATAGTATGAAAGTAGAAAGTATGAAATATATTTTAGTGTGTGTGAATATACTTCTGGCTGTTCTTTTTGTGATGTGAAGACTGTCTTGAACTAAATAGTCGTATAAAGTCAGTAGTACAGTGAGCCAGTGACTGAAATGATCAATTGTATCAAAATGTCATGTAATAAGGTATAGGTTTTCAAAGGATATGTTTGTTTTCTTGTCTTTTGTACTAAAAGACCAAAAGTCAGGTGAGAAGGTCCTCTGAGAGGACGCCCGACATAGAACCTCAGCAACAGATCCATCGACTGGGCCTATTAGACTTCACTTTCCTTCAAGTGCTGGGCAAGGGCAGCTTTGGCAAGGTGAGTACAGCAGCAGTGAAGCTACAAATGGCAGCATTGGAGGTAAAGACAGTGGTGTTACCTTCTACTAAAGTAATAAACAAACACCATTGTAATCCTTCTCTTAGTTCTTCCTTCTCTGTATCTGCAGGTGATGCTGGCCAGACTGGACGCTAAAGACCTCATCTTTGCCATCAAAGTGTTGAAGAAGGACATCATCCTGCAGGACGATGATGTGGAGTGTACCATGACAGAGAAGAGAGTGCTGACGCTGGCTCGCTGCCACCCCTACCTCACACAGCTGTACTGCTGTTTCCAGACAACAGTGAGTACTGATACTACATGTACTCTCGATCTGACAAGCCGCAGACAGATTTAAAAAAAATTGATTTAAATAATGAGTATGCATGTGGTGCCATATGTTTATTTTATTTTAAAAATTTTATTTATTCTAAACTGGGAAAATGTTCATGTTGCTGCAACAAAAGAAACAGTGGATAAAATATAGTGTGCAACAAAGGTTTGTGTACAACATTTTACCCACTGCTACTTGGTGCAGAGGGCTGAAATGGGTGAAGACACATTAGCAGGTTTATTTTTAAAATGGATTGCAAAGAGCGTTTCACAAGAACAGGCAGGTGTGAAAAATGCAGCGTTATAAAGCGATCGTGTTGATGGATAGATGAACGATCCACAGCCATCACTGCTTCTGCTTTTCTATTAACAATGTTACAAAGTTACATTTTTCATTTTCATCTGGGGAGGAACATTTTCACAACCTTTGTTAAAAGACACTAGTATTTTCTTACCTTTGAACTGTAAAAATGTCGAAACTTTAGGCTTTAACACTTTCTGAGGCTTGGGGCTAATTTCCAGGATGAGGCCCTTCATATCATGTCCTGACAACGGCATGTGACCTGACACATTGGCACACACAGACATTTATGACACACTACAGTTTAAAGAGAATAAGATATACTTTATAGGTACTGTAGACCAAACTTTACTTTTTGGTGACCCATGTTCTAAACCCAAGTCACTAGAGATTCTATAAGATTATATGTCAATTACAAAATAAAGGTGTTTAGAGCCCGTCAAAAACAGCTCAAACAACACAGAGGTCAGCAGGAAAAAAGTACATCTCACCAGTAATTGGCCTGGTGTTTGAGTTGATCCTGCAGCTCCACATCTATCTGACATACCATACACATGTGTACATGCCGGGTTTAGCACAGCTGGCTCACTTCATGCATCTCCACCGGTCAATGGAATGAATTTCCATTCTGAAAAACCACTCTCAAAAGCGAATGATTCATGATCTAATAGTTGACTTTACAGTAAAAAAATTAAACAATAATGAAAATGTTTCGAGGTTGGGGAGTAAGACAACCAATTTCTTACTACATTTTCTCTGTTTTGAAGCAAGTTTGAAGAACTGTTTTGCTCAGACATTGTTTCTGACTTTTGAAGGTTCTTTCAGAGGCCAAAGAATTGGCGTGTGGTTCAATATATAAGTTTTTGCCCCTCCCTTTTGATCAACAAGCTCCTCTGGCTTATTTTTTGAACTTGTAATATTGCATTACCCATTGCTGGTTCTTCCTCTCCATTGCAATTATTGGTTGCTGTTCATCCCCGGTAGCAGCTTAAGCAGGGTGACTAGAAGTCCAAATATTAGGTTAGGCGTCTTTTGTAGTAACTCTTTCAGGTTTTATGGGTTTTTTTTTTTTTCATTTTTGGTTCTGCTCTTTTGTTTCCTCTGAACTAACCATTACAGCTCGTCTTTACGTTACACGAAGTAGAGTAGATTTAATAGTAAGTAGACTTAGATAAGTAGACTTCCACTGATTCTAGTCAATTAAGCAGGCCTCACCACAGGCCTCCCCTGGTGGTGAGGCCTGTGGTTGCAACCTTTTAGGTAAAACATTTTAAAAGTGAAAGTAACCAGATGTTATTCAGAATCAGTAAAAACAGAAAAAAATCGACATTTTAAGATAGATGTTATAGTTAGCTATGGGTACATGATGCTAATGTCTACTCAGGCCCCACAGTCAATATTTTTTGATTAGTAAATTCAACTATACTAAGTTAAACACGTTTAATGCTTTGTTTTCGCCCCCCTGATATCACAGTGATGTCACGTCAGACCAGACAACGATGACTACAACGTTGCGAAAGTTTTTGTCGCCTGTTATTTATTATAACTTTAGCTTAAAAAATTAGCTCCAGCACCAAGCTGCTATGAAAAACCTGGCCAGCAGGTGGCAGCAGGGTTCTAGGTCTGACAAATCAGCTTGTGACGATGTGAACGACGTTCGACGGGTTTTCTATTTTATGCTGCTTCGGTTTCATTTCCCTCTAAACTTCTTTTATCTAGGATTAAAATAGATAACGAGTGGGCACTAGTGAAGATTTGACTCCAAGTGTCAAACACAAGCGAACAAGTTTGTTGTCCTTTTCAGCAGAGACGATAGGTAGAATGTCTTCTTTTTTATGTGCTCAATGGACCAAACGTGAAACTCTTCCGCACTGGAAGTCTGTTGTTTCTATGTGATTTCCTTCACTGTAATTATATTAAATGGTAGAAAATAAGAGGTTGAGTTCAAAATGTGCAGAAAATGAGTTATAATTGAAGTAATTGAACCGTTTTAACAAAACAAAAATATGTACAACTTTAAACTGTATTAGATTTTGTTTTTGTTTTTACCTCAAAAGGGTTCATTCTGTACTATTAAGTAAACAGAATGGACATCACTTTTATAGAATTATTTTCATTGAATTAACACAATATGAAATAACATACAATAACAGAATAAAACATCACATAAAATAGAAAATGTTTTAAACATTTAAGGAATGTTTTCTTTACACCCGTGGGGCTCAAACTTGCGGAATGATATTTTTTTGGCACCAAACTTTTAACATAACTTTAATGCTGTCCCACAAGATTTATAGAGGGGTTTCACCGCAAGTCAACAATGCTGAAAATGGTCATCTTGGATTCACTCAGTAAACACTGTTCTGGATGAATGTCAGTATGGAGATGAAGGTTTTCCTTGGTGCACTGATCACTTTCATCCATCTGTGTTGATCGACTGTCAGGTTGTTCATCAGGAAATACATTCACTGTAATGATCTAAACATCAGATCATCAAAGCGAATGTATTTTCAAAGACTAATGTACTGGACTGTTCTACAATACATCATTGTGTCACTAGTAAATATATAAAAAGTTTTTTTATGATTTACAGATTTTCTCTACACATTTATTTGTAAATCGTACTGTTCTCAAACCCTGGTGCTCAAACTTGTTGTGGTTCATTTTATGCCATCCTGTAATGTTGTGTCACACAGAATCTGTGGGAAACTGTCTTTTTATAAAATACTAGTTTTGTATGACACATTGATGGTTGATATGGCCTTTGGTATAATGACAGTGGGAGCAGTGACCCTAAACTTATTACCTGAGACCTGCTTTAATGCTAGCTGTATTTGATTGTGTTCAAAAACTCAGGTTGGGACCTGCTGTGAGGCATATTCACTAGAATTCTATTACAGATCTGTTGTGAAGAATTGTTTAGACTTATGTGAACAATCTGTGACGATAAAATCTTTTTTATTTCCACCCGATGTGTTTTAGACTTATTGAACTTTTGTCTCCTATAGTGGAGGGAGTACATCATCGATCAAATGTCCTGTCCTCCATCACACCAGTTTGTCATTAGCTGCTCGCTCAAACCATAAATTATATCGAATCTTGCGTAGCCAGACTCCCGGCTTGTAATCCCACTGATGCTCTGGATATTTGTTGATGAAGTCTTGCAGAACTTATCAGTCTCAGCTCTTCTTTAGAAATCCCAAAGGCGTCCAAGAAGTGCGTGGAGGTGAGGAGTAATGTTGTGCTAGCCAAAAGTGGAAGAGAAAGTTCCACTAATCTGTAAAAAGTTGTCTGTGGATTTGAAGATTCTTTTGAGTTTAACCTCCAGACCACATAGAGACAAATGTGAAAATCCACACCTTTGTTTTTAAGAAGTAATCTTAGGTTAAACAAACCTCAAATCTCTATGAATCACAGGGCAGTGTTGACACTTGAGAAAGCTTTAGATTCTTGCTTGACACTGCAGCTCTTTCTCCCCAGGGTCTAATTTTCCAGATCATATATTGGCCAGTGCATGAAATGAGAAGAAGAGATTAATGGATTCGATCAGTATTCTTTTTTTTGCCTCACTGACTTTAAACTGTGGTTAAGTTACGCAGTAATCCATTACACAGATTGGAAATATTGAAGATGCAGTCATGTTTCATCCCTGAAGACACACTCGTGTCTTTTCCTCTTGGTGTGCTTTATAACATAGGCTTATCTGTATATTCCTTCTCCTTTTTTTCTTCAGGACCGTCTCTTCTTTGTCATGGAATTTGTGAATGGTGGCGATCTGATGTTCCACATCCAGAAATCCAGGAAGTTTGAGGAGCCCAGAGCACGTTTCTACACGGCTGAGATCACGTCTGCCCTCATGTTCCTGCACAGAAAAGGCATTATCTACAGGTCTGGGTCCAGAAACACAAACAGCTGCTTTACAAATTACAGTAAAAACCAATGCTATAAATAAGAAACATGTAAATGTAGCTGAAGGGAAACCACAGCTGTGTAATGTATGGTACCTACCATACATTATAGAGGTACATAACTACTGTATACATTTTATATGGTACCCACCTACCATGGATAAACATGTAAACAACTGAATCTCTAGTTTTAGACGTTCTTTATTGTAACAAGCTGGCATAATATACAAGACTGCTCTTCAATGAACAAAAAACGATCAAAGAAAGGATTTAACCCACAGTGTAGGCACAAGAGAGGAAAGAAGTTTGTCACTGAGAGTCACAAAATTCACACTACACCAGGCTTGAGTGCCACCTTCTATGTGTCTGGCCTAGATGTGGCTGTGACCACAGTTAGAGTTGCTTTGAACAAAGTAGAATTCAATATCAGTTCCTCTGGGAGATGGAACTTTTGTAAACTATCAGTGTTGTACACTGATGCTCAGTGAGTCATGAGAAAATGTAAAAACATTTTATTTAAAGTTTTAATGCCTGTCTGAGCCACCAAGGTACATTTATTTTATGGAATATACAAAAAAATATGTACCTTTTGGCCTTTTTGGTCCATTATTTAATCAATGATCGAACTATAAATGGAATATTTAGTACTACTTGACTTGTGTCTGATGTCAGTGTTCATCCTCAGAGTGATCTCTCTGCCCGCAGACAGTATTCAGTAAAACTGATTCCGCATTGAAATTCTGGAAGCATCTCCTTCGATCAGGAAAGATTGTATCCATCTTATCACTCTGTTATGTCTATCTGCCTCAACAAGTAACAGATCGAGAGAAGATAAAATGAACTGGAAATCAAAGCAGCTTCTCAACACCGCTGTGACGTATAGAGCTAAAACCCAGGAGTGAAAGACATCATCAGCAGTGAGACTGTTGGTTTTGTTGTTTTGGTATCAAAAGAGAAAGCTATGTGATATGTGATTGCAGCAGGCTCTCCTCCAAGGAGGCGACACTATTACACCCTAGGGATAGTGTGAGTTCATAAATGAGAAATTTTTAATATCACCATGTGAATATCACATGAGCTGTTCTTCAGGTTCTGTTATTGTCTGTTCTTTCTTGGGAAATATAGGAGAAGAGCAAATGATCAGGCCGGTTGCAGCAGCAGAAATGTTTAGCACTTAGAACAGTAAAACCTATCGAAAGGCCTTGTTTGGTACCATGTTGTCGGGTCCTCTAATCATTTGTGAAGAATATGTGTGTTCCTGTTGTCTGCTTGTGCAGGTGGTCAAAAAAGGAGGCCTCCTGCCTCGATGATGATAAGGAACAGAGTGGGGTGGAGGCATCACGGGGGCTTCACAGCAGTTAAATTTAGTGGTCCTTGTGTTTGGTGCCAGCTTGCCTGCATCACATGATATGATTGACAACCTTCAGGGGCCTCATACAGTGTCAATACTACAGTCTCATGTCAGACTGGTGCAAGGAGAGCTGAGCCTTGTCTTACTTCCTCAAACTGAAAGTGAAGCCTCCATCACTATATGTGAACCTCTTATCATGACTGCAGCACTCGGGCAGCAGTTGGTTAAAGCCGTGCACTGAGGTCAGCTTATGTCTGCTATGTCTTGTTATGCTGCAGTTCTTCCTGGTAAAACACTTGTGGTAAATACAAGTGTAGCAGACTAATTATAGTCTGAGAATAGGCTGCCTGACTTTAAAGGTTGAGACTGCAGGACACTTCTCTTGCTGTTTATAAATATATGACACTGAGTGGTAATTTAAGGGACCATCAAATGCCTGTTAGCTAGTGCAACAATGTTGTGTAAATTAATACTTAATCAAAATATTACAACAAATACAAATAATATGTTTAGTACCTTAGGTCTTATTCTTTTAAAAATTCTTAAAAATTGTATCTACAGAATAATGGAGAATTAATAACAGTTGACAACAGTTAACAAATCGACATTCCTGAATAATATCATTTTGTTGTTTTTGATTCATTCTTGTTTGTGACTAAACACAATGATGTAATTATCCATCCTTCTCCATCCACTTATCTGTTACCAAGTGGTGGTGGCAGCAGTCTCCACTAACACCACCAAAGTTGTGAGCTAATTGGAAGGGTCGAAAAATTACAACAATTCGATCTTGCTCTGGTTTTCTCTTTTGTTTTCAGTCACGACTGTGGTCAATTCCATCGGTCAGTAATTCAAAGATATGTTTAGGCATCTTATGTTATGTTTTTCTAACTACTGGTACTACAGCTGTGCTGTTTGCAGTCTTGTGTTTAGTTCGTCACAGTCTCACTCAGCATTTCTTCTTCTCTTTTCCAGAAATGTTTGTGTCTTGCAATGTACTGTAGCTTAGTAACTCCCTACACTCGCTGCCTCTGGCCTAGACATCCCAGTACCCCTTTGACTCAGTTCCCACGGGGCGGAGTAGTGTCCAGAGTTCAGGGCAGATTAGTTTTTGCTGCATGATGATGCAGTTGGATAACAGACAAGGACTCATGTTGCAAAGAGTTATTACCATGGTGACGTAGGGCTGGCACAGTGTAAGCAACTGATGTCCATGCAGGCTAACTGTCTGGGCTGAGGATTTATCACTCATTGGACGCATGAGAAATATGTATACAACCATGGAGTTTAGAACCTCTTTGGAGCATAAACATCACAGAGACAGATGCAAACACTGTCAATGTACTGTTCCCTATTGTAACTCTTCCTGAAGCTATTCATGACCTGAACCCACAGCCCTGTGGCTGATGAATAAGCTTAGAGATGCTCACTTGGAGCCTGTTAGTCTAAGATGGACAGACTGAATCAGCATTGGTGCTCCAGGAGTTGGTCATTAGTAACTGTTGCACAATCAGCTTATGGTAGAGACAAGCAAACCAGATTAATCCTACCAGAACAGCAACTCTCCAGCAGAAGTGTGTGTGTCGCAAACGCCGGTTTTACGTCTAGTATCTTCATTTGAGGAAATTGTCAGATGTCACGTCTTAAGACAGAAATTAAGAGGAAATAGAGAAATTGTGTGCTTCTAAGGTCACAGTTAGTTTATGGTATGTAGCTTCAGTTCTGCTATCTCCATGGAATGACCTTTGGCTAAAGATAGGTCACCTGATCACAGATTATTGTTGGACTCCAGGCCAATGCTCACAGTTCTAATCTCTATGTCAGATGACAAAGCATCAGCTGATCTGGACGCAGAGCAAGAGATTATTCCAGTCTTTGGTTCTGGAGGCTTCAACCTCATGCACTGATGGTAACAGGAGAGTGTTCCACTGGTTTTATTTTTGCTGTGGAATGTTTCATATGTTATGAAAACTAAAGAATCCGCACACATTTTAAAAGATTTTAAAAATCATAGCACACACGTAAACATTTAGAAAATGTAGGTTACTATCTTACTAAGACAAGTAAATAAGTTATAATTTAAACAAAAAGTATAAGAGATTGCCACTGTTGGTTAATTTTAAAGGTCTTTGCCTAGGATCACAATATTTTGCTTAAAAACATATCAGTATTCTACAGAACTGTATACTTTTTTAATTTAAAATGCAAATGTAGATCCCTCTTACCCAATTTTTATTGCATGGTTGTATTTGCTAAAGGATTCCTGATGATTAAATTGTTGAAAAAATCTATGTCATCATATCTATAGTCTAGTAGTGTATCACTGTGTATCATAATAATATCATGATGCATATCATATCGCCTGATTCTTGCTAAGCCTATATAAGGGTCTGCTTATTTGAACACTAAGCTGATATACTTGCAGGAATTGAAGAAAGATACACACATCTTTTTGAAGAGCAAAAAAAAATCTAGCTTTCACTATTACTTAACTAGAAGGACTTTGTGCAGCAGTTTCATGTTGTAGAAAGATACACACAAACATCTTTTTGAAGATCAAAAAAAATTCTATCTTTCACTATTTCTTAACTAGGAGGACATGGAGCAGCAGTTTCATGTTGTAGTGCAGTTGTCCAGCACATATTTTAATTAGACAGGTATATTTTTATGTGAATATTAACAATATACCTGTTCATATTCCTACTCCTTACCTTGTGTTAAGGTCCCATCGATAAATAAAAAAACTTTCTGAACAATAGCCCATGTTTATCCTGTACTAAAAGCAGAATAAATATTGACTTCAGAGCTTTTCCTTTCCACTGTCCCGACTGGTCCGGGAATGGATTTGACATTTCCTGGCTGCCACGTAATGGTCAAAGAGATGTCTCTTTGTGTCTCCTGCTGCTGCTACAGAGGCTTCTCTGTCCTGACTGGAACTTTGCATTTTGTCTCACAAATAACAACTTTTACCTCTGGCAAATATGAACATCACCATTAGACTGTAACAGAAGATTGGACGCAGCTGGTGTCACTGGTCTCAAAATAATAACAGTTTTTTCCTGTTGTGTATTGCAGGGATCTGAAACTGGACAACGTCCTTCTGGACAAAGATGGACACTGTAAACTGGCAGATTTTGGCATGTGCAAAGAAGGCATTTTTGAAGGAGTGGCCACGGGAACATTTTGTGGAACCCCTGATTACATTGCCCCAGAGGTCAGTAGATGGACACTCACAAATACAGCTGTAGATGATGCCTTCAGACTTTTTTTTGGAATGGATGTCTTAATATTTTTTTTAGCCCAGACTGGGGAAGAGAATAGAACTTGTAACACACGGTCACTGAGTTCATACAATCTTCAGCTCCCACCACGCCCTCCTTCCTCCACACTCTCGTCCTCTCATCCTTACTCTCTCACACCAACCCTCCAAAAACAAATTCTGTGGTCAATGCCCGTCAATCCACAGTGTCTCCTGACTAACTGGAAAACTGAACATAGTTTCCTCAACTATCTGTGAATCCTACTCACAGGGCTGGTTTAGAGCCATGGCCTCAAGCGAACCGGCCTCAGGGGAACAAGAGTTTGTGACACCACTGTTTCTATTGGGCAGTGGTTAAGGAAGCGGACTAGGGTCTGCAAGGTCCCTGGTTGGCATCCCCCTACCGCCAAGTTTCCACTGAGATGCCCTGAGCTTGGTATCGTCCCTACGCACTGCTCCCCTGGTGCTCATTAGCTGCTCACTGCTCACTTTGATGATGGTTTAAATGCAGAGGCCAAATTTTGTTGTGCGCTGTGGTGTGAATCACAACGTCACAATGACAAAGAAAGGAATTTAATCTTAATTTAATTGGTAAATTAACTGGAAAGATGTAACATTTTTCCACAGATCCTACAGGAGATGCTGTATGGCCCCTCCGTGGACTGGTGGGCTCTGGGTGTGCTCCTCTACGAGATGTTGTCAGGACACGCCCCCTTTGAGGCTGAAAATGAAGATGACCTTTTTGAGTCCATCCTCAACGAAGAGATTGTTTATGCTCCCTGGCTCGGCACGGAGGCGGTGAATATACTTAAAGCAGTAAGTCCCTGTCTGGCGACACTATAAATGTCTGTGTCTTTTTATTTAAGTAAAATAATTTGGCTGCCTCAAAGATCTCTTAAGGCCAATTTCTGTTATTGGGAGTAAGAGAAAGTCAGATGTGGAGAGCATAAGCAACTCCAACAACAAAGAGAAAAAACTGTGATCAAACCTGAGGCAGATGTGTTAAACAGGCTTCATAACGGCTACACTGATTACATCATCCTTGTGTGCGAGGTTATACAATCCTATACATTACAATGCAGGAACAATTAAAAATGATTTAGAAGTTTTCAAAGATATAATTTATTATGTTGCAAATGAGGTAGGGTTTATGTCAGGGGTTTTCAAAGTGTGGGGCGGGCCCCCCTGGGGCGCGCATGTAACCCTGGGGAACATGCTTTTTTTTCCCGCAGTACTACAATAAAGTGTAATTGCACATTGTAAGTTGAACTATAGCTCTTTTTTTGTTTTCTTTATGCTAACAAGGATACGATTTTATGCAGAGGTGTAAATATTTTACTATTTTATAGACAAATGCTGTTATTTATAGTTGTGGCGGAGAGTGGGTGGTGGGGTGGGGGGCGCGGATTTTTTTCTTCTAGCTAGCGGGGGGCGTAAAAGAAAAGATTGGGAAGCACTGGTTTATGTAATACTTTTAACACTGTGGGTGAAGACCTTTTACCTTTAGTCATTTGATGTCAAATAGAGCACCCTTTGTCTTCTCCTTGCTCTTTTGACCTTCATTAGACCACAATGTTGGACATAATGCTGTGTACACAATGGACGGAAATGTTTGTGGGGGTTACGTTGGCTAAACTAAACATAGAGGAAATCAATTCCTCTGGATGGCGACCGACCATGTCCCATGTGTCTATGCTGCAGGAGTAATGTAAAGGTATCGGAGGTTTGCAGTGGCAACATGTTAAACCTCTTTGATCAGAGTAGTGTGTTTGATGGCCTTTAAGCCCATTGACACTCAACCACCAAGTGACTGACAGCTCTGTGGATTGCTGCCATCTCTTTGGCCTGAATCTCTTGCATAACTATATTAAGGCATGGTCCGTTGATCAGCCGCTGTGCAGGCTATTAATACAACAACACCTCCTCCCTGTTTCTTTCTGTGTTTACTCTGCATTATCATCCCCACTGTTATTCAGCATTCCTTAGGAAAGATGAACCTAGTAGCCTTTCAGAACTGGCTCTTGTCTTGCACAATACTTAAAGATGCATGTCAGGGCAGGGGCATTGAACTCAGCAGCTTTAAGTGTCCTGAAGACTAATCCGCAGCCCCTGAAGGAGTTCACCTCATTTGTTCTTTATAGGTGTGTAAAAGTAGAAACACCATTTTATTTATCGGTCTATATATTGTATTTATTTAGACGATATATAGTTAGTTATAATTAATGCTTAATGTCTTCAATAAAAAAAACATTGATTAAAAGAAAATTAACTTCAAGTTTTGGCCCTGTAAAAGTGTAAAATAACCTCACCAGTAGCAACTCCATTTTTTAGCAGTCATTAATTTAGAATTGTAATAATGAGTGTTTGAATAGTTGATCATATGTGTCTTTTTTACAAAAAGTATATTGCAGAGCAGCTGTTTGTTGTAAACCTGTTTTAGAAAATTAACATTCTTTTCATTATTACATTAACATTTTATAAAATATTATTAATTTCCCACAGGAAAGAGAGGGGAGAAAGACTGCTCCACGGGCAGTCAGAGCTAACTACTGTTCACTTTGGTGACCTGTTCATTGTATCACAATGATAGGGACTTTGCTTTTCTTTTTACATTACATCACATCCAGTATACATTGATTCTAAAAAGTTACTTTTACATTTTTTCTCTGTCCTATGCCATGTGTAGGTGAAAAAAAAAAAATGGTGTATCGCATGGTTTCCGGGTCTCAATTGTTGTCTGCAGAAAACTTTGTCCAGTTAATAAACACACTGTCCAATCCAAACATGCTGATCATGTTTAACAGAGACAACATCAAATGTTGGTTTTAATTAAACCCTGGAAAAAGGAAAGTTAATCGAGCCATTGAATTACTTTTAAAGTATTTTCTCATTGCACTGCAGTATTCTGCTGGTGTAATGGAAACATGTTTGTGGTGTAAAAGTGCTGGGTGGTGAGGTTGGCATGGTTTACATGCAGCTGTGGAAACATGGCATCATGAAAGTGGAAAATTTTCTCCCTTCACTTTTTAGTCTACCAAACTCCAAAGTGATTAAAACCTGTTGGTCTGAAAATAATTGCACCTCAGGGACTGCAGTGATGCACTTGTGTTTTCATCATCTGTGTCTAATTGCCCGGCTACAAGACATGTCATTAGGTTTGGGCTTGCAGCTGCAAACCCCTGCGTGCACACAGATTTACAAGCTAGCAATGATGACACGTTGCCCATTCCAGAGATGTTGTGGCGATGTATTTGATGGGATAACCTTCATCAAGCATGTTTCAAGTCTTTGCAAGCATATCACCATGGCTTCATCCAACTGTTGTCTTTTGTACAAACTGGAAAGAAAAACTCTCTGCACCTGTGCAAATATTTTGAAGATATGCACACGTCTTTTTTCTAACAATATGACTGATTGATTTTTATATTTGAAACAGCTTAAGTCTTTTTTTTTTTTATAAAACAGACATGATCCTCAGTTACGTTTGGCTAATGATTTAGGAAATTTACTTAACGACCCATTCCATGCTGTAGTTGACATGTATAATTAAAATCGTTTCATGAACTACAGGGATGGGAATTATGTATTAATAATTATAATATTAACAAATATTAAATAATATTAACAAATATTAAATAGATAAAGAATTAGCTATGCTTTGGCTTTAAAGTAGAAATAAAAAAACTAAAGGGCAGCTATTCCTAAATGTTAGCTTATCATATAGTTACTAAAATGTCTAATAATGATTCTAATATAGTTTTGATAAACAAAAACAAAACTTAATTTTACATTGAATAAATTGACTAAATGTTTATATTTGCACTGAGCAGCGTATGGTCTGTGTTACTGCCATTATACAGAAAGGTTGTGTCTTTTATTCTGACTTGTTGCTGCTGCTACTGCTGTTGTTTTCACTGTCCGAATGCATGAGTTGGTGGTGACTGAGTCTTGTATCAGCACTCACCGAGAGCTGAATGAATGGTCTCTAGCCTAAAGGGTTTTTTATTTTATTTTCTTTAAACCTTTACATTGTCCCTCCGGAAAGAAATAACATTTTTAGTAAACATTAAAAAATTGAAAATATATATTATTATATGTCCCAGGCGTCATCGGAGGCCAGTGTGTTTAGTTTTATGATCTTTTGTTTTGTTCAATAGAAGGAAGTAATGTTTGTCATACTATTTCAACTCTGCCCTATTTCTTTACTTTGGGAGGTGTCTGACAATAGGGGTGTGGGCATGTAGGGGTGGGATTTAACTGGATGCCTGTTGGCCAAAGTCCAGTTTGGCTTTTCTCCAAAAAAAAGATCCAGGTCACTGGTTAAAACAGGCTCTGGTATTATGGTTAGTGCCATGGAAGGAATTTGTTGTTGCTCACACCTTACATTTGTAAATTTCTGACACAGCAGATGTTTTTGGTGCTGCGTATTGACCCGTGTTTTTATTGTGACAGCTCCTGACCAAAAACCCGGCCCATCGACTGGGCTGCGTGGCCGCAGAGGGAGGAGAGAGCGCTGTGACCAATCACGCTTTCTTTGCAGAAATTGATTGGAAGAAACTGGAGCAAAGAGAATTAGAGCCACCGTTCAAGCCCCGAATTGTAAGTCACATCACTGACTGTAAAAACAGTAAAAACTCTCTTCTCTAATCTATGCTCTGACACTGAAACTGGCTCAATCACTGAAATGTGGACAAGTAATCACAACAGTCAGGAACATATTTATAGAGCAAGCCTGGACTTCTTGCCGTAGATGTAAACACTGCTCCACCACCTCCAAAATAAAGTGAACTGTAAATGTTGTAATAATATGACTAATTCATACTCATTGTCATTATTCAGGAAAACTGTTAAGACACGCTTAGTTTTGATAGTATGGATATTGTTATTTTTCTCCGGTTGAAGTAGACATTAAATCTGGTTATAATGAAGTCAACAGACTTCAACACTCTGTAAGATATTAGTTTTTCTCAGCTGAAAAAATGCAAACCTAAAGTCAATAAAAAAATCCCAATAAGGGAATTATTTTATGCTAAAAATCATTTTAAAAAGAAAATACAAAAAACTTTTGAACCATTTTATTTGGGAAATTATGCATTTAGGATGTTGAGAATTTATTGTTACTCACTAGACTCTGCTACGACCTCTGCATTCTATGTCACTATTATGATGACAGGTCACCTGAAGCAATTTCTAAGACTTTTCTGTATGTCATCATCAGACATTCTACCTGTAATGATTGCACAATAGAGATACAGAACACAGTGACGTTATAAGGTTCAACAGTTAACAACCCGACCCTGTCCTCTACAGCAAAGTTCCCCAACCTTTATCAGACCAGTAGCGCCACACTCATCGTTAATGGATTACATTTTCAAACACAACATCAACATCTCGATGAGTTCTGTCCAAAGATTATTTCCTGCAAAGTTACTTGTCAAACTGCTGCCAGTCTGTCAGCCTGAATCCAGTCTTCTGCAGATTTGGCTGAAATACTGTCCAGATGTTTTGTTGTTTTGTCATCCAAGTTTTGTTCAGTCACCAGTGGACATCGGCATATCTATGAGTAATTGGACTAGTTACAATGGAATCTGGGAACTTGGATTGTGCGGTCAGGCAGGGTCTCACTGCACTCACGTCTCCCCATGAGCCCAACATAGACAAGGCAGAAATGATTTGATAAAAATCTGTGCATCATTAGCTTCGTCTGTTAATTAACACTGAAACATTGGAACTATAAATATGAGTCACATTTTCTGTTTTACCTATTTAGATTTGAAGTGATCACTGTGGCAACGACTAGAAAACAAATGTTGTGTCTAAATAAATATGTAATTTGTATCTTTTTTGTTCAATAGTAAATTAACATTTATTTGACAAGTTTCTCCTCATTGTTGTCTTCCAGAAAACGCCTCAGGATGTGAATAACTTTGACCCAGATTTTACTCAGGAAGAGCCCACCCTCACGCCCATCGATGACCCCCTTATTCCTCAGGTCAGCCAAGAGGAATTCGCAGACTTCTCCTTCATTTGCCCTGAACTTCTTGAAAACCAAGAGACACTTTGAAGCTGCTTATCTCTATTTTCAGAACCTTATTATAAAGCCAAAGACAGTTACTGTGCCCAAGGATGTGCCATTGGATGCTGACACATCCTCCAGAGACAGAAAGGTGTAGAACTCCAAGCTGTCAGCAAAACATGAGCTCATTAAAGCTGCACTGCTGTACAGTAACACAATTTTAGCACTCGTGTGAGTCCTGAAAAGCAAAGCAGCAGGTTTGAAATCCATTGCTACAGCTTGACTAGCGCTCAATCATTCAGGTTTTTTTGTATTGACATTGGTTTTTTTTTTATATATTTGTTGTGTGCCATTTGTAAAGGCATTGTAATGCATCGCACTGTCTAAATCTTTATTCTGCTGTCATTTACACTGATTCATTGGATTCCACCTACTACTAAAAAATAGTCTGGAGTTGAACAATTTGTGTTTGTGTTTTAATTGTTCTCTTAACAGACAAAAGTTTCCAGGAAAACCAGGATATCATGATGAAGTCCTGGAACGACTGAGAATCAGTGACGTGACCCCTTTCTGGAAAAATGCCCACACAAATTAGATAGGCATGACAGAAATCCAATAGCCTTTTGAGCAAAGAGAAATCTAAAACTTGCCCTTAGTTTCACTGTTTAATATGCAATTTATCTCAAACTACAGCTGGCTGTTGTTGTGAAACTCAACAATTTTCAAATACTTCCTGTAAAACCAATCACCCAGTCATGTTGAAGATGATGCAAGATTTCATCTGAAATGAGAGGAGAAAATGATTCACTGTATTGTCAGAACCTGGTGAATTTTGTGTCGTGTAAAGGACATGCCATTTGCTGCTCTCATTTTAAAAGCTGTCTGTCTTCCCAAACTTTCAAAGTGTCCAGGTATGTGGTCGGACTGCCTGGGTAACGCATATTCTCAGGGGGGGTTTACAAAGTGAACATTAACAGAAAACGGAAAGTAATAAGAGATGAACAGAGGGAAATCACATGGTGTGGTTTTATTTTTTTTTGTCTTAAAACCATCACAGGAAAAAACAGGAAACCTTACAGTGTCGTTACTGTTACAAATCAAATAGAAACCAAGATGGCTCTTTATTTTTGCTGGCACTTTCAGAGGCAGTACACTCTTTTGCCACTGGTAACAGAGAGTGAAAACATCAACACAAACAACAGCAGAGGATTAAACGAAACTTGAATAGTGTCATAATCTTGTTTGCCCCGCGCTGAACCTGCTCAGACTTGAACAAGCCAGAACATACAGGACGCAAATGGAGACTTCCTGTTAGGTAAAAGGAGGAAGTCTTCAGGCTCCAAATCACATCTGTTTATCGCCTCAGTCTGTGATGTGTGTGCTGAATTGTAGCTATACACTGTTAATTGTTGGCTTGCATTGCATGGGTGTAACGCAAGAGAGAAAACACCATTTCTCTGCTGTAAACAAGCCAGCCCACCTAAAGACCGGGGCCCAGTGTTTACCAACGTGTGTATTGTAATAAGCGAAGAACTTTCAACATGGTGTTCCTGAACATACTGAATCCAACTTTTCCCCAGGAAGCTCAGATTATTTCATTTTCTATTGAGAAATATTTTAGCAAAAAAAATTTATTTGTTTATTTTGTTTTGTTTCCCACAAATTTCAGGCAAAACTCTTGAATTATCAAGACCATTGTATTCTTTTGGTAAACACATCGAGCTCTTTCAAAATTGATGGCCTCAGGTTTGTGCAGGGTTTTTTTTTATATTTGATTCAACCGGTTGGCACAAGAATTACATCCTTTCACTCAGTATTGGCTTTTTTTAAGATAGGTATTGAGGATAAAGTGCTATAAGAGTGGTTGGTTTACAAAACAAAACCAAAAATATATAATTTTGATGATATATTTTGCTTTTTTTTTTTTAAATCTTCTTTCCCTTTTGGCTTTTCCCTTTTCCAGGGGTTGCCACAGGGAGTCAATAATTTCCATCTCACCCTATTCTCTATATCCTCAACTTTAACTCCAAGCACCTCCATGTCCTCTCTCACTCATCCATAAATCTCCCCATTGGCCTTCCTTTTCGTCTCTTACCTGGTAGCTCCATCTCTAGCATTCTTCTACCAATATAATCCCTGTTCCTCCTCTGAACATGTTTCAAAAAAATTATATTCATATATGGTGGCACAAGCATGATTCTAGATTTAAAAAAAAAATAGGAGACAATTGAGTCAACCGTAAGCTTGCTTGTTGGCTCATAGGCAAGTCAGAGGAAGAACATGGAAAAGTGAGAGTAGGGAGAACTGCTGGAAGAGAAAGCTATACCAGAGTAAGATATGGGTGGAAAGAAATTATGAAAGTCATCGACTGCATACTTCAGGATGAAGTTGAGTGGAAGACATCAATTGCAATATAAGTACATATGAGTGGCAGGTAATACACAATTATGCATTACCCCAATTCTTGTAGAGCCTCTTTATGTAGACGTGCTTGGACTTAATAAAGAAGCGACGAAACAGCAGCTGATCAAACATAAGCTCTGTGGTCTGTGTGTGCCGCAAGGAGAACGGCGCATTGGAGAAAATTGCTTTTTGTTTGCCCATTAGCCTGGTTCCGTTTGACAGCTCTCCTTGGGTGATGTCTGAATGAGAGGAGGAAGATTGAGGAGCCTTGTCTCAGCCTTTATTACTGAGAGTCAGTGATAGCTGCTGGCAGCGTCAGCAGACTCACTGAGGGGTCAGAGTTCCACTCAGCCTTCTTTGATTTATCCAGAAAAAAAAAAAACAGCAGTGCTGCACAAATGCATCATAACCACACGGGTGAGATCTAGATGGATGTGTCCACTGGTAAAACCATTTACCGAAAAAGTATAACTCAACCACACAGTGGCTGCGTTTACAACAACACAATCTATTGCCACAGTTCCCTTTCTGAGGTGTGGTAATTCTGGTAAGATGATGGTGCAAGATTGATTGGACTTGGACGACAATAGGTGGTTGCGACATCATAAAATGTTTGTTCTTGTGATGGTAAATGATGATTGGCTAGCTTTGGATTTCAAACATTTGGAGGACTGTGCCAGGAGCTCCGTCCAATCAAGGTGTGGTCTGCAAGAAAGTCGTGAAGTTGGTCAGACAAAACTTTATAACCATGATCTTGAAATGTTTACTCTTGTTAACATGACCAATAGCTACTGTTTGTAAAAACAGTGTGTGTATTGGCAGTCATCCACTAAAGGTGTGTCAGGTCTCCTGGACCACCTCCAGGTGATTGTATAGTGAATCACTGTGACAACATGATCAAAGATTGTAGGCTGGCGCAGTCACTGAACGAGCTGCTAATTGTGTGTACAACCAGTTTGGCAAATAAACAGTAGTTGTTGTTTATTTGGATCTGACCTTGTTAAAATAATTGTCTGGCAGAAAAGAGCGCAAACAGATTGTTGGTGGCTCAGCACGGAGTCAAGGGGTAGAGAAAAAAGCCCTTATGTTAGTTTAAGTACATTTTTAAGTACCGTACAACAGCGGGTTGAGAATTGGAATAATTAGTCACTGGTTGGATACATCATAGTCAAGCTGGTCAGAATGAGTGAAAGCTTAGACTTAGATATGCTACAAGCAAAATAAATTAAAAAAATGGCCTTAAAGATCTGATTAGACATGAAATAATGTGATCTATCAACAAAACAGCACAACAGTAGCGTTTTTGAGATGGTATTTTGAGACAGACAATAAAACTGAATGGAATATTATAAAACAATCTTTATAGTAATTATTCTGGGGAAGTAGAGTGAAAAAGAGAATATAATACGGCTTATACAAGCTAACACTTACACTGATGCTAAAGGATTACCATAACATAGACCAGACAGTCATACTAAAGAAATAATATTGGAATTATTATTGAGTGTAACATTGTTGGGGCTAGTTTTATAGCTAAAAAAACCTAAGTGTTTCATTAAGCTAGCTAAAATTGCAATTGTCAATTGGAATTGACACTGAAAATTGCCAGTTACCATTTTTTAAGTCACACTCTGTGTTGTTGTCTATTTTCAGCCTTAAGGCCACAGTTTGGCGACGCAGTAGTAGCTCTGTCTGTTCATATGTTTACTTGAACTCATGTCAAATGGCTGCTGCTCATTCACTCTCACTGAAGTGTTGTTCTGTTTTGCCAACTCTTCTGGGAAGTCTCAAGTCCACACTGCCAATTCTACATGTAATTATAATATTGTCCTGTGTGAGATTTTCTCGTCTCTCTAAAAGCCTGTGCAGACCCGACTCAAATGACATGGCATGCCTCCAAACGTGAGCAACGGTGGCAAGAAGAAGGAAGGAGGAGTCTGAGAAGGCAGACTTCTCCAAAACGGTACAGGAAAATTACCAAAACCTTCTTCATGCCAGTGAGGGAGTCGTGTGGTGGAGTCTAGTTGAAATGGCTCTGTTTCACACTGCTGCTCATGGACCAGTAGGAATCTAAACACATTTTAGGCCAACTAATGATAATACAGTAGAAACCATAAATACAGACATGGTTTATATGTTGTGTAAACAGTAGACAGTTTGTTGTCTGTATGGCCTGCATTTTCATTGGTTAAATTTAAGAATGTCTGGTAAAAGATGGAGTTATGTTTTGAATTGTCAGTAAATCACTTGTAGACTTAAAAAAGCTCTAAATCAAAATCTACTTTAGCTGATGTAGCTTTGTTTTAGCTATTTTCAAGTATATGATTTAACTATTTCAAAATTCACAGTTTTGCCTATGACCGTCTTTGGTCTTCAAAATGGGCACCAATAATTCTCAGTGTTATTTATGGTGTAATTGTCCAATTTTAGGAGGAGAAGAGATACAAATATATTTTATTATATATCTTCTTATCTATTTTACCTATCCAAAGTCTCACGTTTTAAAAGCAGCACACCTTACCAGTTGTCATTGTGACACTTGTTGCTTACGACTTATTCACAGAAAGATTTTTAGTCTTTTATTGTTGTTTTTTCACACACCTGGTTCTTTGTCAGACCAAGGAAGTTGACTTCTCACATCAAGTTTATGGTTACTGCTGATAAAAAGGCTGCGCAATCCACAGAACATGGCTAAATATTCTGCCAAAACCAATACTGTGTCGAATATGATTAAAGAAGATTTTGTCAATTTTCAGTACTAATTGCAAGACAGACAGTATTTTGTTTTGTTTTTCTCTCCTGTATGTTTAGTTCTGGATTATTTACGTCTGCCTTGAGTCGCATTATCTTGTGGCATAAAGTGTTACGTCAGAAAGCACTCACTTCTCATCCAGAATGGACTGGTTCATTATGCGCGTCTTAGACGAGGCATGTGACTGCGCGCTCCTGTGGGCCGGTGGGCGGAGCCTGTCCATAGACAGCGCAGACTCATTGTCCGTGCTCGGAAAAGTAACGCTGTCTCCAGCGTGGCATTTAATGTGAGGGAAAGAAGAGGACACTGCCTTATATCGCGAACGGAGTCTTAATTATTTAAAGAAATACACATCGTGAGTACCTGTATGCTAATAGTTTGAGACGTTACAGGCTTTACAAAAGCGTGGAATTTGAGTTTATTTCTCGACGGGCCCGAACACAGCTGAATATCGACAGAGAGGCTCAACTCCGGTTCTTCAGTCCTGACATGGACACAGGAATTGTACCCGAAAAGAAAAGGTAAGGACGGCGCTGTCGTGGGCTGTCTAGTAGAATGCTATTCAGTGAGTGAGTGTAAGTGTCATGTTTGGCTGCCCGTTGGTTTTTGTGCACTTACTGTCGTGACATTATGGGCTTTATCTCAAGGTTAACGGGCAGTTGAACGTGTTACTTGGACCAAACGCTGGTGAGCGACGCAATTCGCTAGCAGGCGGCTAACACAGTCTGCTAACTGACGTTTAGATCTGTGAGCTTCGATGCAGGTATAGAGTTCATACAAATTAATGCGATATGCTAACTGGAAATATTGATTTTTTTTTGTATTTATTTCATATTTTTATAATTACGTATTATTGTATTATTATTTATTCTATTTTGCCGGTTCTCTGTATGCTAAGTTGTGGATGTAATGTTAGCGGCAGTTACAGTGTTTTTTTTTTTCAGTCCTCGTGGATGTGTTCAGTTTTAATCCTATTTATAGTGTAATCATTAGTGCTGTCGTGTTTTGGATTGATGTGCCAACCTTGACTCTGCTCATGTGATTGGTGTCGGTGTCTGTTCAAATATTAAGGCTGTAGAGAAGGTGGCCTGGGTTTAAATTACTCATTTGTTTATTCGCTGTAATATCCACAGATAGTAAGATTGGTAAGAAAATATGATGACTTACAAGGCTTGTTGATCTTATATTTACATTAGAATTATTTTTTACATGCAGTATATTGTGCAAGATGTGCAACAAGTTCCTCATGGTTTAAAAAAAATCCACTCACGTTTTTGCTAAAATTCTTGGAAGGCAATTGTAATGCTTATACCTCCGGATTTATTAATATATTGTATGCTATAGTATGCAAATATTTTTTTTTTTGATTTATGAGTTAACTAAATTAGTTGATGGTGGTAGGTGGATGAAGAAGAGAGCGAAAAAGACGTTAGACAGAGGTCACAATGCAGAGAGAATTAGAAAGAAAATAAGTATTTGGCAACTTTGTCCAATTAGTTTTAATTTTAACTGGCCAATTAAGTGAAGATTGATGGCACTGATAGATATTGAAATAACTATGTACGGCAGCTGTCTTTGTTTAAACGTATTACCTGCAGAATTAGGTTATTTACATATGGTGTCAAGAAGTGTTAATATTAGAGATGGAGCTACCAGACAATAGATGAAGAAGGTGAAGAAGGCCAAAGAGGAGATTTATGGATGCAGTGAGAGAGGACATGGAGGTGGTTGGAGTTAGAGTTGTTACAGAGGACTCGCTGTGGCAACCCCTAAGAAAATGTCAAGCTGAAGAGCAAAGAAGAAAAAGAAGTCAAGAAATATTCACTCTCACCTAATGTTTGATTTCTCTTTTTCCCTCAACTTTTTCCCGTAACACACAAACATTTATTATGGTGTATTAAAGAAGACCTTAATTTAGGACAAACATTCATGTTTAAAAATATGCAATTTATTTGCGAAAAAATTTGTGTTTTTATTCAAGGCCTTGATTGTCCAACTATCTGACATTTTTTACAATACCTATGGAATCTACTCATTGTTAAATAACATGATACTTTTTGGCTTGGGTATTTGCTTGGATGCGTGGCCAATTTTTCAACACAAACAGTTTCGAACCGTTTCATCAAAAGTAAGTTAGCTGTAGAATATAGTGATGAACAGTGTTTTACATTTTTATAAATTGAGACCAAAAAACAGTTTTATCTTCGCTGAGTGCCAGGACACTTTATTTGATGTAGTATATAGAAAGGATCTTTCTATATATATATATTTTTTGATTTAGTTAAAACCTCATTGATGGCTGATGAAGCTTTTACTTAAAAACCTGGTCTTTTATTGCTGTTTTCAACTGATCCACTAATGAGATTTTTCTAGTCTTAAAAGGTTGTTGTTCTGTAATGCGCTAACTGTAGACAAGAATCAACTGTCTACATCCTGCATGGTTTAGTCAAGTGCCTTTTCACTTTCATCACAAGAGGAAATCCCTGGTTGTAGTCTGGTTGGATGCAGTTTCAGCAGATCTCTATTGGAGGCTGTGGTGTTATTTGCACATCATCACTTAATCACGGGTTCCTTGCGTCAATAGAAGTGGCCAAGTGTCTGTAGCAATTCTCTGACTACAAATTGGGTGCTACGTTTAGCCATCGACGAGTAATTATATCCTTTATTGGAGGACAAGGTAAAACATGAAATTGGGCCCCTTGCTGCTTTGAGTGTGTATAAATAGTTGTATTTATACTTTTCTCATACACTGACCCAAATTATTTGTGACATTTGACAGGTTGTTTATCATAGTGGCAAAAGTAACCATTAGATGTGATATTCGACGTTACACTGAGTAACTATTTTTGCCACTTGAGAATACCACAGTAGTAATGGGTTTATCAGAGCTTCATAATACCTGGAAGGAAGTGCAAATATGCGGAAATGTATTGGGTAACAGTCGTCCTGTTTCTTTCCTCTTTTTTATTCACTAGCTGATTTTACTTTATATTGCTACTTCTACTTTTTAATTGTCTATATCAAATTTATATAAAGTTATTGTGGCATCCTAAGTTGATATATATCCTAATCTTTCTGTGACTTAACCACTAGTTATTTTATTTGCCTGTTTATTTAATTAAAAGTTGCATGATAAGTAATGTGGTTACAGACCATATTTTTAAACATTAAAACTCAAATTGTCTTCCTGGCTCCATGTCATTGCTTCCTTACAGTAGTGGTTAAAACAGGTTGTTACCTGCTGTGTTAAAGGTATAAATATGCCCATAAAATAAACACAGCTTTTAAGGCACAATTGCACTGTAGAAGCAGTTTTTATTGTGTTCTCTTCTGTCTGTGTTTTGTTAAGGCATCCTCGAACAACTGAGGTGATTAATATGTTTAACCTATTTCAATGCACTGTGCCTGTAGCAACCCAGTCTTTGAGCATCTAGTATTGTAAACCAACTTAAAGAATTCACAGCTGTTTGGGGAGTTTGGAGAATATATACTGTACTCTATATAGAGAGATGTAATTGCATTTGGTTCCATTGTCTAGTGGTTAGCACAACTGACTTGGATGCAGATAAAGTCCTGGGTTTGATTCACAGAGGAACCACAAGCTCTATAATGTTGACCCTCCCTTGTTGTTTGCTTTGTATAAAAGTGTCTGTTAAATGCATAAATGTAAATCAGTTATGGTTAATGTCCACCGGAGAAACAGACAAAATCTTCACCATGTTTAGAATACTTTTGCATATGAATATTGATTCTTTGAAACTCATAAAGCCCTTCATAGTATTTTTATTCTTTAACAGCTTCAAGTAAAGGGAAGTGTCAGGTAGATTTGTCATTTACAATATGCTCTGAAACAGTAAAGAGGGTGGAGAAGGTACATACAGTAGGAAAAAAAATCATTTGGATAGAGCTATATGTTTTCTAGAGTCACTGTGACTGTATTGACATTCTGCTAATTCTAATACTACCAGGTTAAAAAAAAACATATCAAATTACACTATGAAATAATTTAAACCAAAATCACACAACAGAAGGCTGCACAAATCTATTCATAATGCAATAAAGATATTTTTATGTTTGTCCGAGAACTGTGCAAACTGCACTACGATGAAAAGAACAAATTTATCAAATATTCAACGTATCATCACCATTTGCCTGTCTGTGACAGGTTTATTTGTAATTATCATTTGCCCTTGTACTCGTTGTGGAGTCGTTTGTATGATTTTCTCTCAATAGGGCTTATGTAATAGATAAGATGATGTGTACTGTAGTGACAGATGCATAGTGGGAACATTGCTGTAATGAAATAGGTTTGTCCATATGAAAAGATTCCCCATCATGGCAGGCAAAACTCTCCCAAGGTGTTTTTTCTGCTTTCACTTGTATTTAAACGCAAAATTGAATCTGCTTGTCATGATATAATATAACTTCAGTTAATTAAGCACTGATTAATATAGCATACATGGTTGTCCTGTGAGCCATGTAAAACAGGTCAGTGCAGAGCATGTGAGTTCCTGTGGATAGTCTTATGCAACTATGGATTCTTAGTACGCCTTTGTTTTGACTGAAGTATTTTGTATTGTGTACACACGTTCAAGAAATCGTAATTCTCCTCTGTGCAGTTGAAGTGTTTTTAACTCGACAATACACAGAGAGGATCCTTGCATTTCTCAACTGTGTCCTTTGGCAGTTGAGGCGAGGGTTCTTCTCACCACCTAATCTGATGTTCTCTATCCATGGAATATAATGTAGACAAATAGTTTCATAAGAATAGTCTGTCTTTGTCCTGTGATATTGTGTACCGCTATGCGTTAATGGCATCCCTTGTATGCTCCTTCCATATTTAGAGTAATAATAATAATAATAATAATAGTAATAATAATAATGATGCAATAGCTGCACTTCACTCTGGTAAAATTGTGTGTAAACACACCTGTGGTTTCTATTTCCTTTTGGGAAGACAGTTAACCTCAGTAACACCTCTGTTTAGAATTAATCTGTAACTGTATCCTCAGAAACACAGACTACACCTTAGTCAGAGAACCAAACACATACCCTGACCCTACCCTCAGTTGTTACTTGACTCCACTTTGATGAAAAATTTAACTTTTATATTAATTAATTCGTTGAAAAAAAATTAGGCTCAAAACTACAGAGTCCATAGTGTGAGCTGAGCTGTTATAATAGCCAAGCTGTTACTGTTAAACATGTTACTTTTACTAGTTCTAATGTCCCTGTGGTCAGTCAAGGAGAACTGTTCAACTTCCTTGGTGATTACAAACTGCAAATTTTGACTTCTCTTCATTGTCATTCTGCAGCTGTGATGGAGTTACTTCAGCAGATAGACGGAATTTAAGAGTCAATGGTTTGTAGAACTCTCAAGCCTTTCAGATACCACGTTTGTCTCTTTGGTCAGTCTAGAAAGACAAGTGCAACATTCACTGCTGACAATAGTAGCAGTCTTCCACAGCTGAAAGGCTCAGGTAGTTGCTATGGTTGAGTGGTGGTTTCAGACTATGCTGAACTTTTAACTCCTCTGAGATTGAATGTCAACATGAAAAGTGATTACCTTTTGGAATAATGCAGGGATGTAGAGTGTGGCAGGCAGGTATTCCCATTTTTAAACATGCACTGCTGCCAACATAAATATTGTATTTTTAACGGAATCCTTCAATAAATTGACTCGTATTGTCTTGATTGTTGACTATTGTCCGACTAATGAGTCATTCAACCTAGTTCCAGTTAAAAACCCTGCTGCTGCCAATAGGCAAAATAGTCCCTAACTACAGAGCACACAAACATTTGGTTGCAAATGCTACTACAAATCTCATGTGCATGTTGTTAGTGTCGGCTCATATCTGTCAAAACATTTAGATCTACTAGCCAGGGAACCAATGGGTTTCAGCAATCATCAAGACATGTTTTTTTTTATAAGAACAGCTGCCTATGTGGCAGTCATGTCTGACATCAAAATGGTCAAGAGGTATACCGGTTAACTATTTCCAGCCCAAGCGAAAATCAAACTTTTTTTTTTTTGGTCTAATTGTATCTTTATCTGCTCATCTACTTGGGCCTTTCTCTGGTAACACTGCCAGGCATTGAATACACACTAACTCCATTCTCCTGTATCACAGCTTCATAACATCATGGCCTTGGTCGATATTGTCGGTTCACAACAGATCAATTTCAATTAGGTGTACATTACAAAGGCGAGGGCTTTTCAAGCACCATTCGTTTTGTTGAGGCAGCTCCAGTTTCATTGAAAATGCATCGAGATCACAGGGCAATAGGCTCAAAAGATACTTTAATAAAATTAACGTTGGCCATGTTTTGGATTTAACCAGCTAATGTTTCAGTGACATAAAGTGCTTTGTTTATAATGGCTTGAGTGAATTAGGAGCACCCTGTGATCACATGCTGTTTTACACTTTAACACACTGCTCAGTTGTTGTTGTCAGATTAGGCCGTAAATATATCATAGTACTGATCATTGAATAGCAGTAATTATTACTGGAGGTTTATAAATATTTATATGGCTTTGTCACAACAGCTGCCAGAACAACTGGTGGCAGTTGTCTCCCTTTGAATGTTAATGCCCTTGTTGTCATTCACCTTTCCCTCGCTCACTTCACCCAGGCTCGTAAATGTCACCAGTGATGGGTGTTGCAGGACCTTGGCTGAACACCAAGAGACAGAAATCCATTCCCACCCTCCCATCCAATCCCTCCCCGGGGGAGGACGCCATTTCTTTTGGTCAGCAGCCAATAAGACACTTTTGTTAAGCCTTGTATGTAAATGAGTTTGTTGGGGTTCAGACTGGGATGGACTGCAAAGATTTTTTTCCGTAGCAGACACTGTTGCTGCTTCCTTTCCTCTTCGGTGACAGTCCAGCTCCAAAAAGCAGGAATGTTAGCTTTTGTAGTGAAATCAGAGAACAGAGTTTGTCACAGATCAGTGACTGACCCTCCATCTGTCCCCCGCAGAGTGAGCTCAGAGCGGAGAAAGGAGAAGTCGAGGGATGCAGCGCGATGCCGCCGTGGGAAAGAGTCCGAGGTTTTCTACGAGCTGGCCCAGCAGCTGCCTCTACCCCACAGCATCAGCTCCAGCCTAGATAAGGCTTCTATCATGAGACTCACCATCAGTTACCTGCGCATCAGGAAGCTGCTTAACCCAGGTCAGTACCTGTGAAAAAAATCCTCCTGGTGAATGACTTTGGACAAGATTAGGATTTTAAACACTAGGGCATGAGATTGTTGACAGAAAACAACTTTTCTTCTCTTAAAAAAACATTAAACAGATGAATACTAATACAGAGTACTAATGAATGAATACTAAGACGCCTTGATAAATAACATTGTGGCAGCTGTTGTAGGAAATCGACTGGGGTTTGTAGACAGATCCCTTTGCTGATAAATGAATGAATGCATCATGGCTATTTTATTCCCTGCAAGACAACACAGCTTTAGACAATGACGAGCTCTTACCCTGTTTTTGTCTGTTTTCTTTTCTTTCTCCTTCTACCTTGGCTGTTCTCCACCTCCCCTGTCTTATCTCCTTCAGATGACACAAGGGTTGAAGAGGAGACTGACCTAGATGTCCAGCTCAACAGCTCCTACTTGAAGGCTCTGGATGGCTTCCTTATGGTCTTGTCTGAAGATGGAGATATAATTTATCTCACTGAGAATGTCAACAAATGCCTTGGGTTGGCACAGGTCAGTCAGCTTTCAAAAAGTAGGTCTCTGCATTATCCCAGTTGAAATCAAAATAATACCCACTAAAATAATCTTTCAATATTTCCTATTTTGTAACTGAAGCGTTTGAAAAAAATTGCTGGGAAGTAGCTGAAAGTGGGGGAAAAAAAATGAAACATTGTTAATTCCTTGAACTGTGTCATACATTGTAACAGTAGGTATGACACAGTATAAAGTATACAAGTATAAACATGAAGCAAAAATTAATAAGTAAAGTTGGCCAGTTCTATATGTTGTGTAATTTGCATAATAAAGATATTACCAATAAATATAAATGCACGCACGATTGTTGCTGTCCGTTTCAAAGACACTGAGATTCTGTTTCTCTCTGTTGCAGTTTGACCTGACTGGACACAGCGTCTTTGACTATACACATCCCTGTGACCAAGAGGAGCTGCGGGAGATGCTCATCCACAGATCGGGTGAGATAGAAGTTTTCCATGTTGTTCTGTTCATTTGGAAAATATAGACACACAAATACCAGAGAAGAACAGGCCCGCTGACTCAACAGGTTAAGACATGAAGTTGTCTGAACTTGTTTTTATTTTTTCCCTGAGGTTGGCTTGTTTAGACTCCACTCCACGGCACCACTGTCAGTTGCAATGACCTTGGGTTTAACATTATTAAAACACTGAACCACAGAACTGACACTGAATATCACTGTGTAACTTATTTTTCTTGGATTCAGTTCATGAAATTGAATTATACTTAAACCTCCTGAAATTTACTTTCCACATGATTTCCAATCTATAGAGACATTAGGTTGAGTGCATTTTTATTCTGGACCTGAACTGAATGTGAAATGAGACTGGAGTGATTGAAGATATTTTTTTACAGCAAATGTAAAAAAAATTATTAATGCAAATGAGCAGTGAGTTTTATGATCCATACATAAGACAAACCCACCTGCCTAATGGAGACAGTGTTTATATGTTTTGTTTATTATGTTTACGCAAGATTTTGATGCTTTTTACCGTTTTTTTTGTAAACAGACAGTGTCAGAATATAGGCTGTATTTTATTATATAGGCTGCCTTAATTTAATTGTGAAATTATTCTTGTCATGTGGTTACAGGTTCCAAAAAGAACAAGGAACAAAACACAGAGCGCAGCCTTTTTCTCCGTATGAAATGCACTTTGACAAGCAGGGGACGCACTGTTAATGTCAAGTCTGCTACATGGAAGGTAAAGCCACACTGGAGACACTGAGAATGAATGTCCCCTCAGATATTGATCTGGAGTAACCTCTAATCTATTCAATTGATGCCTCTGATTGGACTGTGAGGATGTTTAAGATCAGGGAATAAGAGTCAGACTAAAGAGTCCACCACAAACAGATAATACAGCACCTTATTATGGAACAGTCATGTTTGACTGCTCTATTCTTTTTGTAAAAAATACATTCTACACACATAATTCATTCTTATTTACATAGTCGCTTATTTTGTAACTGAATTTTTTAGTTAGTTTCCTTTTTTTCTTTTTTTGGATGTTGTTTCCAAGGTCTACTTCAATCTGAGTTATCAGAGTAAAGTAACCATTTGATTATAACTTTGCTGTGAAAACAAGGCATTTTAAGCAGTAAATAAGCAAATTTTACTTGTCTAAACACTGGTCTTAGCTTTAGATTTAGGTATTTTTCCTGAAGATATGAGAAATGTTTCAGCCTTTTATCCTGAACTCTTTTATATATAAAAATATGGACTGTGTCTTGCATTTAAGGTATTTTTAGTAAAATTTAGTTAAACTATCTAACCTATGAATGCTATTTAGACATCAGATTTTTCTTCAGCGTGTTGTGAACAACAACTTATCTAAATTTTTTTAGTGTATGTGAAAATATATTGGATTAAAATAATACACAGTGACACTGAATTTTTCTAGTCCAATCTTTTGTATTTTTGATACAGATAATTAAAAAAAATGTCACGAATGTCCTTTGTATTGTATTTTCTCTCCTTCAGGTTCTTCACTGCTCAGGTCACGTTCGTGTTTATGACAACACTGACCAGACTGATGGGCACAAGGAGCCATCTGTCCCATATCTGATCCTGATCTGTGACCCCATTCCCCATCCCTCCAACATCGAGTTCCCTCTGGACACCAAGACCTTTCTCAGCCGCCACACGATGGACATGAAGTTCACATATTGTGACGAGAGGTAAGACTGAAGCGTTCATTGACTTGAAAATGGTTGATGCAAAGCCAGATTTACGTCTTCAGTCCCACGGAGACACCTAGTGGTGGTTGTAGAACCTACAGGGGATCTCTACATTTTGTTAAGCATGTGACTGATAGGTTTGTGCATTTTTGTTTGGTTCTTTTGCAGGATCACTGAGCTCATGGGTTATGATCCAGAAGACCTGATAAATCGCTCTGTCTACGAATACTACCATGCTCTGGACTCTGACCATCTCACCAAGACTCACCACAGTTGTAAGCATGGAGCAAAAGTTATCACCAATGTCTCACAATTTAAAACTTTTTTATTTTAATAAAAAAAAAACATTTTTGACTTATTTTTTTTGTCTCACCTTTTTGCTCTTAAGTGTTTGCGAAGGGCCAAGTCAGTACAGGACAGTACAGGATGTTGGCCAAGCGAGGAGGTTTTGTGTGGGTGGAAACCCAAGCCACAGTCATCTACAACAACAAGAACTCACAGCCACAGTGTGTTGTCTGCGTCAACTTTGTACTTAGGTACAAAACAGTCATTTATCAGTGTTTTCTCCCTCTCCATTAAGAAGATCATTGCAGTGTTTGTCCTAGCTTAGCTCTGCCATGTCTTCTGATGCAGTGGTGTTCAGGAGGAGAAGCTAATCCTGTCTCTGGAGCAGACAGAGGATGTTAAGCCAGTGAAGGAGGAGCAGGAAGAAGAAAAGGCAGAAGTGGTAAACAGCCTGACTGACATACCTCTCATCCTGCTGAAGGAGGAAGAGGAAGATGGTAAAGTCCCAGAGCTGGATGTAACTAAAATGTTCACCCAGTCGGTGGACACCTCATCAAGTCTGTACGATCAGCTGAAGGGAGAGCCTGAGGCTCTCACTCTCCTGGCTCCTGCAGCCGGGGACACCATCATCTCCCTAGACTTCAGCAGCCCTGGTTTGTTACTCCTCTGTCCACACATGAGCTCTTTTCTAAACTCAAGTTCACTTAAACAGAACTCTCATGGCATTCTTCCGTACAGATTCAGAGATCCAGTTGCTGAATGACGCCCCACTCCTTAACGATGTGATGCTTCAACCCACTGAGGCTCTCAATGTCACTGTCACCACCAGCTCTCACAATTCCAAAACTGAGAGCTACGCTCCAACTCTGCCTGCTGCAGTGAACAGCAACTGCTCCTCAGAAGTGAGACAAGGCATTAAACCTATCAGTGATAAAAATGATGATGCGGTGATGCTAAAAAAAACAACCTTTGTATTTCGTAGACTGACAGTCAGTTGGACTTCTGCTTCCCAATGGACTCGGACTTTAAACTTGATTATGTGGAGAAGTTGTTTGCTATAGACACTGAGCCCAAGAGCAGCTTCAATTCAGAGGTAATAACCACAGTCATTCAAATAGTTTTTTTTAGCATGAAGTTGAAGAATTTTTTTTTTTTTTGTATCTTGAATTTTTCCATACCCAGAGCTCAAAATAATGGGCCAAGTGCTTTGCAACATGAACAGTTTCCATGTTTTTGAAGCACTTTTTAATATCTCAGATTTGGCCATACCCATAAAACACATGTTCCACACGTCATATAGTAATCTTTCGTTTATGTTGGATGTAAGGTTCATCCCTTCACACTAGTGCAGAGCTGGAGGCTGTGGTCTGTGGAGGTCCCTGTTGTATTAAGACTTCCTCTGTCATCTCCAGATAATGGCAGACATAGATCTGGAGATGTTGGCTCCCTACATCCCCATGGATGATGACTTTCAGCTGCGCTGTCTGACTCCTGATGAGCCAGTGAGTGTCCAGGTCAAATCCCAACAGAGCTCCCCACTTCACAACAAACAGGACTTGACGGGCAGCTATCCCACCCCCCCAGTCAGTTGCGCAGCTTCACCGGCTCTACCAGAACCAGTCAACTCCTTAAATCTTGCCAGTCTCATTTCTAAAAGGTAAAGTCTCTGAAAACCACAGTCCAGTGTCCTACAGTCTGTCCAATCCTGTGTTTATAACTAAAGCGATGATTGTGTCGCAGGACGCCACAGTCGGAAGATCAAATCTCAATGAGAACACTGGTGGCTCAGAATTCACAACGCAAAAGAAAACTTTGTGACCTCAAAGAGATCATAGAACAGGTCAGTTTTCCATGGTCAAACCCAAGGTATGCAGCATACCTTCTGTTAATCAGTCACAGTGAAAATCTGAATTTTATTACTTTAATAGGGAACTTTGCTGGACGGACAAGGGGAACAAGGGAAGAAACTAAAAGCTACAGAGCTGGGATCAACGACCACCATCCTCCTGCTGCCTTCAGGTGATTAAAGAGTTCTGATAGTCATTTACATACCTACCTGCTTTGTGATGTGTACAGTACACTTGGTTGCAATCAAGTAAATATAAATATGTACATAGTTTTACTAGTATTTAGTTGATTATGTTGTGTTCTTTTTGTTCTTCTTTAACCGTTTCTCAGACTTACTTGTTAAGGTTACAAATAAAGAGTATTGAATTGAAATGTACCTTTGTCTTAGATTTGGCGAGTCGTCTGTTGGGCAGAACCTCAGACAGCACCGGTTCCCTGTTCACGCTGCCACAGCTCACCCGCTACGACTGCGAGGTCAACGCGCCACTGCAGGGCCGTCAGTACCTGCTGCAGGGGGAGGAACTGCTGCGCGCATTGGACCATGTTATCTAAGACATAGCTGAGCCTGCTCACTGTTGGACTAGACTGGACACTACAATTTATCCCCTCAATTGTCACCTCCCCTCTCCTAGACTCCTGCCCATTTACCTCCACCCCCACTCTCCCTCTGCTGCCCTTTATTTAAGTATCCATTAGAATTTTGAGTATAGTTTGGCTGCTGTTTGTGCACATCATGTGATATCTGCAGCATTCCACCGTGACAAACGCCATAGCAGCATCCAGTTTTATGGTGCAAGGGATTCAGGCATCGTGAGATGTCCACTCGTTGTTGTTCCTGCGCTCTCCACCGGGGGGTGTCTCTCAGCACACAGCGCCTCCACAGACGACTCTTCTCCAGCAGTCACCACAGACCCTGGCGCTACTGCCAGCAGTGTATTGTAAGCTTCAGTCGCACAATTTATATTTTCTTAAAAAGAAAAATATTACCAGCAATATATATTGAGTCTTTTTAAAAGTAGTTTTAACGGGATTTAAACTATTTTTTTCCCTCCCATACTTGTATGTTGTAGTACTTGTACTTAACAAGACGTCTAGTTGACAAACGTATGAAAACATTGTTGTAATGTTAGCCTCCTTTACTAGCCACCAGTCTTTGGAGTGAAAAAATAATTGTGTAGTCCAGTACATGTCACTTTATTACTTTACTGTAAGTGTGTGTCACTGTACATATACCAGGGGTATTTTACTCTATCCAGTATGGCTTCACCGCTTTCAAATCAATTCTGTTTAGTTTGGTTTCTCCTCATGGAGGAGAGGGAAAAACACGTTTCTCTCTCTCTACATGGGAGCATGTTGTGTTTTTAACTGGTCAAACACAGGACTGTGTTTAAATTAGTAGAATCTCAGCAGCTCAAAGATTTCAATTGTGTAATTGTCTTCATCAGAGTAACATTGGTGAGTTGTTTGTTTTCTCATTTAATGGTAGCCGCTAACAACATCGCTTCATGACTTAAAGTTGTCTCATGCTTATTGTTGTTATCTAACATTAAACAGCTTTATTAAAGCACTTTGCTTCAGGTTTATTTGCCTTTTAACATTTGCCATTCAATTAGGGCTCATTGTTAAGAGACAGTTGGGAGGAATCAATAATGACACCTGGTGTAAATACATAAAAACATTTTAATCACATAATACTGAATTCACAGTTCATTGCTTTACCCAACATTTTATAACATTTGTCCTTAGCAAAGTGTAAATTGAATTGCTTGTCCAAATGATCTGTTTATTTCAGAGTCAGACTTAAAGAAAACCCCTTAAGTCACTCTGTGTATTCTGGAGTCATCTGTAACCGAACCATCTTGTGTCCTCGCTGCACCACCATGGTGATATTGTCGCTGTTGTGAACAGCCTTGTAGATTTCTTCTGCAGTGTTTACTTCCACCCCATTAATCTCTAACACCACGTCTCCTGGTTTCATTCCAGCTCTGAAATAAAACCCCAGCACTGATTATAACACGTACAGTCCACACCTGAGGAAAACACACCATAGAAACACATGGGCCACTTACCTGTTGGCTGGTGAGCCAATGATTACTCTGTGGATTAGGATGCCATGAGTAACATCTGGGAATGATGGGTCTCTCAGCTTCAACTCTGTGATGATGCTGAGAAGAATCAACAAACCAGAAATTTTCTCAGAAACTGATGTCACTGAACAGTACTGAGTTTTCAGAGGCTGTCTTTCTACCTTGGCGTCAGTGTTAACATCATCACACCAATGTAACGACGCTTGGTCTCAGAATCTGCAAACTTTGAACCTTAGAGAGGATTAAAGGTGAAATGTGAGGTGAGAAGGTAGACCAAGTTGTCCACTGTGTACTAGTGGTATCCAAAATACCATCCTAAGCTTTACAAGTCAGACAAGGACTGCAAATCTTTAAAGCTGTTGTGTCCACGGACCAGTTCAGGCCAGAGGTCACCAGTGGGAACCACAAGTATAGTTATTTTATGAGAGTCCATGTAGACTAGAGCAGCGGTTTAATACTAATGCCTGCACAGTATTTGTAATGATATTTTGAGCACAATGAGTGAAAAGAAGGATTTGACTGCCGTCTGGTTTTTATCCCAATGTGGGGGGAAGAATACATTATTACAATATACTGGGCTACAAATATTACATTTTTTCCAGTTATATTGGTATACCAATAATATATCACACCCCTAATAATTAATACTTTTTTTGTTAGATGCTTACCTTTCTTCGTTGCATTATCCAGGAAGGCTCTCAGACGATCTGCGGGAATAGCAAAAGAGATTCCTGCAGTGACCTTCATGGTGTTTATACCAATGACTTCCCCATCCTGATGAGGAGAGAACAGTCATTTAAAGCAGCTAACACAGACAGAGCTAAAGGTTTGACCTGGATTGATCCTGAAGACATTACTTGTGTTTTATTGGCTGTAAAAGTCTGTATAAACAGACACTCCCACAGTTTAAACAAAGATAACACAGCAAGCAGTAAAAGCAGCTGGGGGTGTGGGAGGGGGCAGTAATCTCTGATGTGTCATGTGACTCACCAGGTTGATAAGGGGGCCTCCAGAATTTCCAAACTGCAAAACATATAAATCATGTCACGTTAAAGACTCAACAACTCATCTAACCACTTCCCTCAACATTCCCACAGATGACTGTAAATGGTAATTCACCCAGAAGAGGATGTGAAAGAAAAGCCTGTATTTTACTGGTGCTTACGTCAATGGCTGCATCCGTCTGTATGTAGTCCATGTTGGAGTTGGACAAGCCTAGCTCTTTACTGCCTCTCTGTGCTGAGCTGACAATTCCTGATGTGATAGTGTTGCGTAGAGCAAAGGGGCTTCCCATGGCCACCACAAACTCCCCTTGTCGGACGTCAGAAGAGCGACCGAGAGGAAGAGTTGGTAAGGGGTTCTACGATATATGTGAAAGAGAAACGTCAGAAGAGTTTTAAGGAACATTTAGACATAAGATTCAGATTTGGTGCTACTGTTTGGATGTTTTATGACAGGTTCACCAATTTGGATAAGTTTGTCCTTGGCTAACTCTTAGCTATCTTCACTTTCTATTTTTAATCTTTAGCAGTAGTTAGCCCACCCTTTAGTCAACTAACGGCTCATTTTCAGGCGCTCTTAATGAACTATTTGGCTCACTTTATGTAGCTGATTATTCAAGATTTTAAAAAATGTATTTATCCCCAAGAGGCAATTCGAGGCACAGCTGAGCAGCATGTTAGTGCAGGCAAGGTAAATAAAATTAAATAATAAAAAAAAACAAAGTAAACATGTAGAGTAAGGGAAATATCAATGGAGTAACAAATGGTTTTAAAACACTACAAGAGTACTGGAGTACGGTGACTGAGTGAGTGGGATAAAGTGTAAAAAAAGTATTCAACAGTTTTAACTTAATGTTTTATCAAATTGTCTCCACATATATAAAATAAACTATAAACTTTATCCTAACAAACACGCATTTAATATGATCCCCCGACCCAGACAGTGGGATATGTTATATGATGAGTGGCACTCTGTAAACCAACACTTAAGCAGGAGCTACAATTAAAAAAAATTGAATATTTTTTTAGCTTGTCTACCTTTGCGTTTATTTTAATGGTGGCAATGTCTGCCACTGGATCCACGTCCTGCACTGTGGCATTAAACATCTGTCCATTAGTCAGCTTGACTCTGACGCCCCTCTTGTTGGCCACCACATGAGCATTGGTGACTATAAGGCCATCGCTGCTGATGATGAAACCTGAGCCATTGGACACAGGGACTTCTCTGCCTGAAAAAGGATTTCTGGGTAAACAGAAAACATAGAAAAGACTGTTTACTTCGGCCTTTAAGCGGGAAAAACGGTAAGTGTTTCCCTTTTTCAACTTCTCTTCTGTAGAGCAACTAAGAAAATTGCAAAGGAACCGAAAGATAAATACAATGGGCCAATACATTTAGCATTAAAAAAAAAAGTTTTTTTGGCACCTTGGTTTAGTATATTGAAGTGGTGTTTTGTCAGCCTTTTATTGGTGTTTATTTTGCATAGTGTATCGCCTGTCATTTTGAACATAATATATGAAATCACACCACTGGTTTTGTTTAACTGCTTGGTTGTGACAGATGACCACATCGACTAGTGACTCCATACTCACCTGCCAACTATCTCGATGTAAACTACAGCCGGAGTGGACTTCTCCACCACGTCTGCAATGAAGTTGTATTTGTAGCGGGGACTGTCTGGTTTGAACGGTGAGGCGCAGTGGGCTGAAGGTAGAAGGGATTCGAGGAGTTGTGTGGACACGGACACTCTTGTGTCTTTTTTAAGCTTCGTTTCCAGAAGCGCAGCAGCACCAAAGAGTCCAAGAGCTACAGACACCGACCCAAACACAGAAGACCAGCCTTTGTGTCTGTCTCTTTCCCAGTCCACAGCTCTTCTTTCCAGGCTTTTTTCTCCTTCGTCCGCCCTCAGCTGGGTTTCTGGAACAGCCGAGGACACTCGACTTACTGTCCTTCCCTTTACATGGGTGAGTTCACGGCTAGGACAGCGGCTGTTTGTCCTCAGCGCTGACAGTAAACACTTCTTGACAGCAACTACTGCCATGTTGCATCACTTCTCCTTTCGTCTTCACTCTAGGCGGCTCTCGAGTTTTCCAACTGTCCGTCAATTCGACTTCCAGTCATATATAAAGAGAATGTTTATATTTATGTCAATTCTAACAAAAAACAGCCACCATATTTTAAAAAACTCACCAAGAGGGAGAAAACACCGAAAACGTCAAACTGCGTCCTATTACGTCAATCTCGTTCCGGACATGCGTATCAGGAAGCTCTGTATCTGCCGGGATTACGGAGAAGTCAGGCCCTTGAAATTCGAATTAGTGTCACCTACTGGTGACAATCGGTAGAATATTTAGTAAAAATGTGTCAAACGTTCAATTGTGACCAGATTGTGCATGGCTAGTGGAAAACTTTGAAATATTTTTTGTTTTGGTGCACATATCTACCAAGAATCTTCTTATTTAGCTATATATTTATTATTTCAAATGTGATGTGAAGCTGCTGGTGGCTTGTAAAGGTATTTATATATGTATAAATACATACATATATGTGTGTTTGTGTGCTCGCGCGCTAAAGTATGATATACCTATATATTATTTTCTAGCCTTATATTTTCCAGTTCTTCATTGACGTTTTATTATCTTTGATAAATTTAAATATGGAAGCTCAAATATTGAGAGCTTTTTCACTGAAAAAAATTGGTTTTATATTTCTGCTACATTGGCCAAATTTCACTCTTGTTTTACTAAACTTTATACAACTATACAACTCTCCTAGATCACGCACTTCTGTCCAGTAGATGGCAGCACAACTATAAACCTGCCGGAAATGAATATAGAAGAAAACAAAGCGGAAATGACGTCACGTATTTCCAGCCAACGGCGGCATTCCTGCCGAGGTTTGAAATATAGAGGCCGCCAGGTGGACAGTTAGTATACAATACGGATGAAAGAGACCAATCTACAAACTTTCAAACAAGAGCTATGTCCGCTCATCAAAACCTATTTTACAACAACAGACCCCCGCGGATCGAATCTCCTGCCAAGATTTTCGCGAAGCTCAAATTAAAAGTCCAGAAAGAAGCGGCGTCATGCAGCAGAGACAGACACGGAGGGGGGTTCACATCTCCCGGGAGGAGATGCGACGGAGACGCCGAGGAGAACCACAGGGCTGGCTCTTACCACGGCCTTGGCCAGCCACCGACTCTTTCTGCGATATCCACCAATATCCTTCCTGACCCCGCTAAGGAGAACTATGGATATGACTTTTACCCCGTTGATGTTCAGTCGCTGACTCTTTCGCCGATATCCACCCCAGAAAAGCCGTCCAGATATCAGCGTGGGGAACCAGAAGATACGTTCGCACTCAACAAGTCTAAACGTCTGTTTATGTCGGACAACACGGCGTCCAGGCGGTCTTTCCTAGAGTCTACGGCCGTAACTCATTCTCACAGAAACCCCTTCAGGAATCCCGGGGAAATCAGAAATCCCCAAGGGGCAAAACCTAAAGCACCGTCTGACGAAAACCGCTGTGTGTGGACTATGTCCGGGCATGATCAAGCCCGTGCAGACCAACTTCAGTCTCCATCAAAACTGGTGACTCCCGTGAAGAATAGACTGAGGAAAAGGAAATGTGAGCAGAGCGATTTAGGTCAAACCAAAAACAGTGAAACTGTGCCACTACGAAAACGAGTCCTAACGAGCACCTCGAGCGAAGACGACACACAGGACCAGGCGTACGAGAGTGACGGTAGAGGGTTTCCTGCCCAGCAAATGGGTCAAGAACCCATGATTCCACCACCGACAACCAAACGTAAGACACTGACCCACGCTCGTTACACCGTAGAGCATGTGTGAACTTTATTAAACGGTGTTACGGTGAGGAACTGTTACAGATGCTGTTTGTGATATGATGCAAAAAACACAAAATTAGCTGCAAAGTCCTGAATAATTACTGCAGTCTGTGGTCCTAGAATGACGAGAATAGTATTAATCTGGGTTTAAATCGTCCTACAAATGGTGCTGTTCACAAACGGCTCAAATCACATTGAGGTGTAGAAATAAAAATAATTCTTCTACCGTTTCTAAACAGATCTTTGAGTGACGTCCGAGTCACACTCCTTGTTGCAGCGCTAACATAAACGTTACCTGCTGATGTACTGTAGCAGTAGATGCAGGTCTTGCATGCAGTCGTTTTTCCAAAACAAACAGTTAATTCAATGTTTTTTTGGTACAAGTTCCTCTTTTTCTGGGTTCCTCTTTTTGTTTGGTCCCACTTGCAAAACAGTCCCCTCCCAAACGAGGTACCGTGGCGCGAAATTCCGACGTTTCTTACACATAAACAAAGGTTTAACGATATAGAAAAAATGATATAATTTAATAAAAAATATTCGGGAAGGACCAGTACACGACCCAGTCTAAGTATTTCCTAATTTTCCACATTTAAAAGTTGGGCAGGATAAGAAAGTACCAGAGAAAAGATAATATCTGGACAACAACATCATTGAGGTCTTGGATGTTTTCTAGGTTTACAAGTCGTGATGGAAAAAGTTCCTCTCATGAGTCCAGCCAAGATGTTTGCTTTCATGAAGGAGAGGGAAAACCAAAGAATGAGGGCCCAACCAGAGGCTCACGAAGTCAGAAGAAGCTCAAGGAATCTCTTCAGTGAAGGTCAGCAGCTAATGACAACAGTCTGTATGTTACCACTAGTATTGCCAACATCTTCACTTTGTGATTACTGTTTTTTTCATCAGGTAAACACTATCAGAACACACCATCTCCTGTGTCCTCTCCTGGCGTGGCTCAAACTGAGGACAATGGGTGTGGCATGGTTGTTGAGACTGAGACTGAGACACAAGGCCAGGTTTCCATCACCCAGTCAGATGCAATTTTGCTTGAAGACCCTGTTCTACTTAATACACCAAGAATCTCCATCCCAATGAGACAACCAGAGAACAAGACATCCAGGTGTCCAGAGTTCCCCAGTGTGAGTAGAAATGCACACATGATTAAACCATGATAGATTTATGGTTGAAGAGAAGTTTGTCAAATTAATTAAATGTAATGGTGATACCAATATTTTAAAAAAAATGGTTAGATTTATTCTATGTGTATACTATACTTGCATATAAATATTTTTATATAGAACTGTACATGCCTACATCTGCAAATATAGAAATAATAGTCTATATCTAAATATATGTGTGCATGCAGTTGACTAATCTCCCGTTCTCGTTACAGGACAGTGTCATTTATCTCAAAAACTGGATTTTGATGAAAAACAGTAGAGGCCTATTTGTGGACGGGGTTCACAAGTCAGTGTTTGTTACACGAGTCATTTTTTTTTTTTAATATGTGCAATAAAGTAAATTAAATAAAACATTTGTTCTTTTTAATATTTTCTTTGTTACTTACAGGGAAAAGAACATAGCCTGGAACAGCAATATCATTGTTGACAGGGTTTCCAACTCTGTGGTGAAGACTGTCACTGGTAGAATATACATTTTGGTTGGCAAAATGCGTGACAAAGTGGGTGAAGGTATTGAACATTTATTTTCAAAACAATCTTAATCACTAATTTTTTATTATTATTATTTTTAATTGCAAAATAGGTTTTGATTAGATGTTTTCTGTTCATTTTTGACTTGCTACAGGCTTTCCAAAATGGTTTCTGAAGAAGTTTGTCAGTGGTTTCCCTGCACACTGGAAGATATATTATGAGAAGTTGTTGACAGAGTCCAGAGAGTAAGGACTATTATAACTTCATTGATCTACAAATTAACTATTAGGTAAACAATATGAATTTGTCAAAGTGGAATAACTCTGTTTGTTTGCCTTTGTCACTGCAGTAGAGAAAGAAAGAAACCAGAGAAAGGAAAAGCTGACGTTTTGAAAGAAAAACCTAAGGTGTCCTCTGAGAAGAAGAAGAAGAAGAGGTCTACGACCTCCAAAACACGTGAGTAAATGCCAAAATTTGTAGTGTGAGGGTTTTGCTATTTGCTTTTTATTGTTAGTTGCACTTAAACAGATGATAATAATGATGATTTCCTTTTGCGCACACTTACTCAAACCAAGATCATAGGTGAAATCACAGCGCTATTGAATGTTTTTCATACCTCTTAATAACACTTTACTTATAAAGGTAATGACTTCCTCTTTCTTTTCTATCACAGCAGTTCCCACTCCTCCTCTTTCCTCGTCATTTTCCTCTTCGGCTACTAAAGTTTCTCGGAGTGGAAGGATAATAAAACCTCCCCTGGAGTATTGGAGAGGAGGGAGAGTTGTCCTGGACGCAGACATGAATGTAACCGTTCACAATTGTTACGATTCTTCAATACTGCTCCCTGTAAGTACCTTTGTGGATTGATGACAATTTTCAGACATATATGACAAAATGTACTGACATTATTTATACCTACAGACCACAGTGTTGAAAGGGTCATCGGACAATGTCCTCCCACCAAGCAGCGAAGGTACGGTCACCAAGGGATTGTATTCTTAAAGCCTGGAGAGTCTTTGGGATTGGTTGATAATCTCTGCTCTGTCTCCAGGTAGTGATGGAGACGAGTCAGTTCTGCTGAGAAAAACGAGGCCTCCCGTCCGAAAGGGCAGTCAAACCAAGCTTTGCCGAGATGTCCCTGTGTCCACAACTCAGTCTGTGTCTCCTGCAGAGACAAATACCAGTTCTGGGAACAGAATTGGCACATCCACCAGGGCAAGTAAGCCCTTGGAAAACAGGTTGTATGTTGACACCATCCCTCGACAGCGACGGCAGTCTGATAAGACTGCTTCACTGGGGGCTGGAAAAAGGACAAATGGCACAAGAAAAAATCCTGGAAAGTATCCTACACAAACTGTTCCATCATCACCAGAAACGTCATTTCAACCGTCCTCAGATGAAGGGTTCATTCCTCCGGCACAGAAAAAGGACACAGGAGGTCATAAGAAGAAAAAAAACAGACCACAGGCAAACAGCTTATCTCCAACAAGTGACTCGCCTGAATCATCTGAGAAAAAACCCAGGAAACAAAAAACTAGAAACAACAAGGAGGCAACGCAACCAAATAATAAACAGAGCAAACGCAGCAAACCTTCACCACCAACAAAGTCACCAACTGGTTCCAAAAAGAAACGAAAGCCACAAAAACAAGCTGTGTGTGAAGAGCAGAGTGAAGACTCATGGACAGAGGCTGAGCTCCAAAGGCTACGAGAGTAAGTTCTAGGTTCTTATGCTGTCATCATAAAAGGTTTCTGTCATTACCAACCTTCACTGATCCACTTGTTCTCCAGGGCTGTGGCTTACTATCCTAGGCACCTGTCTGGGTACTGGGCCAAAGTGGCAAAGGTGGTGGGTCGCTCTGCAGAAGAGTGTCACAACAAGCACACACCTCCAGAAAAATCACAGACTCCTGAGAAGAAGTCAAAAAAATCCATAAAAGAAAAGAAGAAAACCACAAAAGAGAAAGGTAAAGAAACAATTTACTACCAGGACATTGTGCTTTTCCTTCGTCATTGGTGCCATCTTAGCCTGCAAAACAGAATAGCAGGGGGTTATGGTGGTTCTCTACAGGAGATTTGACACAGGTATTTGTCCATCTGTGTTAACTTACAGAAACCTGTGTTATATCAGCCAAAGTGGGGACAATTAGGAGAAAGCAGCAGGTGCGAAACTTTCTTGAAGCCATGCCGAAAGACGATGCTGATGACGCCTTCTCCTCTGCTTACATGAACACCAAACGTGTCAAGGTTTGGATCGTGCTTACATGTTATCTTATATATCTCAGATTGTGATGACTGTGGGCTTCATTCGATTTAATTCTTTTGTAAAATTGGCTTTATTGTAAACATCTTCAAACAGTTCCTTGTTAATATGAATGTTAATTCTCAGGTTCCGTCCATTTGTATGAGTGAAAAGAACGAAATCACAGTGAAAGATTTTGAACCATTGACTCCCACATCAAGATTTTTTTCTGATGCCAAAACTCCTCAATGTCTACACATCACACCCAAAATGATGGGCTCCTCAGACTGGTATGTTGATGATTCAAAGGAAGGTTTATTGTGATCAACAAGTGTTGACTGAAAAACATTTGATATTTCCAGGGCCAAAGATGACAAGTATGTCTACCATCTCCAGAAGAGGACAAAGAAGAGCCGGTTCACTGTTGGAAAACAGTCCTCAAAGGTAATGTTCCCTTCAGATCAGTGGCTGACTCTGGATGAGTGATCTACCATGGATGACTGTAACAAACTGTAAAATCAGACGCTCATTTATGTTGTGTTGCTTTCGCAGAGAACTTCACCCATGCCATCCTTGAAACAAAAAATGTCGAGGTGTGCTAACACAGGTAGGTCAGACAGAGGAACCTCACTCCTCGCTCTCACATTTGGTACCAGTGTAATGTCATTTAGAGTTTTCTTTACAGATCCAACTTTGGGTGAAGGTGAATTAATTGACCTTGTTAAAACACACCAGGGCTATAGTTAGAAATGTCCTGAAGAGAATGTAGAATGGAAAGTTAGTTGACGTAGACGGCATATCAGTGGAAGTATGGAAGTGATTAGGAGAAGTTGCAGTACATTTTCTGACTATGTTGTTAAACAGAATTTGAGACTAACAAGATACTTGAGTGAAGGAAAATTCTTCTGGTGCCATTTTGTGAGAAGAGGGGGTTGTCGGGAGTTATAACAATTAACTTTGAGGGGCATTGGTGGCCTTGTGGTTAAGGAACTGAACTTAGTAGATGGTGGATTCGTACCTGAAACCCTCCAGACCAGCCACAACTGCTACCACAGCTTCAAGCTGCACTGTCAACATTGGTGATGGACTTAATGCAGATGTCAAATTTCTTTGTGTGCAGTGGTGTGAATGTCACAATGACAGGGATGGATATGAGCCATATGAAAAGTAGTTGAGGCTAGGTTGAGGGTGTAGAGTTTTGTTAACAAAGTTACAGAATAACCCTAACCCTTGAAAGAGTACCTTGATTTGCCTTTATAGATAGATAGAACTTTATTAATCCCGCGGGAGTATCCCTCGGGAAATTACGGTTGAGGATGTTGATGGAGAAGTACAGAGGGTCAGAAGGAGCTGTTTCTGTTTTTGTAGATTTAGAAAAGGCCTATAACAGGGTGACAAAAGAGGAATTCAGGAACTCAGGAGTGGCAGAGAAGTGTTAGATTGGTGCAGGATATGTAGAAGAACAGTGCAGTGGTGAGGTGTGCTGTTGGTAGTACAGAAGACTTTAAGGTGGAGATGGGACTACAACAATGATCTTAGCTCAGACATTTACCAAAGTTTTCAGAGCAAACAGAGGGACGTATCGACATCGATTGATATCACTATCAGAAAATAAGTGTTTGAAAAACATTGGCAGTTGATATTGGAAATTAATAGATGGAACATCATTAATCCCTTGGGAGTATCCTTGGAGAAGTTATCAGACATCCCTGCTTAAAATACTTTAATAAATACCTGTTTTAAAGTGTTTTTGTATTTTTACACTGTTATTCACTCATTCTTCTTCTGTATCTTGTCATTTCTTTCTTAGAAAACGAGAATTTTGCTGTTTGGGAGATGTTCCCAGGACAGGATGACATATCTGACAGTGAAGAGGAACAAGATTACTACTTCTCAGAAGCTGACTAATAAGATTTGATAATAAGGATGTACATTTTCACACAAAAAAGAAAAACATGCATAATTCATCTGATGTAGTATGTATGTATATTTTATTTTTAAATTTCATTAAATGTAAATATTAAATATTCTGATGGGTTAAATGTCTGGTTTGACACGATATCAACCAACATTTACTTGCTGCGTTTTCACCCAACAAAACACAGGACAACATAGGTTCTTAATGGGGAGAAAAGAAAACATTTAAATCAACTAATGTCATATTTTTTGTACTTGTTTTGTGCTCTTAAGATAAACGTTCAGTCTTCCAGATATGATTTTATTTCTGTTCGTCTTCTGCCACACGGTCCATTTAAGGCCCTTGGAGATGTAGGTTCCCAACTGTAAATACTTCCAGGATGTGTATTAATATTAACTAATGTGTTAATGTGACACTACTGTGTCCTTTATATAGAATAATAGTGGAGTGGAGGATGCTTTTAAAATTTGCCAAGAAGACTTCTGAATACATCACTTTACAGTGGAAATGTTGACAGGGTCCAAATCTGGTCCACAGTGGTATTATATTTGTACCCCAAGATTATATCTTGGGGTGTTTTTTTTTTTTTGTTGTTGGTGGCCTGTGGGGTTAACACAAGGTTTATATTATAAAGGAAGTGGAAATGCTACAGATATATAATACATATATAGTAATAAAAAAAAAACTTGATAGTGTTTTTATATTAGAAACGTTTCCTTTTTATATCTAGATCAGGGGTGCCCAATAGGTAGATCGGGCTCACCATGATCTCCAAAGGAATGTTGGTAGATGTTGGAAGATGCTAATCACTGGGCTAAAGTGAGAGTAATATAGGTATTGAGTCAGAGAGAATAACATATGTTATATGTTAATGTAAAGAGTAAAATATCCAGTTCATATAGGTAAATATATTTAGAGTTTTCAATCTAGGTAGATCACTTCGGCCTGCTCATTTGAAAATTAGCTCACAAGACAAAAAAGTGTGTTACACCTCTGGTCTCGAGTGAAAGAAAACTAAAATCTACAAATGCCATAAATTTTTTTTATCTTATTTCCAGTTTGGCCTAAGACTCTGCCCCAATTTTTAATTTGGTCCACTGTGAGTGTGGGTTGAATTCCCCTGATTTAAATCTTTATGTACTGTACTCACTGTGGTCTATGCAAAAAGAATTCCTGTAGTCAACTGTAGTGCCGAGTATCACCACTAGATGCTACTAAATTCTACCACATTGTTAGGGAAAGATTGCGTTCAGTAATCTAAACACGGTACTGAGTGTGTAGACAGTGATGGGATCCGGTTGTTTGGAAATACAGTAATGACCATCAACACAACTGATACATACAACCCCAAGAATAAAGACATTACTTCAGAAAATTACTGTCGCCGACAGCTGGAAACACGGAAACGAGCATCTCTAGTCACGTGACGGCACATCACGTGACACCCAAGTGTCTGGAGCGTCGGTCACACCGGTCTGTGCGGCGGAAAGACTGCGGAGGACACGATGAGAACGCTGTGAGTGAGCTTTACTTTGCTCTTTTTTATTGTTTTTTTTAATGTTGAAAATTGTGTGAGAGCAGAGTCGACGGGAAGTGTCGACACTTTTCTTTCACTGCAGCTCCGTCTCCGGACTTTGTGTTGACCTAGATATGAAACATTTGCTGCAGCCGCTGCTAACGACGGCGCACAACAAAGGTTACAGGGTTGTTTGGTTCTGTTTTTAACTTTAACGCTGTTTGCTCCCATTGATATTGATTGTTTTTTTTAACAACTGTTCTAACTTGACCTTCATGTCCGTCGTAACATCAATTACTGATGAAGCCTTGTGTTAAAAGTAGTTTCTTTTTGATCGTATTTGTGTCAGTGAAAGTGGTTTTCTCCTCAACAGACTGACCCTGACCAGCCTTCTGTCGTTCAGCTCAGTGGTGTGGACTGGTTACCTGGAAGATGACCAGAATGTCTTGTGAGTTGCTCATTTTTCCTCATTCTGACTCTAAACACTTTCTGAACCTGTCTGTGCAGCAGGAAGCGCAGTGCAATTTAAAGAAAAAAAAAGTCAGATTAAAAAATCTGATTTAGATAAAAAACAAGATTTTCTACATACCTAGTAAAAAAGGGGGTCTCAGGTGACAATGTTTACAACACATACAATTTAGGTGTTTATGTCCATAGAACTGCAGTGCTCTGTGAAAAAAGATCAGGGGCAGTATTGTTCAGCTTCTGAAATGTTGGTTTTTGGTTATGGTTTTCCGTGTTTCATAGGTCAGATAAGGACTTGAAGGGTCATGGATCTGCCGCAAGATGTTTAATATTGTTGTATATTTCGTTTGGAAATGGTCACTTAAGGAAAAAGTATTTTCTCATCTTGTGCAGATTACCAGATGAGTGGACTGACACTGGTAGGGTCGACCCATCAGTGGAGTTGGAGTTGACCTTTGCTCTGAAGCAGCAAAACGTTGACCAACTGGAGAAGGTTCTCAGACTGGTTTCGGACCCAGACTCAGCCCAGTATGGTAGGACGATGGTTGAGAACAGAGTTAGTTGATAGGACTAATGATTGACACTTGGTAACGGACTCTTCTGCAGGTAAATACTACAGCCTGGAGGAGGTGGCCCTCCTGGTCGCTCCATCTGCAAATACCCACAAGGCTGTGCGGCAGTGGCTTCACAGTCATGGCGTTACAAACTGCCTCACTGTTAGCACCCAGGACTTTTTACAGTGCACCATGACTGCAGAGTAAGCACTTTTATTTTTTACCCTCCCAATACCTCTGTTCACAGTGACATTAATTTGCTTTTGACACACTTAAAACAGAGAACTACATTCTCTGCTGCAGCAGAATGTGAGTGTGTGTGTGTGTGTGAGTGTCCTGCAGTGTTCATGTGAGTTCCCCTTTCTGTGGTTTGACACTGAAATCAAAGTCAAATGGAATTGTGTAGGGGTTAGCACCTCTGCACATTAGAGAACAGGAACCACGTGACTCTAAAGGGGCCTCATGTGGCAGCAAGTGTGAATTGCAAGCTATAAAATTTCCCTGTTATGGAATTATTTCGTAACTGAATTATTATTATTATTATTATTATTATTGTGGGTGGCAGTGGTGGCCTAGTGGTTAAGGAAGTGGACTTGGGTCCACAAGGCCTATGGTTCAAATCCATCAGCTGCCAAGTTACTGCTGAGGTGCTCTGACCATATCACCACCCGACCCACTTAACTTCCAGACTGTTAGAAATCCAAATAACTCTTAACTATTATTAAATTATAGGTTTATTTTTTCTGATAAATCTAAAAACTGACATCACAGTGTAAACTCAATATTTATTGAAACCTTTCTCCAGTTATTGAATGATTTTCTTTGATTCTGCACCAGCCGACGCTTCATATTTTCACACATGAGAAATTAAATTAGAAATAAAACACACATCAGTGGTATTTGTATCTTCATCTGTAGCCTTTTCAGTTCCTTATTTTGTTACTCTTTTTCCCAACCCTTCAACAAGATAAACTATACCTGTGTGCTATAACAAAGAGCATACAACACTAATACTACAAATGCTTCCAGTATAAAAGGGTTAGGTACTGGGGGGCCAACTCAAGTACACATTTGATGACATATCCTGGACCATATATAATCACACTCTGGGCCACTTATGGCCCCTGGGCCTGAGTTTGACATCAGTACTTTGATGGTGCTAAATAGCACAAAGCACACATTTAAAGTGAAGTCTCTTCAGACTCAATAATACTAGTGCAATCAGGTGTAATGCTTCCCCCTGCTGGTCCTGTTGGTCCATCTGTTCATACATTACTCCACCTTTGTTTCTGCTGCTTTACTGAAGAACTGCAGAGATGTTGCTTCCTGGGAGCAGGTTTCACCATTATATCAGGGAAGAACAGTCCATAGTGAGGTCTTCGTCTCCGTATTCAGTTCATGATGACATCCACCCACACCTGGACTTTGGTCAGTGTTGTTTTTATCCTTGTCATATTGTCTTGGTATATATTTCTGTGGTTTTAATGTAGTCCAGACTTCACTGGATAAAGAACAGATGTGTCTTCTTTTTCTTTCCCTAGTGGGTGGTCTTCACCGTCTCCCTCCCAAAAGACAAGAGCTCCCCAAAGTGCAAAAGCCTGTAGAGGGAGGAGTTCACTTAGGAGTGACTCCTGCTGTCCTGAGGGCCCGATATAACCTGACAGCCACTGATGTAGGGAAAGGTCAGAACAACAGCCAGGCTGTAGCTCAGGTATAACTTCAAATGAAGTTTCCAGCAAGTCCTGCTGTCAAGGTCTGGCGGGAGAGTTTCATATGGTGTTGTGTCCTCCCTGACAGTTCCTGGAGCAGTATTATCACCCAGCAGACCTGGCGGGGTTCATGGCTTTGTTTGGACGAAGCTTCCAGCATCTGTCACAGGTGGAGAAGGTGGTCGGCCAACAGGGCGGTGGGAAGGCTGGGATCGAGGCCAGTCTGGACATAGAGTACATCATGAGCACGGGGGCAAACATCCCCACCTGGGTCTTCACCAACCCAGGTAGATGCAAAGGAGGTGTTCTTACTCTCGCTCTGTTGTTGTTGTTGTTATTATCTAGTTTGTCTTGTTTCATGTTTGGATGGGCTTCTCTTATTAAAAAAACATTACTTTCTCGCAAGGCAAATCTACTCAATAGAAATTCTCCACAGGCAATGTGAAAAAATTGTGCCCTCTTAATGGGTCTGCCCCTTATTTTGGGAACCAAAGCAGTTCAATTCACTCTGAGTCCAGTAATTTGGATGGCTTTCAGAGATGAATGTTAGTAACATTTTTGCCCCTTCATGTGTTGTCATTTGGTTAGAGCTCACTGTAATTTAAGTAAATTATAATGGCAAAGACATCATCATCATCTGGTCTCCCAGGTCGTCACGAGTCCCAAGAGCCTTTCCTTCAGTGGATTGTTCTGCTCAGCAACATGACCGACCTGCCCTGGGTTCACACCATCAGCTACGGTGACGACGAGGACAGTCTGTCCGCTGCCTACATGGCGCGCATTAACACGGAATTCATGAAGGCCGGGGTCAGAGGGATCACTCTACTCTTCGCATCTGGTCAGGAATGAGGACCACTTTGGGTCAACCTCAGATGTTACAGGCTGTTTATGTTACTGTGTATATCCTTGCTTCTAGGTGACAGTGGTGCTGGTTGCTGGCATTCAGGAGCAGAGAACACCTTCAGGCCCAGTTTTCCAGCCTCCAGGTGAACAAATGACACAGTTAACACGCTTTGTTGCTGAGATCATGACTTTGTTCTTCACAGTTACAAAAATAACCTCTACTTTGTCCTCTTTGGTCTGTCCCTAAGTCCCTATGTCACTACAGTAGGTGGAACTTCCTTCAAGAATCCTTTCCAGGTCACATATGAAGTGACTGATTATATCAGCGGAGGAGGTTTTAGTAATGTCTTCAAGATGCCTGACTACCAGGTAAAACTGTTAGAACCTCTGTTGATTTTCCAGTTCCTGCACACAGGGCCATTGTTAACTGTGTGAGTGTGTGTGCATGTGTGTGTCTGCAGGTGGCTGCAGTGGAGGCCTATCTGAAAACAGTGGCAGCCACTCTTCCTCCTCGCTCCTACTACAATTCCAGTGGCAGAGCCTATCCAGACATGGCTGCTCTGTCGGATAATTACTGGGTGGTCATCAACAGAGTCCCTGTTCCCTGGGTGTCTGGGACGTCGGTAATGAATAATAATCATTAACTTTGTTCATTTTAACTGTGCTTCAGATCATATTCTGGTCTTATACTCTGAATAATTTCCCCGTGTTTTTTTTTATAAATAAAAAATCCTTTTACACTTGGAGGAGCTGCTAAAGAGATTGTTCATGTTGATCTGTAACAGAGTTATTGTCCCTTACAGGCGTCCACTCCTGTGGTTGGAGGAATGCTGTCTCTGATCAATGATCATCGACTGACAAAGGGTCTGCCGTCACTGGGCTTCCTTAACCCCCGCCTCTACAAGCTGAAGGGACAGGCTCTGTTTGATGTGAGTCATGTTGTCCCTTCTGTCTTTGTCCAATTTCACTAAATCACATAGGAAACTTATCAAAGTGGCTGAAAGGTTAGCCAAACAGTCTGTCACAGGGCCGAGACCCTGTCATGTGACAATGCAGTGTTTCAGTTCAGGTATTTAGTGAAAAGACTCAAATGTTTCCTTTATTGTGTCTCCAGGTGACTGAGGGCTGTCACCTAGGTTGTTTGGACGAGCAGGTCCAGGGGAAAGGGTTCTGTGCGGCGCCATCGTGGGACCCAGTGACTGGCTGGGGGACACCAAATTACCCTGCGCTACTGGCTGCCCTAATGACTGAGTAAAAACACGACACACTCACCCTTACTGTTCTGGTGCCTGATGCCAAAGAGTGCAGGGTCGGACCGAGGTTGTCAACCATCTACACACGGATGTCAATTAAATATCAGTCATTCTCCAGGGTTTATTAGCCCAAAAACAACAACAAAAAAAGATTTTTAGTATTTGTGATTTCAGCTGTATTTTTTATTCCTGCTATTTTATTTTAGGTCAGGGATTGTGCATTATTAATGCAACAGTGCAGCAAAACTATCTCTTCCTGCGCTGCTGCTGTTTCGTTCATCTGACCTAGATTTCGCTGAAACAACTCTACCGGCAAATTTTCACACTGAAGCTTGAATGTAGTTTTTTATGCATCCCACCTTTGTTAATAAGTAAAGTTTGACATAAAAAAATGTCAAATTAAAGATGCAATAATCTCTCAGTTCCACAGTGCAGGGTTGTTATCTTATTAGGGGATAGCCAGCCTCTGTGGGATAATGATGCCATATGACTCTGCACATGGACTGGGTTCCATGTTTGTTATTTAAGTCAAAAGATAAATTTACTTTTATGGAAGTACCCTTTAAGAACTTTCTGTTTGATTACTCTGGAAAAGTTTATATAATTTTTCTTGTGAAGAATGAAGATGTGTTCTTGCACAGAATTTTGTTTTAACTTGTAATTCCTGCCTTAGGGCTTATCATTCATTGTAAAAAATTGGGACAGTGGTTTTCAAACTTTTTTACCCAAGTCAACTTGGGGACACATTTCCTAAAACCCATTCTCTCATGAAACAAAAATCATAATGTCAGTGAAATACTGTTCCATAAATAAAAATACTAAAAGTTGAAATTGATTAGACCTACTTTAAGGGGCCTGACCCTTACTTTGGGAACCACTGCCTCTGGTCCAACAGCTTGTGGACCAGATTAGAGAAACAGAGTCAGTTGAGAGTGTAAAGTATGAGAAACAGCTTGATCAGAACTCTTTGAGGCTTCTGAAAATATTTGAGAGTCGATTTTTATGAACAAATGTGTAACTGCAAAGCATTTTTAATAAAGACTGGAGATAATTTCATATTGTTTTTTTTTTCATTGGTTTAAATTATTTAAGTGGAAACATGAATCAATCTGTGTTGACTTTTTTTTACAAATTCCAATTCTTACACCAATATGGCTAATGTGTTGTGAGTTCTGGCTTTACAGATAAATCCACTTTCTTGACTTGGGGAAACTGGAGCTCCTCATCTTTAAAACAACTTTACACCAGGAACGTAATCAAACACTAGAGAGGATTTACACCTATGTCAGAAGGAAATGCAAAAATATTTAAGATTCTATGTTGTTTCCCTGGTCTTTCGTAAAATGTTGCACTGACAATCTTATGACTTGTCCTCACAGAATTTTTGGAGTATTTTGACAATTTATTCCCCCCCTCCAAAAAAAACAAATGTACATCAAAGTGGCAGTGTTAAGGAATTAAACTTGGGTCTGGTTCAGGTTCTAATCCTCCAGCTGCTTTGAACAGAGCACCGTCCAACCCACCTAACTTAGGAGGAGTAAGGAAAGCAAATTCCTTGTCTTTGTGATTCACACAACGAAATATATCCTTTGAATTTAACCCGTCACCAAAGTGAGCAGTGGGCAGCTCTGAGTGCCCAGAGAGCAGTGACGAGGCCGTGGTTCAGTGGTAACTTGGCAGCTGGTGGAGTCAAACCTGGATCCCACCGAACCTGGATTGGTTCCTTAACCATACTTGTGCCCTGTATTAGGTTCTGGGCTGATAATCCAATCAATTAATCATAGGGCAATTAATAATCATGAATCACTATGTTTTTAGTCACAATTATTGTGTTTATGCTTTAACTGTAAATTTCAATTCTAAAATTTGACAAAGCACTTTCTTCTGTATTTGGCCAAAACCAAAGACATACTGTATCATCACAGTGCCCAGACTCAGAAGGTGGAAGACACGGGTACAATTTATTAAAAAAATAAAGATAAAATTGTCAATTTTCACAGCCTGATAAAAAAAAATATGAAAGCATGAGCATTGATGGTGCAAGGGGGGAAAACATTTTATTCAGTGATTTCTATTGAAAAATTACATCACTATTATCTACACAAATCAGCTTTTCCTCTGTACAAAATGAAAATATGCCAAAGCAGCCCACCTGGATACAAACCCCCCAAACAAGGAGACAAGATGGGCTAGAAACACACAGGACAGCCTCACTACCATTATCACCACAGAGTTTGACGTGTACAATATGCACACTTGAAGAGAGAAAAGTACAAAATTGAAACAGTGCCACTGCGTAAGGTATTCGTAATTATGAGTTGTACTGCAAAAATCCTGTTAACCAGCTGTGTTTAAGTATAAATAAGTTTAAAGATCTGTGGATTCTCATCTCCACAGGAAGAAACCTGTCGTTGTTCCGTACAGGTAGCATCAATGTTGGGTTGAAGGCCTGAGGGGTTACGGTGTCCTTGTTCAGACCCTCCTTGTATCAAAAAGTCAGACAAAAGGTCATGTTGTAGCAGTTTGACTGGTCTTTGGAGAGTTTTGATGAAGCAGGCCACGTGACGGTGCCAGGGTCTGGTGTCTGTGTGTTTGTTTGTATCTGTGTAAGTTGACATGGTTGTCCTTAAAACCAGAGTCCGCTGAGATCACTGGTTGTTTTTGGCTTTGGCGTGTGTGAGGATGTGAGACTTCAGGTTGGTGGACTGGGCAAACTTTTTGTTGCAGCCATCAAACGGACACACGTACGGGCGATCTCCAGTGTGGATGCGCACGTGTGTGCGCAGGTTAAAGTCCAGAGAGAATCGTTTGCCGCAGCCTTCAAATGTGCACTGCAAATAAGGAGGGAGAGAGTTAAAGTTAACAAAGTTGAACGTCACACTTTTACTGCTCAGGGTCTTCCGCCTTTCCCCTTTTTCACCGGTTGGCAAAGCAAATCAACCTTTCCCACCTCGCCCTGTACTGTTAACGTCTACTCTGACTCCAGCTACATCCATGTCCTCCTTCACTACGTCCACCAATATTTATGAAAAATTTATGTCAATAGTGCATGTATTCCTTTATATATAGAAGCATAGTCATGTCCCACACGAAACTTAAGTTTGTTTAATTTGGAGCCAAACAAGTTTTGCATAGACATTAAATCTGGAACAACCAAAACTTAATATTATAAAGACATGAGAATTAGTTCAATAACTTTAAATAATATTTAATATAAGTCTTTTTTCACAGGCCAACAATAACAAAAAAAAAAACAACCTCTTATACTCGCCAGTATATAGGGGCCACATACAGACCTATTCTAGTACACATTTGATTTTATCTCACGCCGAGTATTATTTCACTGGACATATTTCCACAGAGCTATAGGTATTTTAACGGTAATGGTATTTTCCATGATGATATATATATATATATATATATATATATGTATATATATATATATATATATACACACACATTTCCAAATTTGTGCCTATATAAGTTACATCCCCAATTTAAACAAAGAATATTGCAGTACTACCACCTTTTTGCTTTACAGATTACATGTTTAGATTCTAGCAGCTAGTTGCAACATACTGGCAACACAGAAGAGGTGGAGGTAGGACAAATACTTGCTGTGAGATTATAAAATAATTTCTGCTGTTTTGTGTACTAACTCACCTGGAAAGGTTTCTCTCCCGTGTGAACAAGTTGATGCCTCTTGAGTTTCGAACTTTCCACAAAAGCTTTGCCACATTCGGCACAGACGTGTACACGAGGGCCATGGGTGTGTAAGTGCTTTCGCATGGCTGAGTTGTCCCTGAACATTTTGGTACATCCCTGAGGAGGACAGACAGCGAACATCACAGGTCAGTGTCAATGAGGGATTTCAAAAACAACTTGAGTGTCTTCGGTGCAACTGTAAAAAGCCTCATCTCACCTTGTGCGGACATGCTATCGTCCTGGGAGCGTCGTCTTCTTTTACCTTTTTTGGCTTCATTCTGCAAAAAAACAATAAAGGTCTCATTACACAACAGTGTGCAGCTCTGTACTAAATGAATATCTAGTGATATTCTCAAGAATTTTAGTGTCAAATTGGAACAACATTATGAAAAAACCTTGGTTATCAACTCAGATTGAGTTTCAACGATAATAAAATAGTACATGGATGATATCTTTGCTGCTCTGAATCATGCTTTAATGTCTTCATTCTAACAGTTTTCTGCAAAAAAAAACACTTCCCTTTTTATAATCATTTTTTCCTCCATTTCTCCGGTTTATTCTGAACTTCAGCAACATTTCCTGTTCAGTTGATTTGTTTTTTGTTATTCCCCATTATTCCTGCACATCTATTTCCTATTGTATGTATTTGTTGTAACTTACTATACATAAAGATGTATTGCCTTTGGGCCGTTATCCTTACCGTGCAAATTCTGCCAGCTGTTTGGGGTCTGACAGGTCGATACCAGGGATGCCCCCAGGAGGCAGCTTCTTCCCTGTCATGTACTCAGAGTAATCTGGAGGTGAGTTCTCCCCTGTGATTTGTTCTTCGTGATCTATGTCCTTCTTGTCGTCTGCAGATGAGGATAGATAACAATCAGGAAATATCTGATTACACACATGTTACAGACACAACACTATTAGTCACCTCAGATCACATGACAAAGTTGCTTACCACACAGCACTATCACTTATTTACCACAACTAATATGTGTTGGATTTTCCGCTTTACAATGTTTGCACTTAAAAACAAGATTCCACATTGAAGTTATTATCACATATAATAATACAGAAACAATTGTCACTTAAAATACAAGTGCAGCTTTGTATACTGATATTAAACATTTTTCTTATATTATTATGTATGTGGAGCAGTTTCTTTCGTAAAAATTTAAAAAGGGGAAATAATTTTTTAGGTCTAACTACCTACGACTCATTTGAGGTCGTTCTGGAACATTGTTTAGAAACTTGCGTTGACTTGATTAAAAGACCGAAACGGTGTAATTTAATCTAAACACAGCATAAAGCAGTGTTAAAATGTTTTACATGTAAATACTTACTTGCAATAGCTCTTGAACAGTCTATTTATGTTTCGTAAACTTAATTTGCTTCTCATTTTGAAGAAAGTAAATCTAGCAACTGAGATGTATGAGCGTCCGTGAACGCAGCACCACTCAGCCCTATTGGTGAACTGCGCCACAGCGGCCTAGCGGAGCCAGCTGCACTCGCTCCCACACTCGCCGCCATCTTCGTCGGCCAAATAAACGCCATTTTTTCGGGCCGCCATACTTTCTAGACCGGGGAAATATGGCGGCGCCCATCAACACATAAAACATGGCTTCCCATAATAACAAAAACATTTCAGAGAGGGGTTTAACTAACTCGGAGTAGAGAAATTGTCCCCACTTTGTCGGAGGAGCAGGCCCCACGTAGGCCAACATCACACGGCACACACAGAGAGAACAAAGCCGAGGGCCAGCTTGTAGGAATTCACTCAACTTACCCGAAGCCCACATAGTGACTGAGAACTCCCCCTCCAGAGTTTTTATCTGGACCTGTTTCTGCTCCCACTTTCGTCCCATTTCTCCCGTGCTTAAGTAGCTCTTTTTGCCGGCTTTCTTCCCTGTTCCAGCCTTCCTCATTCGGCCCGTCGACGAGCTTTTCCCGGCCACAGTGACCAGAGTCTGTTCGATAAAGTCCTCCTCCACGGCGGGCACCGGTATGAGGATTTGCTCCTCAAAGCCATCATCTGTATGCAATTCAGAATCGTCCTCACCCACCACCTCCTCGCGGGTTTGCACCAATATTACCTCCTGGTGCGGGTGCATGGAATTCGGATCGTCCGTGTCTAGAGGCTGTAAGGCGATCATAGGCTGGTGCTCACCGTCCTCCCCGACAACCGTGGTTTCGATTGTTTCTACTTCGATTTCATGCAGTTCCACTATTTCCGCAGGCATTTCCGAACCGTCCGTCTCTATATACAGGGTATCCCCCGACGCCATGATTATTTATTGTATTCCCCCCTACTTTGAGGCTGTTGTCTTCAATACAGCTTTATCTTTATCCGCTCACTGCCTTCCTCCTCCCTCTCCGTCAACAACTCTGCTCCATCGTACTCTCGGGGCCACAATTCGCTGACCTTGAAGTCTCGCGTGAATCTGCGATTCTATTACTGTACGATAGGGAATACTCTGCAACATGTAGTGGTTAAATATTCTCCCTAAATGCAAACAAAATCAAGGAAAAATAATAACATAAAATAAAAATACTACATTGTAAAATGTACGCTTCGTGTACACATATTTGAAACTTGAAAATTGTAATATATATATTATATACAATTTGCAATTCTAAATAACTTTTTACTAATATTGCTAATTCTTTTTGAAGAAAATAGAAAGGCATTGAAATAGAAAGGCATTTTAAGATGATCATTGACCTGAGATAACCTAGCTATCAGTCAACTTCGGCCTTTGGGCGACTGTGTATAAACACATTTACATATTGACAGTGTTTTGCATATTAATTCAAGATTAAAAATACAATGTGGTGAGCTGCCAAAAGGTTTTTTTTAGGACGAATCATTTCACCTGAGAGGTATTTTTATAAATTGTGATTCTATCTACAGTTAAAGCACCAACATGATTTGACGATAAATATGATATATGTAATCATATAATATAATCAAACATGTCATATATAGTATGATAAATATTACTGAAAAATCTGGCATATTTTTTTCTAAATTCCCTTTAATTTTGTTTCATCTTTATCTACATCTACATCTGGCCTTGTGGCCCTTAGAAGAAACTCTTTAGATCCTAAAATATATCCTTTATACTTAAGTAAAGGTGAAATTTTGGTCAAATTTATTAAAGGACATGTACTGGACGGAATTTTCAATTTAACCAGTACAAAGACACATGATAGATTGTTTTATAATTTATCTACTTAAAGACGCCTGATAAAAGGAAAGTCACTTCACCTTCACTTCAATGATTTAGTTCCTTCACTTTTAACACATAAAACGTTTCTGTGTGCTTTCTGTTAATCCGTCCAACTTTTGAATACTTTAAAAGGACTTTAACTGCCGTGTAGGTCAGCGAATTACTGCCACTGACGACTGGTTATTCCCAAATACGACACCAAAAACGGTACATATATAAATTTGGCGTCGGGTTACAATACGCGCTGTCTGTCAGGTAAAAGTTAGAGAGGAGACACATGTCTTTCCCTTTTTTCGTTCTTCGACTGTGTATATAACTTCTTCCATCTGTCTTTGTCTCTCTATCAATGTCCGTTGTCCTAACTGACGGGCGTTAATTCCTTCAGGCGCCGACCCGCCCTGAGTGTCGGGTCCGCTCCCTGTGATGGTAGGCGTGTTCTTTTCCATTGCACCTTACTCCTCCACCTGTGTGAGTGGGTGTGGCCCTAATACTGAGTGTTTGATGACATACATCAGCAGTTAGCACAGACGCAGACAGAAACACCGAGGAATGTCATGGGGAAGACAGGTGGACGAGACGATTTTGAATGGGTCTACACGGACCAGCCGCACACCTCCAGGAGGAAACAGATTCTGGGTAAGAAGCTGACGTTTACGTCCTCTCACACAAACGTGAGAGTTTCGTCGGTGTCGCCGGGTCTAGGCACCGGCTTCCATCTCCTTACAAACTATAGCCGGTTGAACCTGTTTTTACTGGCCATTTCTTCACAAACCGCAGTCCATCGTGATGTAACTGCAGAATGTGTCCGTGTAGAAATTCTCAAAAGTTACAGGGAGATCTTCAAACTTAGTCCAAGTGTCGTTGATATCAGCCCAGGTGGTGAAGTAAAAACTTCTGGAATTTTCCATTAGTGTCGTGAATGAGATGAAGTTAAAAAGTGGACATTTTGTTGAGCTCTTCACCCTGAAAACAACTGAAATGATAGAAATTAATGTCTGACTAGATTCTCATTCATCCAGGTCATTATATTAAAAAAACATTTTTTTCCCCAAAAAATATTAAAATATTTATTTTAGGTTCAAAAAGAGTTACTGGACATAGGAGGTTATAGTTACATAGTTTTTTTATATGTTTTTTTTTAATCATTAAACCTGCCATGTCCAGTTGCCATAGGAGTAACCCTTTTGAATCTAAAAGGAATATTTTAACATTTTTGAAAAAAAAAAAGTGTTTTTATTAACTGACCTGGATTAAGTAATCATTATAGCAGAGCTGACCACACTTTTTGTCTTGTGAGCTACTTTTCAAATGACCAGGCTGTAGTGATCTACCTAGATTACAAACTCTAAATATATTTACCTATATGAACTGGATATCTTACTCTCTACATTAACATATACGATTTTAGACTGTCTGATTCAATACCCATATGATTCTCACTTTACCCCAGTGATTAGCATCTTGATATAGAATTACTTCTCTAGTTTTTATTAACTTCAACTTTTATTTGTTTACAGCAGGGGCGTAGCCAGAACCCATAAAATGGGGGCGGGGGGGCGATCAGAGGGGACCCAACCCCAAAGTATTATAGCTTAAGTTTGATAATGAACATCGTCCCGCGTTATGACATTGCAAGCGCGGGCAGGTCTAACTAACAAGTGGGCGAGCTCAGGCCCACCTGGGCCCACCTGTGGCTACGGCTACGGTTTATAGTGCCAAATCATAACAACTGTTATCTAGAGGCACGTTACAAAACAATCATACATGAAAACAAGAATAGGAAACAATATGCAATAAAAGGAAAAGGAAAAGTTCAAACAATATGTAACAAAAATCTTGTTCAGTGTAGATATATATGTATGTATGTACATTTATATGTTTAGATATTTATACATAATGTATATAGACATATTACAAATTATAAATAGTGGTGACCTAGTAGTTAAGGAAGTGGACTGGGTTAGAATCCACCAATTGCCAAGTTACCACTGAGGTCCACTGAGCATGGCACGCTCAAAGCTTTGAGTTCACTTTGGTGAGGGGTTAAATTCAGAGTTCACATTGAGTTGTGTGCAGTGGTGTGAATCACAATGTCACAATGACAAGGAGTTTGTTTTCCTTCCTTATAAGTTATGTGGGTTAGGACGAAGCTGTGCTCAAAGCACCAAGCAACCTTTTGCAAGGTTTAGAACCTGTCTGCTTTCCTTCCTCCTTTCCTTCCCAATATATACAGAACATATTAAAAACATACATATATTTACATGTATGCCAATATTGTAAATGTGTATATATATAAATATATCTCTCTTTGTTGTTAAGATACCACAAGCATACTCTCTCTGCAATTAGCTTTCAAAACTGTTTCAGTAATGTCATGTACTTAACAGGAGGAACTTTACAACATGAACCCAGGGTAAACTTTTAGAACCTAAAGTGAAGATTTTTAGCCCGAATAATGGAATAGAGTGATTTGAGTGATAAGAATATAAGTCTTTCCTGTAACAGGTGTTGGTGTAAACCAGTCTGTCTCCACGTTGTCTTCCTATTATGTGACTTGTATTCATAGCAGGTGCGGATGACAATGCCTGTGGGTTCACTAGGTAACGAGACACATTTCCTTTTCGTGACAAACACAACCACAATGCCATGCATAAAGTGATATGAGAGGCTTTGTTAGAGTTGGTTGAACAGGGAGGAAACCTGATAGAAGAACATCATTTATGAAGCAACTACAGCTGTGGTCAGGCCGTCATCATAAAGGGAACATTGATTCAGGTTTTGCATTAATTCTCTCTGTATGTGCAGTCTCATCCTGTCCTTCTGGTCATTGCACATGTTGACTCTCATATCTAAAAACATGATGATTTTTCATCTCCCTCTGTTTTTGTCTGTTTGTCCTTTGTGTATAATACTGTCTTTGCCCCATTGTGTCTCCAGTGGGTTATGGGCTGTTTGACACCAACATGTGTTGAATTATTTAAGTGTTTTCTTATTATCCTCCTCCTTTTTCTGAGAAATGAGACATTGATTGGGTGGTGGAGGTTGAACATCCCCGCCTCTCATCAGTAGTTTGGAAATTGTGTCAATTTTATACTTTCATAGCTTTATGTCTTTATTATGTATGGCTGGAGTCTGTGTATCAAACTATGTAGCGTCTACCTTTGTGACACGCACAATTTATTGGTCATGACCTCAATAAGTTGGTAGATTTACACTCATTTATTCACTCTCTGCAAGGCACAGCTGAAGTTAAAAAAAAACATAGTCATATCATCTGAGCAGCCGCTGAGTCGTTTAATTTATGATGCTTTGTTACTTATTCAACTTTATGTCTAGCAGTTGAGATGGAATCACTAATAAACATGTACGCAGACGGAATGAGGAGCAGATCTACCAGTTCTGTAGGTGAACATATACTGTACCTCATAATTGTCAAATACAGCAGATGAATTCATGCGTTGAGTGGTTGGATGTTGAAGTCATCCTGGGGAGCAGAGGGTTCTCTCACTGATGTGGTTAAACTTTAACCAAATGACTCACCTTTGATTAGTGAATGGGAGACTGACATGCGGGAGAGAATTCATTGTTGGTCACATTCACCTTTTAGTTGTCAGGGAGAGTGCGATTTACATAGGAGAAAGTATGCAAAAGGGCCGACTGGAGAGAGGCAGATCATCAGATCATGGATCATCAGTTCATGGTAGAGGGCTTTAAATCCAGGTTGTGAATGGCCTACTCATGAACATTCATTATATTAATATATTGTCATATAATATTTGCATGTACCACAAGTTACTAAACTAGAATTGATACTACTATAGATTGGATAACTGACTTGACTTTGACTTTCTTTTTTGGTAAATTCCAATCCCAATTAGATCTCAGACCACACGTCCAAACTTAAATTATGTGGGTTAGAGGGTTAGGGTTAGAGATATCAGTCAGTTTCCATATGGGCAGAGACACACATCAGAGATTTCATGTCACACAGTGTTTGTGAAGCCCAAACAATAAAGGTGTAAGGCCTTTCTGGACCTCACTCTTGCATCTCCTCAAGTTTCATGTCCCTCAGCAAAACAACACCTCTGCCAATTATACTGAGTTGTGTCAGTGGTCTGGTCCCTGTGGAGCGGCTGCTTCCTCACTGCATGCCTGACTGTGTTCTTCGGAAAAAAAAACAGTATCGTGTCACAGCCAGACAGACTTAACTTGACCTGGTAAACAATATTCAGTGCGTGTTCATGAGAGCTGTGGGACTTCCTCTTAAAGAGGGGAAATGTGTGTCATCAACTTCTCTCATCAATTGTTTTCATCAATTGTTCTCAATCTGATTTTCCGTTCCCTCTGATTTCTTCTCGTCTTACCAGTTCAAAAACATACAGTTAAACTGCTGGTCCCCAACTGGTCTATGAATCAATTGACACTGGTTTGCTGAGACAGACTGCATAACTTTACTTTTGTTTTATGATTCTGAACTATTTTTTAGTTTGAAAAATTACAATATTTCTACCACAGCATCTGTCTATGACTCGCACCTGATGCATGTCTAAATGTTTGCCTTGTCACATATTTTACCTACTTTTACAACCTTTGTTAAGCATCTGCCAGTACCAGTAACCCATAATTTTACTTAAAATAACACCCATGAACTACCAAAAAAATGTAAAATAAACATTTCTGGGAGGTTTTTCTGCATTACCAAAAAGGAGACAGAAGAAGAGCCCATGTCTCCAGACAGAAAGCTGTATATCAGTCTTTGTGCATAAAATAATAATTTATTGCATCAGGTTGTTCCACGCACTAAACCTGCATATGCCTACGTGTCAACAACCTCTTGAATTAGGAACTGAAGTCTTCCCTTTCCTCTCCCTCTCTCCTGATCCGGGATCCGAGTAACTTATTTCGTTCATCATATGTCTAACATGTGTTGCAATGACAATAAACCTTCCTTGAATCCTTGAATCCTTGAAAGAAAGCTGTATAACAGTCTTTGTGCATAAAATAATAATTTATTGCATCAGGTTGTTCCACGCACTAAACCTGCATATGCCTACGTGTCAACAACCTCTTGAATTAGGAACTGAAGTCTTCCAAACTGTTTCACCACTTAGTGATGCATGGAATAATTTCAATCTCATTTGTATCCACACTGGCACCCCCTTCAGGTGGTTTTTGTAACCCCACTTTAAAACTGGTTGCATTGCTGGTGGTACCAGTTATAGGTGAAGAATAATACCAGTGAAGATCCACCCGCACAAACCTGTGCAAGCATTAAAAAACTTGTGCATTCAAACCATTAAATTTTTTTTTCCAATGCCTTCGATGTAAATGTACCTGGTCAATTTCGACATCTCCATCCCTGAAACATGTTTATTTATTTGTCTTTATTTCTGTCTCTTCTCAGCTAAATACCCAGAGATCAAGTCCCTGATGGGTCCAGATCCCCAGCTGAAGTGGGTGGTGTCGGGCATGGTTCTGACCCAGCTCCTGGCTTGCTACCTGGTCAAGGACCTCCCCTGGAAGTGGATCTTCTTCTGGGCCTACGCCTTTGGCGGCTGCATCAACCATTCCCTAACGCTGGCCATTCACGACATTTCACACAATGTGGCCTTTGGCAACAAACTTGCAAAGTGGAATCGCTGGTTTGCTATGTGGGCCAACCTGCCTATAGGAGTTCCTTATTCCGCATCCTTCAAGAAGTATCACATAGACCACCATCGGTACCTGGGAGGTGACCAGCTGGACGTGGACATCCCCACAGATTTGGAGGGATGGTTCTTCTGCACACCTGCCAGGAAGGTGGTGTGGCTGATCCTGCAGCCACTTTTTTATGTCCTGCGCCCCCTAGTGATCAATCCTAAACCTGTGTGTATGCTGGAGGTGCAGAACACGTTGGTGCAGCTCGCTGCAGATGCAATTATCTTCTATTTCTGGGGTGCGAAGCCCATTGTTTACCTCATTGCAGGATCCATCCTGAGTATGGGTCTGCATCCGATCTCTGGACATTTTATAGCCGAGCACTATATGTTCCTGAAGGGACATGAGACGTATTCTTACTATGGAGCACTGAATATGATCACCTTCAATGTTGGCTACCACATGGAGCACCATGACTTCCCCAGCATTCCTGGCAGTAAACTACCTCTGGTGAGTCCTAGATACAGGATCCTGTAGATAAGACTGATCAGAAACAAAGAACTCAGCAAACACAGGACGTCACATTTTTTTTTCAATCATGTGCAAATTTACAGTATATGTGGGGACAGCAAATATTTCCTCACTGATTTGACTTTTTCTTTCTTTATTTCTTGGAGTTGAGCAAACAAGTTCATAAAACTTTGGGACACAAAGGGAAACCAATCAGGTCCAACTAAGAAATACTTGTCTTAAAAAGCCTTTTTAAACTATTGACTCTTTCACAACATTGAGCAACAGACAGGTGTTTTCTTGCATTTCCTGTTTGACATGCTGAGTTTTTGACGTTAGGGCCATACCTGTTGTTGTAATCACTGTTAAGGGTATTAGTTATTTGCTAAAACGAAATTGTTGAAACAAAAACTTAAACGCTAAACTCCTTGTGACCAAGACAACTGCACCACACACTGAGCTAGAGCCACTCAAAATATTTTTTCACCAAATAAATTGGTAAAGCAAAATAAACAACAACCAAAAAAAAATTTTATTTTTCTTATTTTTTTTTCTGTGGCCAGACACTAACGTTTAACACCAGAGTTTGACTCACAATGAATCCTGTCCATTACTCATTGGGAGGCATTTTATGCAGAACTAGCTTCTACGAGGCCTTATAAGACTTTTTTTCCCCTCAAGCAGTGGCATCGTTTGACACATGATCGTGCTAGTCCAATCCAGTAGCTGATTGATGGAGGAACTCCTCCTGCAGTCTGCTACAGTGGAGCAAATGCATTCTAGACAGTGTTTTATGATGAGAAATCTATAATAAAAACTTGATACATGGCTATTTTGCCATGAAACTTGTTCTGATGGGTTACCAGAACCACATTTTAAAAAATGTGGCCTAATCTTTTATTTTACCTCTGCAGGTCAAGAAAATTGCAGCCGAGTTTTACGACCCTCTCCCCCAACACACTTCCTGGACCAGGGTATTGTGGGACTTTGTGTTTGATGACAGCATCGGCCCGTACGCCAGAATCAAACGGAAATATATCCTGAGCAAACAAGGCTAAAAAGAAGTTTGACTGATCTTAAACACACACACAAAACACACAAACATATGTTTGACGTCCTTTGACCATCACATGCTGTTCTTACTATTAGTATGTAGTTTTGACACCGTCCAATGTGCTGCCCATGTCTGTCTCACTCTGACTTACTCTGGTGTTTTGTACGACTGGGACTCAATCAAATGTAAATGTGGAACGGCTCAAACTCCTGCTGTAATAGATTGTGATGATGAGTTTGTGTGGCTATAATAATAATAATAATAATAATAATGATAATAACAACAACAACATTAATAAGAGTGATTTTAATATTTTTTTGCCACATACAACTCAAAGGTCACATGCATTATCAAGCAGCAGTGCACTATAAAGATTTAACCTTTACTCCTTTGAAAAGTTGCTTAAGACCTACGTGAGTTTAGTGGCTTATCTTTGATGTAAATGGATAAAAAAAGACCTGCTCTTTATGGACAGTCTTGTTCTGCCAACCACAGATGGGGTTTATATCCACACACTGAAACAGTTTAAAAAAGAGTAAATAAAAAACATTTAAAAATTTCATTTTTTTTTTGCAGGTGATTAAATCTAGTTTATTACGACTGTGTTGTGGAGGTTGTAACTTCACTATTTTCTGGACTTAAGCAAGGTTTTTGCTGAATTTAAGAAAAAAAGAGCCATATTACATTTTTTTTTGTAGCAGGCTGCAGCTTCATACTGAAGTTCATAGTGTTTGTGTGCTGTGGAAAGTAAAATCAACAACATATTTATACTGATGACACACCAGCCGAAATAATTTGTATTATAGGAAACCAGGGATCGAACACACTTGAATGAAGGCGTGTTGATTTTGTCCCTCGTTGTTGTGCGATTCATCATTAACTGCTGTGAAGTGTTGAAAAAAATAAACAAAAATCTTTATACAAAGTCAGACTATAAAGGATATGATTTTGTAGTGTATCTGTTGTCTTATGTCTTCTGTAAGAGTCTACGCTGTTTAAAGAAAATGCGGCGTGTTGGAGGTGTCTAAGCTCTGTAGTAGAGTAGTAGAGTAGACTTTGGCCCATAGACAAAAAAGTCACACTCGGCAGATCTGTGGCCCCCATAGAGTTTGGGCTTAGTGTGAAAAAAATTACACATTTAACAAATATATACACTGCCTGGCCAAAAAAAAACACCTGGAATTATATAAGCAAATAGGTATGAGCCTCCTATTGGATAATTACTGCATGTGCGATTATCTTTCTCCTCAGAGAATGAGGTCAGCTGACTACCTGAATATACTGAATGACCAGGTAATTCCATCAATGCATTTTTTTCTTCCCTGATGGCACGGGCATATTCCAGGATGACAATGCCAGGATTCATTGGGCTCAAATTGTGAAAGACTGGTTCAGGGAGCAGGAGACATCATCTTCACACATGGATTGGCCACTACAGAGTCCAGACCTTAACCCCATTGAGAATCTTTGGGATGTGCTGGAGTCTACTGGAGACTCTATCATCATCAATGCAAGATCTTGGTGAAAAATGAATGCAACACTGGATGGAAATAAATCTTGTGACATTGCAGAAGCTTATCACAGAGAACGCATGCGGTAAATCAAAGCTAAAGGCGGTCCAACCAAATATTAGAGTGTGTGACCCTTTTTTTTGGTGGCCACTTTTGTTCTGGCCAGACAGTGTATATGAATAGTTGAGGAGGAAGAGTTAGAGATGCTGAGATTCTCTTTAGGAGAGACAGGGATGGATGGGATCAGGAATGAGATCATTAGAGGGACAACACAGACAGGAAGGTTTGGAGAAAAAGCTAGAGAAACCAAACAAACAACAAAGAGGAGATTAGTGAATGCAGAAAGGGAGGACATGGCAACACCTGAAAAAGGGGCAAGCTGTTTAATAATAAAATAAATACTAAAAGTAAATCATAACATGAATTGTTAATAAATGGGTATGTTTTGTGCTTGAAAAAACGATTATTAATCTATGACAGCAAATTAGTCCTAATAACATATTTATAGTTATAATTATAGTTAAAATAAAACAAAACCCTACATCAGGACCTTGATCAAAATTAACTCCACATCGACCTCACATGTGAAAAGCATACAATACAAACTAAATAAATTATATTTGATGACAAACAAATCTTTTTCTAAGATCTTTATCTGTATCGGATCCTGGTAATCAAGTTTGGAAGTCATATAAAATGTAAACACCAGAAATGCAATCAGTTTCTTAACACATACACAGACACATACACAGAGGAAAAAAGACAACTCAGTTTTCATTTTCTGTTGGACTTTACTTCCAGCTTCGAAATCAGAATGTAGCAAAGAGAGTTGACAGAGTGGAGAGAATGCAACAACTGATCATCCGTCACCAAATTCCTGCAAAGACACAAATCCACCATCACTAAGGCCTGTGGATCACTTACTGTACGTTCTTCTCCAGCTCACATCTGCTTATAGCCCATGACGTCCAATACACTTCTTACCTCACAGGGCGACTATTATCACGTTCAACATTGTTTATACAATCAGGGGAATCTTCCTGAAAACAAACCACTAAGATATATGCGCCACCATTTGTGTTTTTATTAATTTTTATTATCACTTTTTCTTCTTTGAAAAACCAAATGAAATTGATATCAATGGAGGTTTCATGCACACGTGGTGGAGTCACTACACTGGTTAATATCTACTGTGGGTCAAACCAAGTGGCACATTCACATGGACCGGGCTGTTTAGTGAATGATCCCCATTTTCTTAATGAAATCACATGTCTGGAAAAAAAACGTTTGTGAAAACAAATCTCTACAACTTACACATTTTTTTCCCCAAATAAAATCAAAATTAGTTTCCATCAGTGATACAGTTTCAGAGTTATGAGACTGTTGACTTTTTCTACAATCCATGTCCATAACTAGGAAAGACAAAGTCACAGTAAAAGTCATAACTGGGTGAATCTAATTACAATTGTACTGACTTAAAGCTGCAGTATTTATTTTTTCTGATTACTATTTTCAAGTTTTTCATCGTATTGACCTTTGTCTTGCTGTTTTTCCCCAACTCTTCATGTTTGGTTAAAGAATATGACTTTTACTGTTGACTTTTCATTGATTATTACGACTTTTTAAAAATCTCATATTGACTTGTGACTGATACATTCAGACTTCTTATTGCCTGTCAACTGTAATTGATAATTATGACTTTTCCTGTCAACCTTTTGACTAAGAAATGTTTACCTTTATCTTTCAACATTTGACTGATAACTGACATTTAAAATTTTTTGACCATAATGTTGACAAGTTAAAACTTTTAACTCAAACTTATGACATTTGTTCCATGATGTCAGCCTCAACAGAACAGAAAATTTCAAATCTAGTTCCAGATTTAGGATTTAAAAGGTCTTTGTTGTTGTATCATTTTTGTCATGTGAACTTTACTGTCCCATAATCAAGACTTTTTACCTCATAACTCATAACTAAACTTGCGTTTAGACCTTTTTTCATTGGTGCAAAGGACCTTCATTAGAAGGAGATCATCTTGTGGATAACATTGTTTTGTTATAGTAAATTGTTAAAGACCACTAAACTACCACAGTATCAACTGGGTCATTTAATAAAACATGCCAAATGTGGGCTGATGAGATGGGCTGCACCACTATGTTGCCCAAATTGTGCTTATTATCATTGAATAGTTTGGGTCAAAGTCAACAAACCTGGAAACTATAAGAAGCTGGCGAACATTATGTGCAAGATTCCATTCTCCTTCTGTGTTGTCGTTAAAATACTTATCATCAACAGCATCATCAACACCACAGTTTTTAAATAATAAACAGTAAAAACTTAGAAAACAAAAATATTTTCTTCTTAAGACTTGGACTGAACAGAACATAGAGCTGCAACACTGGGCTGACTGAGTCTGCAGTAGGTGCACAGAGAGGAACATGTCACCAAACGTCTCTCCGTCCACGGTCCCTCCTTACGTTTCTGATCCTTTATTTGTCCTTTCATCTTTCCACACCCGTCTTTCAATCCACATCCTCATCCTTCCAAACTTCAAGGTATCCTTTTATTGTTGCTGTCCAGCAGACTCTAATGTTGGCACAAGGTCTCTGCAACGCACATCACGGCACCGCAAGGTCACAGAAACATTGAGAGAACATTGCTTGGTCCTGGTGTCTGTGCATCTGCAGGTCCATTCTCTTCCTCTGGCTCCTCCGCTCACTCTCCTACTGTTGCTCAGGTGACATTAGGATGTACTGATTCTGCCAATTTCTTGTCTGATGGCTGCAGAAGATATAACAGATGGAGAAGGTGAATGAAAACCAACAGAGACATCCTCCTGTGGTTGGTTTGCTTCCTGCACTCTCTGCACTTCTTACCGTTTATGATTTCATCTTTCACCTTGTGCAGCTCACGTACGACTTCATCCAAAATTTCCTGCAAAAATACCAGGCTTCATTTAGTGTCTTTTTGTTCAAAAGAAAAAAAAGCGCTAAGAGAAAAAACAACAGACCTGTTTCATTCTGTCAAACTCTGTGTCCGACTCACTAGTGCTGCCAACAGGCCTCACTCTGCAACACACACACACACAAATATAAAAAAGACAGACATTTGTAGACGTTTCAGTTGTTTTTCTTAAGAAAGGTTAGATCAGGGAACATGTTCATTGAATCAAAATTGACCAAACCTTAGACCATTTATTATGACTTTTAAGCTTGATGAAGCACAACAAAAAATGTAAAAAAAAGCTTCTTCTTTTCCTTTTGGCTTGTGCCTTATTCAGAGGTTGCCACAGCAAGTCAACAATTACCATTTCCCCCTGTCCTCTCTATCCTCAACTCTAACTCCAACTACCTCCATGTCCTCTCTCATTGCATCCATAAACCTTCTCTTTGGCCTTCCACTTCCATCTCCTACCTGGTAGCTCCACCTCTAGTATTCTTCTACCAATATAAATGTAAATGTAAAAAAATATATAATTTTAAATTCAATTTAATACAGTTTTAATTAAATAAAATTTGGCATAAACTACATATGCAAGTACATTAATCATATGTACTGTATACATGTATATCTATGTCTGTTTCCCTTTTGTTTTCGACCAAAGTGTTTGTTACGCAGACCTGGACACCAGCGAGGACTTTTCTGCAGAGTTTGATCTCTCCCACGGCTTCTTCACAGCGTCTGCAGAGGAGAGGAAAAGCGGTGATTACTTCTATCATGACAGCGTTCTAAGTACTGTGGCCGTAAAGTAAAGGGCAACTGGAACAGTGGAGATTAAAGTGATTTCTACCTGTTGAGTTTTGACCTGAGCCTCGACCACTGGAGTCGTCCTGTACAGAGAAGGGAAATGGAAGGAAGGAGTTGCTTGAATTCAAATTCAAATCACATTGTTTTGATGAACAGAGTTTTTACAGTATAGTGTTTAGAAACTGGGCTTATAAATAAAACACAGACTAGTAAAAATTACTTTATGCATTACAAAAAAATACAATACTGTACTGTATGCTGTATTCACTATTTATGCGAAAAGACAAACTCACTTCATCAGGTTTTTCTGAGGCTTTCCGTCTGTAAAAAATGGACAGAATAAAAATTAGATTCTACTACTAAAATTGTCCAAGGAACTTTTCTTATAAGGGTAAAGCTAATCATAAATATCAGAAAATTATAATATACTATATTGGGCGTATATTTTTTCTGCAGCACCATAGTGTAAAGACTTTATACTATTATATAATTTATATTTATTTTTTGGCAAAACATTTTTGGGTATTTGTTGAAAAGTTTTGATGACAGTGTATCCTTCAACATTGTTTTTTTATCCAAATATAGTATTTTTAAAAACCTATTCTATAAAACTTTTTTAATGTTGAACTAAGGCACCGGCTTTTGTACAGGTGATGTAAACTAATGAAAAAAAGTTTAATCTTTTCTTTTTTGGCAAAACATTCTTCGACAATAAATAAGACATTTTTCGTTAAACTGTTTTATTTAACAATTTATGTTTTGTTTATATGGTTCTCATCTGAATATAGTTTGTTGAATGACATCTTTGAAAATATTTGTCTTATGTTTTGCAAAAACAAACTAAACTACAAACTAAACTTTCATTTTAATAAATAAGAACTTTTAATGTTTTTATGGGTAGAACATGTTTGGTCAGATGTTGAATATTTTTATGAGAATAATTTTACACAAATTGTATTTTTTCTATTTGTTTCTTATCACAATATTGCACTTTGGAAAATATATATATATTTAATAATATTATATAACATTTGTCTTAAAGTATCTTGAGAATTGTAAGAAACGTTTTTGAAATTCAGAGCAAACCAAAATGTTGCCAAAATCTTGACAATATTTTTTTCAAAATGTTATCTTGTTTGTTCTGATCTTATTAAGATATTGTATGACCTTGCATGTTTGTTAGGAAATCAGCATTGAAATAAATACATTTATTTAAGCCTATTTCTGGCTTGTTGAAATTAATAATTGAAATTTTAATTTAGAATATTTTTTGGATTCTGGAAGTATTTTCAAAATTGTATCTTGTTTTCGTGTTATCAAAAGAGATTAAAAACTAAACTAGATTTTTTTTTTTAAATGTTGAAATATTTTAATGAAAATATATCTAAATCTTTTTCAAAATGTATTTATCTGCATGCTTTTCTTTCAAAGAGTTTACTGAGAAAACATTTTGACAAAGATTATTACGTAAGATGTAGAAATATTTTGATGATTTATTGTGATTTTTTTTTTCAAAATATTTTTTCTGCTTGATTTTTATGGAAACAAGGCATTTGAAAACAAATCTTTGGTAAAACATATAGATTTTTTTCAATAAAACCCTAATTTTGGTCAGTTGTTGAATACTGTGCTTGAGATTTATTAAAAATATTTTTTTACAATATTAGTTTACACAGTTCTTGTGGAAATATAGCTAATAAAATGTTTAATATGTTTAATGGTTAAACATATGAATGTAATAATTTCTTTATTTTATGAACAGTTCTCATAAAAAGGGGTTTTCGAAAAGTAAATTCACATTCATATTATTTATATTCATATTTTATTTAAACTCATTATATATGATATGTAAGTATGTAAGAAGTTATTGCATGTTAAAATATTTTTTAAACTAAAATTGGTACATACAAGTACATTTGTCATGAAAATAGGGCTTTTAGCAAGATGAAAAAATATATATTTTTTTTTTCTTTAAAAATGTATCTTGCCTGCATGTTTTTTATTAAAATAAACATTTTTGAATAAATAAAAAAAGTATATTTGAATTATATACATATTTTATATCAGAAATGTGTAACTCTGTGTAGGTGCTGCTGTTCAACCTGCGAGCTAGTAAGGCATTCATCTCCTGCATCAGCCCCTCCCCTCCACCACCGCTGCTACCACTCGATCGGTTAGAGTCGCTTTTCCCTCCAGAACCAGGTGAACTGCTTTCATCCTGAAGAGAGGGTTCAGAGGTCAGAGGTTCACATCCTTCTTAATCAGGTAAGGAGACATTCATTGCAAGAAAGACTGGATCTACACCATTGCAGCACTCACTCTGTGAACTTTACGTAGCTTGGCTCCAGCCAATGCTGCTGCCAGGCCTGAGGGTTGTTGTTGAATGCCTGGAGGACCCCCAGGAGGTCCTCCACCAGCAGGTAGTGGAGGGGGCATTGGAGGGGGCACAGCCATAGGAGGTGGTGGACCCGGTGGTGGCGGAGGTGCTGGAGGTCCAGCAAGGGGAGCTGGAGATGAACTTGGAGGAGGTGCCACGGAGAGCATGGCTGGGTGACCTGCAGAGACAGGAGGACCTGGGAGAGCCAGAACTACTGATCAGACATTTACAGATACAAATGTTCTGCCTTTGGAATATTCATCAGAAGAAAATCTGATATAAATTCCTATTAAAATGAAGGTTGTCACATTTCCAAAACAATATATTTTACAATTAATTTAAACTGTAAAAATTCATCACAATCATAAAAACCTAATTAAGTTAAAGAAGTGAAGGTGAATCTCAGACAAAAAGGACAAAAAGTTTTATACTTTACTGAATTCGTAGATTTTTTTCTTGTAAGCAGTTTAATACTATTGTTGTAACTAAATACAATTACCTGCAGTGTTAAAACAATTGAGTTTAAGCCATGTTACTAAAACAAGATTTTGTGTTTTAATGATCTTAATGTCCTAATTTTAATATTTTGGATAAAAAGACTAAATATTAAAAAGATAACAGGTATTAAATGAGCTGTTTACTGAGATATTTACTCAATAATCTGAGATGTGTTATATAATCTATTAGTGTTGGGTATTTTTTCATACAACTAAATTAGAATCAACTTAAAGACCATTGTGGAAAAGGGTTGTTTTTGGGAGATGATTGTCAGGATCATTAATCTGTTGATGATGGAATGACACATGTCTATAACTTTGATTGAACAGAACCCACAGGACTCACCCTGGGCATAATTATACTCATACTAACAAATGAAGAAACATCTCTGCTCTCTGCTGAGAGACTGCCTCCTCCTCTCTCCTCTCCTCCTTATACTTACTGCTGCTGGCCACATGGACCTGCTGGGGGACAGGGGAAGGGGCCTCCTTTGGCAAGGCACCATCAGGCATAGCTGTGTAAGAAGGGGGTGAGGAGGAGGTGGCCTTAAGGGGCTGGGTCTGTTGCTGGTACACCTGCTGCTGCTGCTGCGGAGGTGGAGTTGGTGGAAGTTGTTGCAGATGCTGCTGAGGGTGAAGGTTTGGTGGATATTGGGGCTGGTGGGCTGATAAGGGAGGTAAGGGGGTGGGCTCACAGTGCTGAGGTATGGGTGCTGGCTGCTGAGAGTGAGGAGAGTAAGAGTTGTCTGGTTGGCCGTTGGAGTAGGGGTGAGGTGGGTGCTGGGCGTACTGCTGAGGAGCCCCTGTAGCACCCTGCGGGTCGAGGGGCGGGTGCTTCATCCTGGTGTTCAGGGGTGGGAGTGGGTGGGCTACGGGCAGCACTGGCTGAGGGGGCAGACTCTGCTTCACTGGCATGGCCATCATGACAGGAGGAGAGGAAGAGGGGGCCATCTGGGCGTACATCTGCTGTAAATGTGAGGCGGACCAGGTGCCGTGTTTGGGAGGCAGCATGAGCTCCTGCTGCTGCTGCTGCTGCAGGAGCAGGTGTCGGGCGGCTGTGGGCGGAGACAGGGGGATCTGACGGACTTGTCGGCCCTGGGTGGTCACTCCCGCCTGCACTGGGGAAAAAGCTGAAGCAAGCGAGGTGGAGAGTTGGGAAGAGAGCTGAGCCTTTTCCCTGGCTACTGCTAGCTCCTTCTCCTGAGAAGGAGAGGAGGAGGCAGAGGAGGAGGGGGGAGAGGAGGAGGCCACGCGGACATAGGAAGGTGGTAGTGTGCTAGCTCTGTACTGTCTGTACTCGGGAGGAGTGTCTGGGTGGATGGGAGGAGTGGAGACTTTATATTGGAGTGTGGAAACAACTGTGGCAGGCAGAGAATAAAAGACAGAGAGTGAGAGACGGAAAGAGAGGCAGTGATAGAGAGAGCGAGAGAGATAGATAGATACATAGATATATAGTGAGAGAGAGAGAGAGAGATTTTAGAGAGATAGAGGCAGGGACAGAGACAGGGAGGAGGAAATGCAAACGGAGAGGACAAAGGAGGGCCACAAACAAAGGAAAACAGAAAAGAGAAAAAATGTGAGAAGAATGAAAAGCAAACAATTGATCAACCAAGCAAGAAAATATGAAAAAAATCAGGAGCAATCCAAAAAACTGAAGTAGTTGCAAATCAGAAATAAACACTCAAAATATCATAATAAAAACAAAAAGAACAAGCAGCAGAATGCAACATGACTGAGCCAATGATCAGAAAGCATGTGGCATTTCCCCTCAACAGTAGCTGGAAGCAGGAGATGGCAGTGCAGCACGTGTTGCGGGGACAGGGGAGTCTCTCAGATCGGCACTGACAGCGGGGACGGAGGAGGATGTTTAAGTCTGAGTGTGGAGTTAAGCCGCAGACTTGAACATTTACATATGGATAAAAAACAAACATAAGGGCTGAGGTACAAACTGAAGATGTAGCTAAGGTGGGAATCACTTAACACACGGGGAAAAATAGGGGTTGGAAATCACTACTAGTCATTAATAAAAAGTTAAATATTTGACTTGAGTGACAGCGTCACCATGTGTGAAACTACACTGTATGAAACATGGTGCTGAGTAAATACTGACTCAACGACGTTTTTATTGACATTGTTTGTCTTTCGACTCACTTTGGTCTCCAGAGCTGTTGTACCTGTTTAAATACTAGGTGTTTGGTTTTGTGTGTGTGTTTAAATATAAAGGAGTGGAGTTTTTCTTTTTTTTTTTGTTCCTGCAGCCTCACCTGATCCTGACGTCCGTCTCTCCCTCTCCTTGTGGGCCTGCATCTGATGTTGCTCCATCATCCTATAATTTACAATGATGTTAACTGCTCTTCAATCGGAGATTCATCACATGTATCAAGAGGAGCCGACTCTGTGCAGATCAGTCAACCCAAAATGGTGATCACCATGTTAGAGGGTCAGAATCTGCCACAGTACTAAAAGTACTTTTAAAGAAAAAAAATTAAAAAAATCTCTGTCTATCTCTACATATTTATGTATATATGTAGATTTACACATATATGTATATATATGCGTATATATATAAATAATATATAAAGGTGCGTGTATATAAATACATATACAGATAAAGAGAGACAGAAAAATGCCTAGAGATATAGCAAAAGATATAGCTCATTTGTTCGTAGCACTAAATTAGCTGTATTTACAAAATTTAATATGAAAAAATAATTTGCTGAATAGAAAACAAGTGAACACAACATATGCTAAAATTTAACCAAATGGCACTAAAAGTAGATAAAATTGATACACATATTAGCCTCAAAGTTCAATACATTAAACCTGGCCATAGTGTAACTGTATAATATGACTATAACATAGTTACAGACATTGGTTAGAATAAAACTCAATATGGAAAAGCAGCTAAAGAGTTAGTGTTAAAGTCAAATGGCTAAAAGAAAGAATTGATAAAAAATATAGAGGATAGAAAAGGACTGGAAATTAACCCAGAATTAGACAAGATCAAAAGAAAATATACATACACTTAGAAATACTATGAACGTTTGTTACCTCAGTCAAAATGAAACAAAACATCTAAAAGTTAGCCAGAGGGATTTGGGTTTAAAAAAAAAATCAAATATTGGAATATTTTTTTTGCTCTAGATGTTTTCCAACAGCCAAGGACTTTGTACCTTCGCTGTGCCTCATTTTCATCTGAGGATGGCCCATTTTGGCGCTGAACGACTGGACCTGGAAGACACATATATTATGACAACAATCAAAGCCAGTCCAGCAATGGTGCAATACTCTGTCCAAGGACAAGAGAAATAAATGAAGTCACAGTTTAGAACCCAAAGTGATTATTAACATCATTGATTTTACGTCCTCATATGCATTTGGTCATTGAACCATAACCAGTGACAAAACAAACCGCACTGCTTAACTGCTGGTGTTGAGTGTTAAACAGCTAACCATCACCCACACGTGAAGGCCTCACTTGTTGAGGGAGATAGGATTTAAACTTCAACCCCCACTTTTTAAAGCCTCATTCTGGGACTGCTATTAACGGGGAAGCACCATGGAAACAACCGATCACATTTCAGCAGAATACCAGTCATTAAAACTTCAGCACCCACGGTGACATCCAGAGCAACCATGGGTGATATTTCCGTTCTCGGTGCCTGTGGGGCATGGGGGTGGCTGATGGGATAAGGGCAGTCAACATGAGTCAGAGCTACAGTTTGAGACAAACAGCCTGGATCACACACATCTCTGACCAAACCGCACTGTACTGAGTGTCATTGACTTTGACTCTGAATCTGGTGAACATGTAGTAATTATATGCCCTCCTGACAAAGTTACAAACTAAATTTAGCAAATATTCACATGGTTAAAAACAACGAGAGCTGATCCTGTTAATATTCATTTGCTCTGATCAAGCAAAGTAGCAATGCTGATCTGGATTTGGACTAGTAATCAAAGCATGCAAACCTCAGTTGATTAAACCCAGTGTTAATAAGTTTTCATTAATCATTCTTAAAACATAGAGAGAGAGAGACACCTCAGGTTGTCTCACTACACAATGATGACACAGCCACAGCAACAAATACAAGATGCTGCCTCTATTTGGACCTTCCAACAATTACACTGCTGACATCAACAATGCACAATTCTGCTGCAACGGTGCATCCTCCGGTCTGCTGTTTCCATGCATGTGTTTTAATCATATGTCTCTTTCTGCAAAGGTAATGCAAAACACAGGCCTTTTGCTGTGCCAGAGTGAAGGTCAAGGAACGGGTGGAAGCTCACGGGACCCTGGGGCCTGATCAGACTTGTAAGAATTTTGTCTGGTTCTCTGGAGGCTGCTGCAGGTGTGTGTGTTTGTGGAGCGTTCTTAATGTGGTTTAAGAAAAGAAACATTTTGTTTTACTTACTATTGCATTGCAAATATTGAATCTGGAGTAGAAACAAATAAAGACTGGTTAATTGAAAAATAAGTTCAAATTTAAAATGTTTATCAAATTGTGAAGTTACAGATTTAATGCATTTAAGTCAAGAATTCCCTTAATCCACTAAATTCACTAATTTCTGTCTTTACACACTGTCTATAAACCTGTTGTTATTTAAACACTTTGTAGGAAAACTTGTTTTTTTGTTTCACAGATCACTTTATGTCTGCGGGGCCTTCAACATCAGGTGAGACACCAGTGTCACACTGACACGCAGACCCAAATGTCAAATTGAAGAAAGGTTATCTGATTATTACTGTTGTGGACAAAGACAAAGGTTGAACAATATCTCCATAGAACCATTCTACTAACCACATTTGATATATTGATGACTGAAGTCCACTGGCACTTAGAAGCTCTAAAGAAAACCATAATACAAAAAGCAAATACGACTTAATTATACACATCCGGTAAAGCCAATTAAAGGTTGGGTGTTTGACTAAAGGATAAACAAAACAGTGCAGCAAAAAAACTAGGGAGACATATACCCAGAAGGATATGCTTAAAATAACAAAAATAAAATCAATAACTAAACAACTGTTAACCAACAGTTTATTAGCTTGATGTTAACCATATAATAAATAGAGCAAATGAATCTAACAAGTGAAGACGGATATTTGCTTCTAATTATAGTTTGTGTTTATATAACATTATATAATAAATATATGCTATATAATATTTGGTAAATATATATTTTTTTCTTACAGTTAGCATGTACCATTAGCTTTTCTCTCAAAGGGTTTTGCAGTAATTAAGTATTTCTGACTCTGATAATCTAAAAATGCCCAAGTGCTATGACAGGAGGACCAGACACGTCATGTCATGTCATGTGATAACCTCCATGCTCTACTGCTGAACAAGTTACCTTATGATATGATGTGATACATAAAACGTATCATTATCAAGCATAAACACCCATGCATGTCTTACTGAGGACGATGATAGCAGAAGAGATCTGTCTGAAGACACCGGGTGAGACCTCTTTAGTCAACATTGTCAAAAAACGGCAGTTTCCATCAACACCACTGTCTACTTCCAGACAAACAGAGTCCCACCAAATAAACAAGAGACCAGGAACGGTGTCCCAATGACACAAACACCTTCCATGACCACACGAAGAAGACTAAAAAAGTCCCGCCGCCTTGGGAGGACAGGGAGGGTTACGACATTAAGGTTCCATATGAGATATTTTAGCCAACGATGGTCAAGTCACAAGGAGCAGGGCTGGGTGTCTGTGATGACACCTCAGTTAAATGCTCTAAAATATTCTCCCACAACTTATAAGTAGCTCGTAACCAGAGCTGCTCAGGCGCTAAGTTGTAAACCTCAAGTAGATGGAGACGTGTCCCATAAGATAGAACTGATTGGGGAGCATTTTAATGAAGCTTATTTGCTACGTTGAGCTAAACCTCTCTTATATAGAAACAATTTTACCCAAATATCAAGGACAAAAAAATAATATGACTTTTCCCTGTTCTGTATGACAAAATCAAAAACATAGCTTTGCCAAACTAGCATTATATTACAAATACCTGTAGACAAAGGCAGTTCCACAGAAGAAAATAAAGTTGTTAAATTTAAAATATAACATTTGCTTTTACTTTAAATAAAGAATATCTATATCTCCTTCCGTTTGTCTCTGTTCATTTCGCGCCAAACGAAACCTGATTATCCGTTTGTAACAGTTGTCCGAGTAGAAAGAGCAGCTGTAGTACATGTCACTGGCCACCAGAGGGGGGTGCAGCTTAGCTTTGCAGCCGTTCTAGTGATCCTACTCGGCTGTACGTTTCTGACGTGAATGTAATTTTTTCATACAATTTCAACCAGTGCTTATTATTTTTTATTAGAAGTAAACATTTCCATAACACAGTAAAGCGGTTATTAAGCACAAATTTGACTAAAAAAAATATAAAACATATCAAAACACACCATCTCATCGTCTGAGACCAAGCTGTGAACCACAACAAACTTTGAGAGATTAATAATAATAATATTGAGGATATAATAGTGGTGAAAGAAACCAGCTGCAGATAAATGTCATTAGAAATGTCAGGTGTCCTTACCGCCACTGTCAGGTGAGCTGAGGACATTGAGAGCGAACAGCATAGCGTTGGAGAAAGTCGTGGCCTCCTCCTTACTGGCGAAGTTGAGCCCGTAGACCTGACGAGCATCACGCCACTGGTGAAAGGTTGGTGTGGCCTGGTTGTACTTCAGACCCTTTACTATGGAGTAGTTTATCACCACCTACAGTGGGGGGGAAAGAGGGCATTAGTATAGGTGAGTATGATCTGTAGAAAATACTACCTGTGATTTGTACTTAACTCTTGCACAGCGTTAACTGGTGTGTTTTTTGTGTTAGTTTTATACACACCTAAAAAACAGGTTATTGTTATACTACACCTGCATTTATAATTACTTTGTTTAATCACTTGATTTCTTACTTCATTTGTGCCTAACTTAAGGCACAGGGTCAAAATGTGGCCCTCCAAATCGCTGGTATGGTCCACAGGTGTTAGCACAGTATTTCATAATGTCAATGCAACAGCACTTCTTAACCTAATAAATTAAATTGTTTTATTACACAACAATGGGCAATATTGCTTATGTTAATATACAATATAAAATGCAGAAACATGCATTAATATGTTAGGGAGTCATTACATCTAAGAAAAGAAAGGAAAGCAAACTCCTTGTCATTGTGACACCACTGCACACAATGAAATGTGACCTCTGTAATTAACCCATCACCAAAGTGAACCGTGGGCAGCTTTGAACTCCCGGGGAGCAGCGAGTGGGGACTGTGCCTTGCTCAGTGGACCTCAGTAGTGACTTGGAAGTTGGTGGATTTAAACCTGAAGCCCCAGCCCGGTTCCTGGACCACTAGGCCACCAATGCCCCTAAAACAGTTATCCCCAAACCTCGGGCCATGGGTCATTTGGTATCGGGCCGCACAGAAAGAAAAAATAATACACATAATTTGTTTGATTTATTATCCGAGAAAACCCTGTTGTCATTTCCGACATTGTATCTGTGTGAAGCAGGTTTTCTGCAGTGACGACAACCAAAACAAAATTATGGAACAGACTGGACCTAAGTAGCACACTTTGGGTTTCATTGTCTCCCATAACTCCAAGATGGGACCGTCTTGTTACAGCAAAACAAGCTCAGGGCTCCCATTGATTCAGTGCTGCTGTGAGTCGCGAGTATTTTCATACACTTTGTTTTTGTGTTGTCTTATTTTGAAGGTATGTCTAAACGTTACCAGGGCAACCACAGTGTTTTGCATTGTGTTTGGGCAGAAGGGTGTTGCTCATGTCATGTTCTGTTGTTGGTGTGACGTCACAGGGACATCGCTAATAAAGTTGCAAATGATTACACAGTGGATTTACGGTCATTTTTATTATTATAGAGAAAATACAACAGTTTTTAATGGCGATCTTATCATTTTATTTTGTTTTTATCTGCTACATCGGGCCGTGAAAATATTGTCAGACATTAAACCGGTCCGCGGTACAGAAAAGGTTGGGGACCACTGCCCTAAAACACATGCCACATGTGAGGCTTGAACTCATGACTATAAGATTAGACTTAGAACCCCACTGGCACTGCCTACTGCACCAACGAGGCCTAGCTATAGTCTACCATTTCCAACAGCATCGTCAATGGATGTGGAACATCAACAATACATAAAATGAGGTTGACACCACTCTCACTGGAAGAAAGCATACATGGGATTTGGAGATGAGGTGCAGGGTGAAGCAGAACATTCTGTACCTTAATAAAAATAGTATATTTTATATAGATTTAGCCAATTGTTGTATTACACTTTAACTGTTCAAGAGTTAAAGTGTGTTTTTGAAATACTTCATGTTGCCCAGTCCTAGGAAAGCAAAGCAAAGCAAACTCCTTGTCATTGTGAACTGAATGCAGTGTTAAATTAAATGTGTTGAATTAAATGTGACCTCTAAATTCAACCAATCAACTGAACTTTGTGGAGACTGCTGCACTAGCCACCCAGTAACAAATACAGTATGTGGATAAAGATATGTAAAGTGATAAGTGACTGTGTGATGTGATGCTGTCATTTGCCCTGTCTTACCTGCTGGTCCTGCAGTTTGACCCCCACCACTCTGAAGGTGTTGTTGGCAGTGTTGTGGTAGATGTTGATCCGACTGAATCCCTGCTGCCCGGGCTTGATGGGCACCCACTTTTTACTGGCATCATCATAGACCATGACAGAGGCCCGCGCCTGGCAGATGCTCTGTTCACTGCAACCAAACAAGAGAGAAAACAGACACAGAGAACAATTTAGTGGAGTTTTAAACCTTCATAATTCATTATAAATTAAATTGATTGAAATGAAACAGAAGCTTTGAGTTCGAAGCTTAGAGTTCAAAAATAAATAAAAAAGTAAGGGCTTCATGAGAAAACAGGCCGCTGGAGAGCCAGGAGCTTCTATTACAGAGATGCTCTGCTGCCCCTCCTGCTGGTAAATGTGTCGTTGGTCAATAAATTAGAACCATTTAAAGAGTTAGTGTGTAATTATATGCACAATTATACACAAGTGACCACTTTATGGCGAAGACGCACACGCCGACCCTGTAGGAGTCTCACGTGTACTGGGGAGAGTGTGGTCAGCAGGGGCGGGGGTGAAACACTCCCTCCCTTTCTGCTGCCCTTTACTGTGGTGGAGGGACGTCGTTATAGCGTGTGAGGAAACGTGCACAGGCCTCGGTGCAGAGGGATGTGCACGATGTGTCCACTAATGACACAGTGTGAGCAGCAGACCACATCTTTGATCAGCATTCTGCAAAAAAGTCCCACACACAAACACATAAAGTCTTGTGCAGCTTCATCACACTGCTAACGTTGCCCGTCATGTACATGGAGCCTGAGGTGACAGGAATTCACAACAGGCAGGGTGTTACTGGTTGTTGGTTGTTGTTTGCGACTGCTGCTCTGACCTCGGAACTTTATGTGCCTGCAGTTGTGAAAGCTGAGGTGATGAGGAGACGCTGTGATAAAGTCAGGCTGCAGACCCCGTGAATGTGGCTAAAAGCTTTTTCACATTTTCACCTTGTAGTCACATCAGCAGCCATGGAGTGTGAAAGTCTGCTTTAGTATCTGCAATACAGCTGAAGGGATGTAATAGTATAAACTACGGGTAGATAGTTTGGTTAAACTAACTACCAGTGTCCAACCTCATCAAGACAGTACATCAATGTAGATGTTTATCCTAAATTATCTGCCACATATAAACTATGAAGAGAAATGCAGAAAGGATAGAAAAAAAATGTTACCTTTAAGTATTGCAAATGAAACTTCATAATTTTAGACGCGAATGTTGGGGAACCTTTGTCCAACCAGAGAGAGAGACAGAAACCCTCTTGTTCAATCACTGCAGCACCATGTGCTGCTCAGTCTAATTTAATTTAGAGCCTTGACCCTAACCCCCTGAGGTTGTGAGTATTTCCTGTGGATTATTAGGACATATGTTACAGGGGGCAGATGGGTTCCTGTCCCCCCTCCAGAGTGAATCTCCCCATTTCATTGCAGGTGAGACACCTGAGAGACTAACTCCCCTCTGACTCTGTGTTAGTTTCATCCCAGTTGTGTTGCATCACTTGTTCCTGTCTCTCTGTAGTTGTTCAAATCATCTCATCACTTTCTGAGTGATTTTAAAACAACTATCGTATTTTCATGACCATAAGGTGCACCGTACTAAAAGGCTGAGCCTCAGTTATTTGTGCCATTACTATATTTAACACACACATAAGGCGCACTGGATTATAGGGCGCAGGTTTTATATACAATCCACGCCCACACTTCCCCCTTTAACGTTCTCATGGTGTCCTCGACTACGTCCGCCTCACAACAACAACAACACACACAGGGCGCACCGCACTATAGAGAAAGCCGTACATTTGAAGAAAATCCAAGACTCTTATGTGTGCCTTGTAGTCGTGAAAATACGGTACGTATAAAAACTAAATTAAAAGCTAATTACCCAATATTAGACAGGGCTTAAATGGTACAAAGAAGAAATTTATTGTACCTTGTATGAATGGACAATTATGTTCTGTTCAGCTCAGTATTAACAGAGGAAATTAACATATAAATGTCATCTAATGGGGTTATCAGCCAGAATGCAAAAAATATTTTAGTTTTCAAATGAGCAAAAAAGTGTCTAGTTGTTAGTTGTCTCTCAGTCAACATTGACAATGTGGATTCCTTTCTATTGCCTCTAGATGGTGCAAAGTATGTATTTAATAGCTCTAGCTTATCATTGGAAACCTCTTTTCCTTTTTTTACTTTTCCCTCTTTGGCCCAAAGCAAATAAAAATTTCTTTGCATCTTCTACTCTTACTCCAACTACCTCCATGTCCTCCCTCACATCAATCTCTTCTTTGTCTCCTACCTGGTAGCTCCATCTTGAGGATCCTTCTTCTATTAATGCATCCCCTGTCCCTCCTCTGAACATCCAAAACCTTCCTGTCAGTGTTGTCCCTCTAATCACCTCATTCCTGATCCTGTCCATCCTTGTCTCTCCTAAAGAGAATCTCAGCATC